>CAMZMU010000033.1:70789957-71346281 GCA_947311845.1 Poa pratensis
CGCCGGAGGGGACCGGCCGCCGGGGTGTCCGGGGCGCAGTACCGCGCAGGCTTCGGCATGGCGCTGGGCGCTGCGGCGCTCTATGGCCTCGTGCTGCCCGTCATGGAGCTCAGCCAGGCGTGGCACGCCGCGCGCGCCGGCGCGGCCGCCCTCACGTACACGCTCGTCGTGGAGATGCAGGTCGTCATCGGGCTCACTGCCACGGCATTCTGCGCCGTCGGCATGCTAGTGAACAGAGATTTCCAGGCGTTTTTCACTTTCCAACATTCCGGGCTATCATTAATATCAGCACCTACTTTTTTCGGCTAGTGTTGTCAGCAGTGACGCTAAACCAGGTCCTATTTTTATAGTGAATATTTTTGTTCAAATGATCTTGTAAATTAGAACCTGAACTTTATCCACGGGCAGAATTGAGAATTTAATTTGAATAACACGATGCAGGCAATCCCAGGAGAAGCCCGGCGGTTCGAGCTCGGCGAGGCGGGCTACTACCTTCTGTTGGTCGGTACAGCCGCCGTGTACCAGTGCTTCTGCCTCGGCACGATCGGCGCCATCTTCTACGGCTCGGCGCTGCTCGCCGGAGTCATCATCGCCGTGCTCATTCCGGTGACCGAAGTCCTCGCAGTTGTTTTCTTCCACGAACATTTAGCACCACGAAGGGCATCGCTCTCGGCTGTCGCTCTGGGCCTCGTCTCCTATTTCTACGGCGAGCTGCGGACCAAGGCCCCGGATACAGAACACCAGTCAAGTTTGTGTAGGGATCCTGATTGCGAAAATTGATGAAAAACACGTGTTTTTTTTAGATAGGAGGAAACATTATACTCCTAATGCTAGAATACAGTGCATATAGTTTGATCAAGTATCTACGATATCAAATCAATATAATTAGAATCATCATAAAATAATTAAAATTCATGACCGCCCCCAATCTAAAAAAATCCCGAGCAAGTGGTGATCGCTTGATTCACATTGGTTGAACAATCCGAAGTGTGGCGCGGATTGTTGGTGCGGAGTTAGGGCGTGTTTGCTAGCCCGGTTGGACAAGAAAAAATCCCCCCCCCCCCCCCCCACACCCAGTTTTAGGTTGTTTGGCAACCCGGTTTAGCTTCTTGGGCCATGCCCACCTCCCTCCAAAAACCCCTCTCAGCCACGCCGAAGAGAAAAGCTGAAATCGAACTTCGCACCTCAGCCGTGCTGAGTTCATCCAGAAAAAATCCCACTCGAGGGACCCACCAGAGTGTGGCGCCGGCCCCCTCGTGAAACCGCTCTAATTTCCCCCGCCTCCCTCTCTCTCGTTCCTTCCCTTCCCTCCTCCCATCGCAAGGACCGAGTGCAACGCCACCCCAGTGCCCATCGCCCCAAAGTTCAGCGCCGCTCCGCCCCGGTGCCTAGCGCCACCGCCTTGCACGAGTCGCCACGGAGGACCGTCACCTTGCGTTGCCCAGAGATGTTTCGTGGCGCCGCCGACTAGTTCCTCCTCGCGCCATCACGGATTGACTTGGTGCTAGGCTGATGACGACCTGATTACTTTTCTCTTTCTGTCGAGGGTCCTTTGTGTAAGATTTAGACCTATTTTTAATTTCGTTTTCTGAACTCTAATCTCAGCTGTCTCAAGGCATACAACCTACCAAAAACATATCACCCCAGCTTGTCTCAACCCTTATAGGCTACCAAACAGAGAAGGAAATTTCAGCCCAACCCCGCCCATATCAGCATGCCTCACTTGGAAAAGATTTGGTGGATACAACCTACTACCAAACACACCCGAAGTGTATTCTGGACAGTCTTGGGTCTAACCATCCAAACAATGTGTAGGACTCTATAGATATGTCCTTGACATGACATTTCTGAACTCTTAAGGCAAAACCATTTAGTAAGCTGAAACAATGCTACTACGCTGACGCGGTACAGTTTGATTTGCCCCCAAAACTGAAATTTATGCTGTCTCACTCGTCAGTGGAGCTGATCTTTGTGCGGGAACAAGGTACATGAAAAATGAAAAGGTCCAATTCATCTGTGATGGACAAAATTAAACTATGTAAGAGCATCTCCAAGCGGAGTTGCCAAAATTAGCCCCCAAAGTGTCCGCGGACTAACCTTAAAAAAGGCCTCCTACAACCATGCCCCCATATCCGCACCCTCAAAACCATACTAGCCATGCAACGTAAAGAAGAACGTAGATCATGAGAGCTCAAATGTAGTACGGATTGCATAAGATGTTCGATCGATCGGAGCTCAGTTTGGATTACAGACAAACTACTTAACTATATAGACAAATTAACAAAAGAGGGCAAACCGGCGGCGCCGCCATCCTCTGTGTCTGCCGGTCCCTTCACCTTCATCGGCGGCGCTTCACTGCTTTGACGCCGGCCCCTTCCCTTGTCATCACCGAGGGGCGGTGGCGGCGCAGCAGCTCGAAGGCCGCGTACGGGTCGGCGTTGGAGGAGCCGCCGCTGTTGGAGCGAGCGGAGGCGATAGCGCGGGTCTGCTCCTCCGCGAGCCTGGCCGCGCGGTCGCTCTTCGCCGCCTCCTTCTCTGATTCGGCGATGGCGGCGTCTAGCATCGCCTTGTTCTTGCGGCGGAGGCGCCTGGCGTCCGTCCTCCACGGTCGTGTACGACCGCTCCAAGACGGCCAACGGCAGCGGCTCTTTCTCCGCGGCACGCAAAGCCCGCTCTGCTGCATGGGGTCCGCCTTGCGGAGCTGCCGGAAGGCCTTCCCCTCCATCTCCAGCGTGCGCATCCTCTTCGAAGACGGTGGGGTCTTTGGAAGAAGCCGCCGGCCCCGTCCGGCAGGATCTTCCACCTAGCTGGAGCTTGGAGGGGGGGGGGGGGGGGCGGTGGGGGCGGGGCGGCGGAGATGAGGAGGTGCAGATCTTGCCGATGAAGCCGCAAATGACTGCGCCGGCTGTGCACGTCGCCGCGCAGACGCCGGCGCAAGCTCAGACCAGCGGCTGCACTGACCACCGCTAGGCGCGCCGCCGCGCTGAATCTGGCGCAATCCTTCAAGGATCGCTCACAGGCGATGCGGATGGCCTCCTCCTCCGCGTCTACCGGCTGCGGTGAGCGGCGCGGCGCCGCCACGTCGCTCCGCTCCTCCTCCGAGCTCCAGTCGATGGAGAATGAAGACATTGCGCCGGCGAGCGGAGTAGGCGAGGAGACTGGCGAGTGCGGAGTGGAGTGAGGTTAGGGTTTGGTCGGTGGGGTATTTAGTGGGGACGGAGGAGCCACGCGGCGGAAGTCAGCGCCGACGGTCGGCCGTTCAGCGGCGACGGTCAGCGTCCCAAAGTGGGTCCGCGATGTCAGCGACTGAGGGGAGGACGCGTCCGGGCGCCCCAAACCCGCCCCACATTTGGGCTGGGTTTGGGGTGTGCCGGACCGCCCGGTCGTTTGGGGCCGGTTTGGGGACCGCGATTGGGTGTATGTTTTTGGCCCAAAGGCCGTCCGGGCTGTCCGCCCGGACGTTTGGGCTGGGTTTGGGGGAGCCGGTTGGAGATGCTCTAACTGTTAAAATGTAGATCCAAACCACTGTCATAGGACTCTGTAATCAGAATTCAGAAAACAACGAATGTTTTTTATTGGAACTGTGGAGCTGACAGTCGGCAAACTGAAGATCACGCACCTTGTTCCGAAACAATTACGTGCATCTCCCGATGAGCAATCAGTGCACGAACTGATGAACACAAAATTTCATCGGATCAATCGACAGCATAAGGAGACAGACAAAACAACGAACCAATGAATAAAGCAGAGATCCAAGCGATCGGTCGATCATCTACACGGTGGTGTCAAACGTCCTAAATCCAACAGCAAAACTTATATACAGAGACAATGAAACGACAGGGGAGGAACAACAAATCGCCTAATCAGTCGATCCGCCGACTGTCTGTCCATCCGCGAGGAACCAATGAAAAAGGGAGCCTGGCTAATACGACCCAGCGTCGCCGGCGCCGGCGTCGCCCTGCTTCTTCTTCTGCACCTTGCCCTTGATCCACTGAAACCCGTGCGCCGTCCCCTCCTTGACCTTCTTCAGCCCCGTGGCCGCCGCCGCCTTGGTCTTCTCCACGCCGCCCCGCCGTCCTGCTGCTTTTTGCCGGCGCCACCGCCGGCCCGCGGGCTCGGGTCGCTGCCGTAGTCCCACTGGTCCGCCCACGATGTGCCGAACGAGTTCTTGCGCTCCATGTCCAAAGAATCCCCTCCAGAAATCAGCTGAAACGTGTGGCGTTCCTGCGGTGAGTGGAATGGCCTCGATCTGAATCCACCTCCGCTCGCCGGGGAATGGTGGGTTTTATAGGTGCAGCGAGCAACTTTATTAACCGGAGATCTTCCTAATCTGGCGAATTGAAGACGCGGACACGGCGGTTGGTCGGTTCTCGTGACCGCGCGGCAGCTGCACCTGCATGCCCGTTTTGACCAGCGTCACCTGCGAAGCTTCCGTTCAACAGCAGGGAGGCTGACCGGTGGGCCCATGGTGGAGTCTGGGCCACGTGTCGGTGACTTCTTCGTAGCCGCAAATGAATCCCGTTGGTTGTTTTGCTGTTACAGCGGCCTGACCGCATGCATGCCGTGACCATGTCCAGAGATTGACATTTTTATTTCTTTGACGGGAGAGCCGGTCGTCTGGTTTGATTTGTTCAAGAGAGGCTTTGCTTGTCTCGAAGCAAAATCACAGTAAGCGCCCGTCGGATTCAACTTCGATTTTTTTTTTTTTTTTTTTGCATGTTGAGTCGTAGGACACGAGGGGAATTCGTCTGACCAAGCAATGCGTGAAAGGTTCGGCCTATGTAGAAAATCATCGTCTAACATATCGTTTCAATCTTGGTTCTTTTTGGGCAACCCCGAAATGAATATAGACCCTCCATTTCTTTCTTACTGGTACATTTTGTGCAAATCGACGAGTTTGTTGCACAAAACACTATCCTATTAAGGTAATCCGTTGCAGTTAGGTCTAATCTATCGTTTATTTTAAAACATAATTATTCACAAGTGGGACCCGCTTTAACATGTGAATCGGCTCGTTTAAGTATGCAATGATATGAAGGTCGCTGCAACTGATTAATTTTAGCCTAAGTGTTTCACCTTTTTCTGTCTTGATCCGCTCGCTGATGTGGCCGATTTTGTTTCCCATATGAGTATTTATAAGTGGACCCAGTTATCAGCGATCATTTTAACAAAGATAAATGTATTAGACCTTGCCGCAACTGACTACCCTAATAGGTAATGTTTTGCGCAACAAACCCATAGATTAGGCGTTTTGCGCAAAAACATCACCGACAGGTGATGGTTTGTGCAATTCCCTAAAAAATAGAGGCGTTTAAGGTCCATCAGGATAGTCGAAGAACATGGGAAATAAAACTAAAAAGTCGCGAGCTTATTGAGTATCGAAAATTCAGCTCAAACTTAGTCACTAATGAGTCAAGAAGAGTTGGGCTAGATCTGTCTTAAGGGACAAAGCAAAACATTGTAAAAAAATGGGCTCACCTACTAATCTTGCTGGAAGAAACTCGCCGGCGGCCATGGGCGAACAACTGGTGACTGGCCGCCAGCCATCTCCACGTCCTGCTCCGGAGCTGGCTTGCGGGTTCAGAGCCACACTAGAGCGACGATACCGGCATGGTCAAATACATGGGATTTGCAAAGAATCAAAAACATAAAGGTTTTAGCTAAAATAATCTTAGGCTGAGGGAGGGGGGGGGGGGGGGGGGGGCAGTGGCCCCCTAAGTACACATATATACATACTCAACTTAATGAAATCCATACATATATTGGCATATGAGTTTTATTTACTATACTACTATTAGAAGGGCCCATCTTTTAATTTGCCTAGGACCTCTAGAAATCAACAGAGTTAGCTCCTCAACGCCATCTCATCTGATTAAAGGTAAGCAAACCCAAGAGCTCACTTCCTTTTAATTTCTCGTCAATTTACGCATCTAGTTGGTTTTGTTTTATGCACATGCGCCTAAGTTAGGTTCTCGTTTCCCCAAATCTTGTTTCATCTGTGTACTTTACTTTCAAGCACACATAAGGTTTGGCTATCGTGCTAGCCACTTGTCTTAACCATTCATTTGAAATTACAAATTATATTTCCCAATACATTGTTATCCTTATTATCAGCTTGCCATTGTTTTTACCATCCTAGTTGAACGACTCTAGACTTGTTACAAAATCGTGTCTCATTGTGTCAATGGCTATTGATATCCTTTGGTAGGCATGTGCTGAAGTTTAGAATACGACTATTACTCCATGGGATCATTACTTCTGTAAAGCTTGTGTTTACACTAGACAACATGCTTCCTGAACTTTTTCCTACTAGTATATAGTCTAATAATAACAATTTATAGTGTTGTTGAAGATGACTCGTTTCAATTGCTTGACATTTCATTCCGTTTCCTTTACTGTTTTTTGAATTATCCGGTGTACTTAAGTGCACGGCTACAAATTGGTTGATCAGGGTTTTATTTCAGGAAGTGGATGTATAAGAGAATGAATGTTCCATATATCTATGTTTAATCAAGCTGTTTCTTAGTGGATCATGTATCTATGTTATGCATGATTTTTGACGCAGATATATCATAGCAATTTTTCCCTTTCGTATGACCATTGAACAATGCATTTAACAATAGGTAATTTGTGCTTGGATGAAACTTGTCTTTCTATGATCAAGAATTGTTTTATTGGACTGCAAATTGTATAGTGGAGACATGCATGCGTAGGATACGAAGGCATTTAATCCTTGTTGGAACAAATATATTACTTTGAGCGCATATAATATTTAACTATCGTTGTCCTAGCCTCTGTAATTCATCACTCATTTTAATTCTGACAATTTTACCTTGTCCTTGAAACAGAAATGCTATGTGAAGAAGGAAGATATATGGAAGCTCTTGGATGGTGTCTAGCTATGGCGGTGGTGATGGGGATCGCATCCTAAAGAGCAACACTAAGTTACATTTCTCTAAGGTAGTTAATATCAGTTTGAATTGCCCTTATTATAACTTGTAATGGATTTATCAATTAGGAATTAGGGTGCGAGGTAATCGGAGTAGGTAGACCTATATATCCTGCGTCATGCCACCACGCTCCTTACTTCAAATTGAGAGACACAACTAGCCAACCTGGTTTGAGAGGGCGACACAGTGGGGCAGTCCACGTCATCGTTTTTCTTGGGTCGGATGGGATGTGACCCCCCCCCCCCCCCCCCGGCTTCTTATGCACACAACAGCACGATGGCACTCACTACCACGTGTCAGCATCGACGATGATTCGCTTCCCTCTGCCTTGGCCCAACACCAACAAAGCCGAGCCGCATCAAAGTGGCTGGATGGAGGCCGAGCCATTGCTAGGTCATCGGCCTCCTGTGTTCCGCCCGGTGCGGCCAGCGATGACATGTGACAGAGGACGATGGCTCAAGTCAGCACAAAATCCAGCGACGCGTCGATCCAGGAGAAGCTCTAGCTAGGGGGCTCACAACAAGCCGATGCGCGGATGTGTGGAAACAGGAGCATCGGCGTCGGACAACACTTGTGCGGGTGTTCGGAAGAAGCCTTGGTGGAGCTATAATTTGTATAGCGAGATTGGTGGGGATGCTAAACGGGTGAGTGTGTGCTGGTATCAAGACGGAAACTGAGGGGAGGGATGAGACAAATTGGGGAAGGGTCTTACAAGTGGGGTCCACATGTAAGTGAGAGTAGTTTGCAATCCTGGTCTAGCATTTGGTTTAGACTGGGTTTCACAAGTTTAGAGAGTAACGCCGAAATTTTGAGCTCAGTGTCAACTTATCTAACATCTACAATTCAATATTTTAAATGGATTTTTTTCAGTCGAGCAATGTTCGGAAATCACTTTCTCGAGAGGGTTTTTCGTTTCCATAGTGTTGGTATGGTCTAGTGTAGGACCTCTGTGAATTTCTAATGAAAAGTCATGGAGCTTTATTATTGCGTGCAAGGACCAAGTGGACGGGCGACCGAACAAAAAATAGAATTTTCCGATGACATCTCAAATATATTTTCCCAGATTGGACCGACGCCGAGGATCCTGAATAGAATAGCTGAATCCAAACCAACTGCAGCAAGTACCGTGTGCCACGACTCGATAGAGATGGGAAAATAGTACTGTAGGTGGCATGACCAGTGTCGTGATGGAAAACCAATGACCAAAGAGAGCTCACACTTGACACGCTAGGGAGTTTGAAAAAGAAATTCAATCGTATATTTTCAAAACAAGTCACACGTGGCCCGTGTAATCTAATTATTTATTTTGTATAACTAGTCTGTACAGAAGAATCTATATCCAAAAGTCAATGACCAATCGAGCAAGCAATCGAAGCTAGCTACAGCAGAGGTGGACGTGATCGTCACGGCGGCAGTCAAAATGAACAGACAGTCTACAGTGGTAGTAGGAGCAGCAGGCCAATTGCCACAACTGCCCCAACGAACCCACTCGCCGGCCGGAATTCCGCGCCGGCGCTGCTATCCATCTCCCTGCTGCTCGTCGACGGCGACGTCGGCGCGACGCCCTTGAAGTCGGGGTTGGTCCCGTACATGCTCTGTATCCCCTGCACGTCGTCCGTCTCCAGCTCCACCTTCCTCGTCCCCGTCCGGATGGCCGGGTACATGATGGCGCCCTGCACCGACGAGTGCCCCAGCCCCAGCAGGTGCCCGATCTCGTGCACCGCCACGGACTCCAGGTCCACCGCGCCCGGGGACGACGACGCGTCGCCGCCGTCCGCCGCCACCCACGCCTCCGCGGCGTCCAGGTGGAACCGCCCGTCCGTCGGCGAGAAGGCGTGCGCCAGCGTGCCCAGGGGCCCGTCGAAAGCCTCGCCGTCGCCGTGGTCACCCGCGTAGAACCCGATCGTGATGTCGGCGTCGGAGGCCGAGGCCGTCTCCGCGAACTGCAGCGTGGTGGCGGCGGACCACCGCGCGAAGGCGCGTGCGAAGACGGCGCTCAGCGTCGCACGGTCGATGGACGTGGCCGAGGCCGCGGTGATAGCGTACTTGAGCTCGCGGCGGAACGGCGGCCACATGGGTCCGCCGGGGAAGTAGGTGTACAGGTGCCGGCCGTGGGCGGCGCCCGACGCGTTCCTGTCCATGGTGGACGTTCCGTTGATGACGTCGGCCACGCCGCAGCGCGGGGCGACCATCTGCGAGACGGTGGACGGGTCCAGGACGCCCGTGGCGTTGAGGCCGAAGTTGCGCTGGTAGGTGGCGATGGCCGCCTCCAGGTCGGCGTCGAACGCGTCGCTGAACGGGGACGACGACGGCGCCTCCGGGAGGTACCCGAAGTGGCTGAGGTAGTCCTTGAGCCCCGCGAGGCCGTCCCGCTCGTCGCCCATGTGGCAGCCGGAGAGGTTCTGGAACGCCGACCACGGGTTCGGAAATGGGGGCTCTGGTAAGCCGGGCGGGAAGGCCGCTACCGGCGAGGCAACGATCATCAACGCCACCATGGCGGCAGATAACAACAAGACGAGGGAAGGAGAGGCCATTGCTGATGAAGCCCTCGGATCAGATGAGATGAGGAGAGGTGAAGCAAGAAAGCCAAGCTGCTGTCACGTAAGTTTTAAGGCTCTTGCAGTATGAACTATGACACGAGCAGCTCGGTCAGCAGATTGCCACGAAGCGGGAAACATCCACCCATGCGCCCCAACGAAATGTCTAATTTTGTTTCTGCTTTTTCCAAAAGTTTCGTGCGGTCAAGTATGAATTATGTGGTGTTGCGTTTGCAGCATGTTGCCGTCAAAGAAACCGTCATGGTGTCGACTGTCGTCAGGATATGGCGGCATGGGAGTAGGAACGCCTTTTGATCTCGTTAAAGCCTGGATGACCAGCTAACGGGAATGGAAGGAAGAAACTTCTATCGGATAGATTTGTTTCCGACATCAGTGAATAGAGAATATCGCTTGTTTCTCGTCTCTTCCAACTGCACCGGCCACGAACCAAGACAGGAGGCGATCGAGAAGCCAACGGAACAGACGTTGATCTTTGAATCAGCAACTTTTCAATCAGAAATCAGTAGCAATACCCCACCTTCTACTTCTGCTGACCTACCCTTCCTCCTGCTCTACCGTAGATAGAACCCAAAGCAAACGACGAGAAAAAGAGGGGTGGACGAGTGTGGACGCAGGTCGTCCGGCCAATCCAAAGCCAGATGCTATGCTTGAGTGCTGTCGCGTGATATGAGCAACCCCTGCGCTTTCAAAAGACCCAATTACTAGAACTTCTAGTAGTTTACTGATTCAGCTAAGCCCAAGTGTGAGAAGAACAATTCCATCACGCTATATGAAAGGTCATTGGGGATTTTTCAAAGTGAACCGCCGGTCTGTTCTTCGCTTTGAACCGTTTGTGAGGTCCACGAAGTTGATCACCTTGATTCAGTTGGGATGCCAAGATAAAGATGGATTATACGTTTATTAATTCTTGAAAGGCACCCGGCACCGGCAGCTTGTTTCCTGTGTAGGAAATCGCGCCGCAGCTGCCGGAGTGATCTGATGATCTTCCGGGCTGTTATCTTCGAGACCTACAGAAAGTGCTGCCGCTAAGCGGAAAATAAAGTAGTCTAACTTATTACGGAAAGTCTTATTGTTCCGCTCCTTCAAAAGCTCCGAGAGAACCAAGATGATCAAGGAGCTAGTGCCTTTGGATGTACAAATGACCTTTGACCTTTGTTTTCGCGTTCTTTTGCACAACAAAAATAAATTCTTGATATATTACCGACTTCTGCTTAATTAGTACGTGTAGATCGAAGTGCTATTGGGTTTCCCCAAAACAAATATGATTACTCGAGTGAAAAAGGTAAACCATATGATTTTCACATGCGAGGTTGTTATTACTGAATCTATATTACTGCATGAATTTGTGCATCGAAAAACCCATGTGCTAGCTCTATACTCGTCGCATTGGCGGCGGCGCCACAAGGAGCAGAGACCAAGAGGCTGTTGTAGCTGAATATATGCTACTATCCCAGGAATTATTGCATCAGAAGTATGACAGTTGCTAGCTTTATATTTGTCCCTTTGGCCGGGGGCCAAGGAGCAGAGGCATAACAGAAGATGACATGTATCATTGTGTTTGTTCTATTACAGTGCACGCATGGGTACCATGTAAATTGCTTAATTATGTTTTTTTTTTTGAAACAAGCCCAGATCTATTAACAGAAATCACCAGTACAGAGAACCCTGAAGATAGAAAAAATTACAACACAACGCAGGGTGAAGACGGACACCACCGCCGACCACACGCATCGAAGGCACACCGCCGCCGTCGTCGCTCCGGGGAGCCTCAAGAGGAAGCAGTCGAAGACCTTCGAGAAAGGGGCACCACCGGCCCTACGTGCTGCAGAAGAAGCCGCCGTCTTCGTCTCCGACACCGGCGAATCGTCGCAAGAACCAAGCCCGCCTCCTGTACACCAGTCGCGAACCAAACGCCGACGAGGGTGGAAACGCCGGCAGGAAAAGGCAGCAGCCAGCCGCCGCCGTCGAAGACGACGCCGGGAGCGAAGGGGAGTTGCAGCCGAGCAAAAGGACGACGAAGGCCTCCCCGCCTCGACCCCGTCACCCACACACCACCCACGCACCCTATCTACATCACCGGAACGCAGATCCGGGGATTCCCCGTCCTCCCGCCGCCGGAGCGGCCGCCGGAGGGTGGGAAATCCCACGGATGCGCCGGCGATCGCTGGCGGATCCGAGGAAACCCTCAAGAACAGCTCTGGAACAGTAGAGAGGAGAGGGGATGGAAAGGTTCCAGAAATAGCGAGAGGTGTTCGTCTGCCTTTATTGGACGGTCGATGCTTAATTATGTTTCCTATAAAGGTGGACAGTTCGGGTCACAGATAGGGCATTTGGCATGGCAATCCTCCTTTTTGGGGAAAACATGGCTCGCCCGGTAGGCTCTGGCAGCAGAAACAGAGAGTATGCCCACATGCTTGCGAGGTGCAAAATTTCAGATGAAGTTCGCTCTGATCAAATGTTGTTGAGTTGACCACATTAGCTGTAGTATTTGAATTTGTATGATCACTCCCTCCATCTTCAAGACGACCTGTTGCATAAAATATATTTTGCGTTAATTTGTGTGTGTATGACAAATAACACATGCAAGAATACGCCATGAATAAGACACACTCACGCAAGAAATATCTATACTTACACTCGAGCGTCGCTGCCAGGAATCCAACAAGGAACATGATGATCATCACATATGTTAGACTGCTCCCCCTCATACTGAGTCTTTAAACGTCGAGGTTGTTGAAATATATTGGAGTTGGCTAGAGTGTTAGGATCCAAATGCTATGACCGCCCCATATGCCGTAATTTATAGAACATGCATGGTGAAATATATGCTTTTTTTGTATGAGAGATATATGTCAATTAATCTGAAAGATTACATGACATATAAATTTAATACATTACCAATGTATGGCACAATATATGTCAATTAGTACAAAAGATTGCGAGTTATGGGGAGAATGGGATACATTACCAACTGCGTGGTTTATTTCCCTTAATTTTGGATCAGACGAGTTACTCCTTGGTTTATTTCCCTTAATCTCAGATCAGAAGAGTGGGACACATGCATGACGTTTCTTCTCCTATCCCGTTTATTAAGAAATAGAACGTGCCACCTAAATAAACGTAGCCAACACAACAATGCATCTCCGGCAAGGAGTCGGAAAGGCACCAAATCCCTTTTCCTTGTGATTTTTTGGGGCATCTGGTCGGAACTTAGAACGAAACAGGCGCATTTTACATAATTGTTTTTTATTTTATTATGATCCAAATTTAACTTGAAGATAAGGACTAATTTCGGACGGAGCAGACCAAGCCCGTCGCCGGAGGCTTGGACCGAGTGGAGCGGATCGTTGCCGAGTCGGACTGCAGCTGACTTAGGGTTTTTCACCGTTATATATACCTCTTGTAAGCAGCCGGTTTGGATAAGTCGCATGTTTTCATCCCGGCGTTTGTAACCTCACCGATCATAGTGAAGATTTGCTGGCTGGCGCCCGTGATTTTTTCTCTTCAATTGTTGGAAGGGTTTCTACGTTAAATCTCATGTCGCCATTGTGTTGATCTTACTTTCGTTTATTATTTACCTATCGTTTATAACACGTTTCTCTACCTGCCCACGGTGAACTGGATAGACGAGTCTCGTGCCTGGGCATATGCTGGCGCCAATGCCATGTGCACACTCATGTTCGAACCTCCATGAGCTGTTTTTTCATACTAGTTTTTTTTTCAATTTTCATTTCTCTTCATTTTCCGTTCGTACTAACACGCATGTTGCATGCAACCTAATTGCGCATGGTGCATGTAGAGTTATTTACTCATGGTTTGTTAGATTACTCTATGGGCATTCACGACGGTGATATCTTATGTGAGTGCCATCTAGGATTAACGCTGAGGTGGAGAAAAGAGAAAGATTAAACAAAAAAAATTTGCCTTCTCTTAATTAAGAGATGATCCCTTACCAACAATCGCTCTCACAATATTTTTAGAGATGTCTGGTTATTAGAGACAAGACTAAAAATTAACTAATTGTACATCATGTTTTACCAATATATCTAAACTATGTGGCATGATTAATATAAGAACGTCTTTATATACCCAAGTTGCGCATGCTGTATCGAGCCTTATCTAGTTAGGCTTTTAGTACTGTTAGCAAAATTGTTAGTTTTGTTAGTTTTAATTGTCATTTTCGTCTTTGTTCCTCCCTCATCAGCAACAATACTTTTCACATAATTTTTTCTGAGATAAATATTAATCAATTTTTTTACGGAATTTTTACTTCCAAGGTTTAATAAATATTTCATCAAATATTTTATTTCAAGGATTTTTAACACTATTCAACAAAAATTCCGGAGAATAATTTTCATACAAGTTTTTTCACAGAATATTCAACAATATATTTTCATTCGAATTTTATACAAGTTTCTTTCTTATAATATTTTAGAAGATTATCAAATTTGCTAACAATATTTTCACAGAATATTATTTCGAGAATATTCAACAATATATCATATAATATTTTTTCCAGAAATATTCAACAATAATCACAAGAGTGTCATATAATATTATTCATAAGTTCTTTCACATGATATTAACCAGTACTTTCATTCAAATTTTATTCAAGTTTCTTCCAAAATCACACGAAATTTTCAAGAACATCATGGATTCAACAATATTCCATATAATATTATTTCAAGAAAATTCATACAATAAAATAATATTTTCACACAAGCAATATTTTTGACCAGTGTTTGACTTCAATAGATAGATATGGACTCTTATACATATTTTTCATGAAAGTCATACATATTTCATACAGAAACATCCACCAGAAATATTCAGAAATTTTTACGTGGAATATTTCATACAGAAACATCCACCAGAAATTTTCAACAATTTTTACATGGAATATTTCTTCGAAGAATATTCATCAAAATCTACAACATTGTTTCTAGAGTAGATCGGAAAAAAATTATACAATATTTCAGATAAGATTTTTCAGAGATATTGAAGAATATTTCACTTAAGTTCTATATAGGATTCTTCAAAGAATCATACACAAATCATATCTTGGAAAATCCATGCAAATCCATTAATACTTTGGAGATCTTTACAACCTTCAATCCGGGCCTAGTCACAGTAATTCAACCAAAAATCTAATTTCATGTTTCAAAATCTAAAATAAAGAAAAAAATTGGGACACTAGTACAAAACGACACTATGGAAACGGGCCAGAACCCTCATCAGAAACGGAAAAACAGTACGTTACCCGAGCCCCGCTACTAATGTGAAGGGCCACATCATTAACCGTCACAGATGAGGCCAGTTTTTGGAATCGGTTAACCACATATCTCCATTGCCGACTTGTCGGCCACATCAGTAACGGAGTATGTAGTTCTACTCATTTGAAATGAGTTTCTTAATAATCCTACAACAGGAATACAGATGCCACTGGCATTTAAAATCTCACAGCACCAGCACAATAATGATAGCAAAATCATTTATAACGTATACCAAATGTCACCATTACATTGCATCACAAGATGACGAATTACACATGCCTTGCGAAATCTATCATTGTCATGCCTTGTTAAATCTATCTTTGTCATGCCTAGCTAAATCTGTCATTGTCATGCCTCACTAAATTTATCCTTGCCATTCGTAACTAAACTTATCTTCATGACTTGTTGTTACATTTACCTCACAACGTTGACAAGTTCATGAATTCGATCTTCTTCTTGGACGGTGTCGCCGAATATAATAATGTCACCGCTGTGACATTTTGGCTACACTGTCCAAGACACTCTTAATTAGAAAAGTCTTTTGTACAGTGCAACGGAACATCACAACAATGTCGGTTCGTGGATATGATTCCACTTTGTATTTAGCTCATTTAAATAACCTTGTTTGGATCTGCGTAGTGCTTCTGCATAAAAATACATGGATAATAAGAATAGAGCCAAACATGATGCTACATGACATAAATATATTTTAAGATAAAAACATTTTACACCTTAAGCGCCTGTATCCCTGAGCTTGCTGTTCTTAGGAAATAGTTTGGAGGCAGACCTTTAATGCCATGATTCCTTCAACAACCTCACCATTTTTATGCCTTGTCACCGAAACATACTATTATTTCGTACACTTGCAAGTTAGCTACACAAAACCATAACGAGGATAAGCACACTGACAAAAAGTTGTCAACTAAAATTAATTTGATGTATAAGCCTCAGACATAACCCTACTAGATTTTAAATAGTGTAAGATCTAGGGTCTAGGTCGCTGAATATAATGTGATTATAAACAAATCGTTGACCCTAAACTTTAAACCTTAATAACATAGTAGTGAGGGGTGTATTCATCATCGGCAGTAGTTGAGATATGTACTAAACAAATTAGTGATACTACAAAGAGTTGCAATGAAATATGCTAAAATAGAGGCAACATAATACTTTACATTATTTCTATGCTACTTTTAGTGGACGTACAATAATACAAAACATGCAAGTTACTAAAACTTGGAAGTGCGACTGACATACTCATCAAGAGACCAGACTCACAGGGTGCCGTCCGTCGCCTCCTGGTCCAAGGCCTGGTCGTGCCGCCCTGAGCCGGCGGCACAAGCATGGCTTGGGACGCCGGGATCTGGAGCGCCGCCGCCGTCTAGAGGCGGGAGGAGGGAGAGAAGGGGCTCAGAGTGCCGTCGGGGTGAGGAAAGGGGAGGGGTCGGGACTGTAGAGATCTAAGGTTTAGTCCGTATATGCCGTGTTTATAAAGTATGGTGGACCACGGGTTAATTCCGCTATGGGGGGGGGGGGGGGGGGGGGGGGGGGGCGATGGAAATGCAAAAACGTCACATATATTGACTGGTGGACTTTTCTTTGAATCCAACGGCTGTGATATCCGCACTCATTTTAAGTCCATCGTGTTTGTTGCTTTTCGTTGCCGTAGCTCCATTCAGCCAATGTCCATTCACAAACTAGACATAGGCCGGCCAGTCCTTCTCTTAATCCCAATAGGCCAATTGCGCTTCTTGTTTGTAGAGGTGGCGTGGGCTTCTGCTGTGCTATATTACATCTATAAAATTTGTAGAAAATGGTCCTAATCTGAACTACTCTCTCCGTTCCAAATTAGATAACTTCGAGTTTGAACAATGGAAGCGGGCGAAGTTGTGTGGGCTTTCGAGAGTAGTTCCATAAACTTTTGTGTGTGCTGTGGAGTTGGCTGATCGCTAGTGATCAGCTTCGGGTTCTGTAATCTTTGCTGTAAAAAACTCCTTTCTATCTTAATATAAATGACACGCATGTCTTATGCGTGTTCTGGAAAAAAAATTATCAACATGTGCATGTACCTAGACATATTACAAGTATAGATACATGCACATGTTGACAAATAAAAGTCATCTAATTTAGAACCGAGGGAGTAGCAGTCTTGACGGTTCCCAAACCTAGCTGCATATATAGACACCATGTATTGTCGTACTCTGCATCGCACTTATTTCTAACCTTGCAGGGAAACTTGTATAATCTTGTTTGAAATAAGCATGGATCTAGATTTACTGGCAATTAATTAGGCTCATGCGGCGCGCATATGAGAGTCCTTGTAGTTTGCCGCTGGATCAGCATTGGCTTCTGCGGTTCTGTTCATGGCCGCCCCAGTTCTCCATTGCGCATGCACATCCGGTGGCTAATTTTTTTAAATAATACACGAAAATTAATTAATTCTGGAAATATTACGCAAATTTTATTTTTTTCAAAAATAGAATCCAGTCGGCGTTGCCGAAGCCGACAAGGGCTACTCGGCTTCGCCGAAGCCGATTAGCACTTGTCGTCGTTGCCGACACCGACAGGGCCCATGCATGCTGTATCCAGTACGACCTTGCTCGTAGTCGGTGTTGGCGAAGCCGATAAGCTGGTAGTCGTCTTTGCCGACGACGATTAGCTCCGACGACCCGCACGCAACTCAACTCCTGGCTGATCCAAATTTGTTTCGCGCTCCCGGCTTTTATTCCGCCCTTCCTCTCCCGCCATATTTCTCCCGCCATAGTTCTCGCGCCATTTTGTTCCCGCCTTTTTTCTCCCGCCATTTTTCTGTCGTGCCTAATTTTCCCGCCAAACTTGCTCCCGCCTTGTATTTTCCCGCCAGCCTTGCTCCCGCCTATTTCTCCCGCCAATTGGTATGTGCTCGTCCTATAAAAACCCCGGGAGGAGATGTCGAGTTGGTAAGCATAGTCCACTCACTCGAACATGTCGAGATACAATTCAGATGGTAGTTTCCCGGCAGGAATGTCGGCACTCCTTTTAAAGTTTACGGCCGAGTTCAAGGTAGACAATAAGGAGATCCCATTCGAAGATATTGTTAGTCATCCACCTCATCTTCGTGAGCTATCAGCGAAGCTAGCTAGGCATGGGTGGCCATGGAGGAATTACAAGGAAATAGAAAAGGAACTCGTGAGGCTGCATGCTAGGTGGCAGAAGAAGAAGCTAACATATCCCACTGAAGCATATATGTTGGATGCTTTTCATCATCCGATGTTATGGGTCGAGGAGAGCGAGGACGAAGATGATATCTTCATGCCCACTGAAGCGAGCAAGAGAGCTGCAGCAGCGGCGGCGGCGTCGAAGGGCAAGGGTGCAGCGTCGTCGAAACGCAAGGCTGAAGTATCGTCGAAGGGCAAGGGTGCGGCGTCGTCGAAGGGCAAGGGTGCAACATCGTCGAAGGGGAAGAGTGACGCGGGAGGCTGTGTCGATGGTAGATGACTTTTCTTTTTCAATTTATGTTGTGTTGTCGGTACTACCACTTTTCTTGCTGTCTGTGTAAGTTGCAATGTTTGTTTAATATATGTCTCGTACAACTTATTTTCCTCTGATATGTCTCGTACATAGATAATAATATGTCTCATACATAGATAATATGTCTCATACAAACATAAATATGAATATGTCTCGTACATAGAAAAACCTGATCTTCACTAAATCAGACATCTCCGCTGACATAAATAAATATTGACCATCGTTAATATTACTCCGCATAAATAAAGTCCTAAAAAAAAGCTACATTTTTTCAAATTAACCTACAAATATAGCTACAATTATTACTACCGTCAAAAACTATTTTACCATCGTTAATATTACTCCGCATTAATAAAGTCCTAAAAAATATAGCTACATTTTTTCAAATTAACCTACAAATATAGCTACAATTATTACTACCGTCACAAACTATTTTACCATCGTTAATATTACTCCGCATTAATAAAGTCCTAAAAAATATAGCTACATTTTTTCAAATTAACTACAAATATAGCTACAATTTTTACTACCGTCACAAACTATTTTACCATCGTTAATATTACTCCGCATTAATAAAGTCCTAAAAAATATAGCTACATTTTTTCAAATTAACCTACAAATATACCTACAATTTTTACTACCGTCACAAACTATTTTACCATCGTTAATATTACTCCGCATTAATAAAGTCCTAAAAAATATAGCTACATTTTTTCAAATTAACCTACAAATATAGCTACAATTTTTACTACCGTCACAAACTATTTTTCAACAACACAAGTTCATACCCTAGAATTTTGATAAATCGAATTATACCCTAGAAGCGTGAGAGGCGACGGCGTCCGGCGGTCTCGAATCACCGGTGCACCAACACGAGCAGCACCACCACAATGCAGCCCTCCAGCACCACCACGCAGCCCTCCAGCACCACCACCACCATCACCACCACCACCACCGCCAACCATCACCACCACCACCACCCGCCAACCATCACCACCACGAGCTATCCCATCAGGAGATCGGAGTTGCCCTAGCCTCCCTCAACCTTCTAGCACCGATTAATGGTGGCAAACGTGAAGATTATTGGTCTAAATGGCTGGTTTAATTTGGTTTGTGTGGAGAGTGCAGAGAGGAAAGGAAGAACTCGTATGAGTGCAGAGAGGAGCTAGCTAGAGAGGAAGTGAAGGAAAGAGAAGAGAAGGGTGGCAGAAGGGTGCGCGTGCTGCGAGATGCTCCGCATGCCCTTGTCGGCATCGCCGAAGCCGACAAGGCCCATCTTATCGGCGTGGGCGACGACGACTAGTCGCTCCGTCGGTGGCGACGTGAGCGCGACGTGACGCGTGCATGGCCATGCAGTATTCAGCTTGTCGGCTTCGCCGAAAACGACAACCACCCGTACTCGGCTATGCCAAAGACGATTAGCGCGTACTCGGCTTCGCCGGAACCGATTAGCTCCTGTCGGCTTCGGCAACGCCGACTGGATTCTATTTTGAAAAAAATAAATTTTGCGTAATATTTCCAGAATTAAATAATTTCCGTGTATTATTTTAAAAAAATTAGCCATCCGGTGTGCCTTTCATAAGTATAGTACGTAGCTGACACCGAGCTAGAGTCGATCTCTATGCTGTCAAGTTCATTTTTTTTTTGCTGTCAAGAGCAAATCGCAATCAGCTGAAGAAAAAAAACTGCCGCAAAAATCACCATCTGTTGGTGCCAACTATAGGCGGGAAGGGAGACGCAGTCACGCTGGCTGTGGACCACGCTGATGTCAATTATTCGCGATCTATTGTTCAGTCCATCCATTTGGCTGCAATCAGACAGTTTTCACAGGTAAGCGGTGGGCCCGTGGCCCTGGATCGGTACACCCTGCAACAGTTGGCCTCTTGATCGTTCTGTCGTCGCGTTGCATCGATCGACATGCTGTTGTGAGCTTTCTTCCAACGTTGTGTATGTCCTCCTTCTGGAGGTAATCGCCCTTTAGAGGACATGCTCGAATATGCCCTTTGCTGAGAACTTGCCTGTGGCAAGATGGTTAGGTGGGTGGTTGTACCCCCAGCCCACCAGAGTTCAAACCCCAGGTTTGACGCTGGTGTTTCTCATTTAAGGCGGAATATTCTTCAGTGGGAGGCGACGTTCCCGTCGACAGCGAGGCGCCCGTGGTGACTTCGTCAATCTCAAGACTCGACCCGCCGGCTCAGTCTCTCGGAGGTGCTCATAGGGGTAGGGTGTGCGTGCGTGCGTTCATAGGGGTGAGTGTGTGCGCGTGTATATGAGCGCTTGCGTTGTACTGTGTTTCGCAAAAAAAAAAATATGCCCTTTGCTTCGAGTGTTGAGCATGGTATCCAGGAAAAATGAGCGACGGTGTGCACTTCTTCTTTTTCCAACTCGTTTGCGGCCCAAGATTTAAGCTGCTTTAGAGTGTGACATCTTGATATTTTATAGGAGTACTTGGTATAAAGATTCAGTCAAAGCCAAACGATCCCTTTATGTTTTGAGAGAACAAGTCAAACGATGATTCGATGTTTCCGAAACGTTACAAAGACCCCACCGGTCATCGAATCCACGATAAAATCTTCTTCCAGATCGTCTACCTTCCCCAAATCTACCTCTCTCTCAGTTACAGTCGAGCCCCACCAACCGTGGGCCAGCCTGTCATTCGAGTCCATTTGCCAAATTGGTAGTACCCGTGGGCCGTTGGGCAATAGTTGAACCTCGAGGGCGGCTGACAGCGACGCACTGTGCTCAACGTCCCCGTCCGACGAGGCAGGTCGGCCCGCTGCCCGACGGGCCCCACCTGTCGGCGCCTTAATAATTCGTCTTCGTCTCTCCCTATCGCCTCTTCCTCCTCGCCCTCGTTTCGTCGCCATACTCTTCTCGCCACCGACCCCAAATTAGCAGCGCGTCCCGGAGCTCGCCGGCCACCCCTGCCGGCGAAATCCCTAGGTTCTGCAACTCCGGCGCCGTCTCTCGCCGCCTACGGCCGCGGCGGGTGGTCGGCGCGACCGGCGCGCTCCTCGCGCCGCCGCTGCCGTAAGATCTGAGCGAGCTGCTGCTGCTGTATAGGTCTGGGGGTTAGGGTTCCGGTTTGGTGGTTGCTGAGGCGGCGTCCATGGCGGGTCCCAAGTTTGGGTCGTTCAAGTCGGAGAACAAGGGGGACTCGGCGTCGGCCGCGGCGGCGCAGCAGAGGAGGGACCCGTACGAGGTGCTGGGGGTGGGGCGCAATGCCACGGAGCAGGAGATTAAGAGCGCCTTCCGCCGCATGGCCCTCAAGTAAGTCGTCAAGGTCTCGGATTTTGGCATTTCTCTCCCCCTCTTGTCCTGCTCAGGAGTCTGCCGGTCCGGTCTGGAGGAATTTATCTGCTTTCTGCGGAATATAGCTCAGGAATTTGTTCATTTGCTACGACACTAAAAGTGGACCGGAGGGAGTATCAAATTAGCTCCTAGTATGGGAATATTAGCTCATTTTGAATACAATTGTCGCTTCTAGCAACAGCCGGCACACCATTTTCTGGGACCTTTATGAATCGCGCGTTAGGCTACTGGACCATTTTCGACTACTGGACCAGGATGACTATGTAATTCAGTAGCTCGGCTAGCTTGTTTAATGGTAGTTTGATGAAGGGCCAAAGGCAGCCGTTTGACTAATTTGCTCGTCCTGTAGGTACCATCCAGATAAGAACGCAGACGACCCTGTTGCCTCAGACAAGTTCCAAGAAGCCACATTCTCCTACAACATCCTGTCAGACCCGGATAAAAGGCGGCAGTATGATTCCGCCGGATTCGAGGTGATCAGCGGCATCATTTGATTAGTTGGAGTTGCTTGTTTCTCTTGTTACTAATGCTTTTCTTGCCATTCAGGCCATCGAAGCAGATAGTCATGAGTTGGAGCTGGACCTATCAAGTCTCAACACTGTAAATACAATGTTTGCCGCTCTTTTTAGGTAACTTCTTTAGAATACTGTTGTTTTGTTCTACTCCCTCCGTCCAATAATAAGTGTCTTAGATTTACACAAAAGTGAATGTATCTAAACATGTTTCAAGTCTAGATACATCCACTTTTTACCAAATCTAAGACACTTATTTTTGGACGGAGGGAGTACATTATTTTTCTGCTTATAACACCATGTAATGCTAGTCGTGTTTGTGTAGCAAGTTAGGGGTACCAATTAAGACCACAGTTTCGGCAACAGTTTTAGAGGAGGCATTGAATGGCTCGGTGGAGATTTATCCACTTCATCTGGGCAAATCCTTGTGCAGGAAGGTTGGCAACTACCTCCCATTGTTTCTCTCGTTGCATTTTTTCCTTGTCAAGTGAGTAATGTTTTTGATCTTACATGTTGCCAGGTGGACAAACAATCGGCTCATTTTTATTCAGTGGACATCACAGACGAAGAAGCCAAATTGGGGTTGGTGTGTAGAGTTCGTTCAACTTCTAAAAGTAAATTTAAGGTTAGTTGTAAACTTGTCGTTGCCTTCTGTCTGTCTTCTTCTTTTGACAACTTAACTACTCCATTACACTTCTTTGGCTGAGAAGCTCCATCTTCTCTAGTTACACTCGGATAACTGAACTGGTTCACATGTTCCATTCTGGTTATCTTTTTGCATTCTGAGTATCAAGACATCTGTGGTGATATGTGCACCGTTTCAACAAAACATATAGCTATTATCATGGCATTGGATATACAAAATTGGAAATAATCGAGGACACCGTATTTTGTATGATTGCACCTTAAGTTTAGCAAATTTTCGGGTTTCCCATGCATATGTTCTTATTTCTAAGGCAGATCTTTTTCCTTTCAGTTGCTCTATTTTGAACCTGAGGAAAATGGTGGGTTAAGCCTTGCTTTACAGGTATGTTCAGCCGGCTTATCATTCTTTTAGTCTGAAACATTTCTTCTATTTGCGACTAGTTTGTTTCCTGCCAAGCATGAATTTTCAAAAGGCATGATTTGCTTGTTGACATCAGCTTTTGATCTTTCCTAAGTATCTTCTTTCTGAAAAGCCTGTGTCACATAGTCCACAAGATATTCTAGATCATATGGTGTGTTATTCCATGTTTCTCTGTGTTGTATACAAACCTGTTTTATTAGAATCGTCCTTGTGTTAATAGTTGGTTGGTGACTCGACATTTCCCTTTTGTTATTCTTTTAACCTTGACATTGCACCGTAATGGTTGGAGCATGTGAAAATCAGAAACTCTCCTTTGTTTGTATGGTTGGAACTTGGAAGTTCCTTGTTCCCTCACCTTGGTATAATTAGGGAAATTAAAATTGCATTTTGCGAGTTCATGTCAGTGTCAGGTATGTCCGCTAGAATCATCTGTGGTTTATATACGGCCCATATGTCTCCAGGGACATCAGCTGTAAACTGCTTTCTGCATAATCTCACCAGGAAGCTGCTCTTTGTAAATGGCCCAAACCTTAACAAAGTTTATTTGTGATGCTATTCGCTATCCAGAAGCTTCCTTAAATCCTGGCACTTCATGCACGTGTTGGATTCTGTGGCCTAACCAGGTCTACTAGTGTGATGGGATTAGTCGCATTTTCATGTGGTGAAATTTTTGTTGCATAATAATGTGTATTGAAACCAAACTTGTTTTACTCAATTTTTATGATTTTTAGTGCGCTAGGTTTGAGGGTTTGAGCATTATATGAGCTAACACCTATCAGTCTTGCAGGAAGATAGTGCAAAGACCGGGAAAGTTACTTCTGCTGGGATGTTCTTTCTTGGCTTTCCTGTGTACCGTTTTGAGCATAATAATTCAGTGAGTATGCAAGTAGTGTCTTGTTGTCTCCCTTGTGTTTCTTTGTGTGTTGCCTCTTTACAAGCTCCATTAATTTCCAGGCTGCTGCTGCAAAGGATCCCGATAGTGCATTCTTCAAGAGATTGGATGGTTTTCAACCATGTGAAGTTAATGAGCTGAAAGAAGGGACCCATTATTTTGCTGTTTATGGTATGCCACTTTATGTTACTTCCAGTAAAATTATCCATGGCAAACAAGCATTGGCTTAAATAAAGTAATTACTCAATTAGGCGACAATTTCTTCAAAAGTGCCACCTATACCGTAGAGGTTGTATGTGCTGAACCCTTTACCGCTGAAAAGGAGAAGCTGCGAAGCGTGGAGGCAAAGATACTTGCAAAACGGTCTGAGCTGTCTAAATTTGAGTCCGAGTATAGGGAGGTATGCCCTCACCTTTTGAAAATTCTCTACTGAAAAATGGCCTGTGAAATGAAAACACATCATTGTTAAGAGCTGAAACTGGCAGGTTTTAGCAAGTTCACTGAGATGACCAGCAGATATGCTCAAGAAATGCAAACGGTATGGGTAAATTGTGGAACATTTGTTTCTGCTTCCCACCTTGTTCTGACATCATGTTTTGTTCATAGATCGACGAGCTTCTCAACGAAAGGAATGCAATTCATGCATCCTACACCAACAGCCCAACTCTGAAACGGAGTTCCAGTGGCAGCAAAGGGAGAACATCCTCTAAAGTGTCCAAAAGTGATGAACAAGTTGTGAAAAAGGAGAAGAAATTAAAGAGTCCGTCCACGGAGGCATCGGTAAGCGATGAAGAGGGCCCTAAAAAGGAAAAGAAACCTAAAGAGCGGATTCGCAGGAAGAAATGGTTCAGCATCCATCATTTGAAAGTCGACAAGAGAAGACCCTGCTGACAGATGTAATGTATTGTCCGACTGTATTATTTTTTTCGATGACACCACCAGCATTCATTAACCTTTCTTCCCTTCTGCTGTTATTTCTAGGTACTTTCTACAACTTGGCACTTCGAGGTAATAGCAGGGATCTCGTTTTGACATCCGGAAGGACACACCCTTGCTCTTATCTTTTCTCCTTGTGCCGTGCAGGATTTGTTTCCTGAAAAGTCAGGAAGCTCGGCAGATTTGGAAATGTTGTAAAGAAATGTAAACGTAGCATTCTTTAGGGGCTTACTGATGCTGCATCCATTCACCCTCAACTTTTAGAGGCCTACTGTTGTGTGTATACAACTTCAAGAACTGTTAGTAGCATGTAATGGTAAAGACTACGGCAGTCCAATGTCAAATTCATTTGATTTTTTGGTGATGTCAATGTCGAAGTACTGCAAGTCGTGATTTTTTCCTGAATCTCCCATCTAACCTCCAAGACTCGTACTCTGAGTGAATCATGTGGATGATCGTCTGAGGCGATGGCCTCTCTGCGTTGATGACCACATTGTTGCGGTGTTGCCACAGACACCAGAACACCAGGGTGCTTGATGTCCATAGCTCACGCCCGTCTCTCTTTGTATCAATCTTGGATGTCCCCATTTTAGCAAAGAAGAATCAGGCTCCAGCATTCAGGGCTTCCTCCAGTGAGGCAAGATGCGCGCCCATACCTCACGCGAGACCACGCAGTTGAACATGATAAAAGTTTCATATGTGACATATCAATTGAATTGCTGTAAGGTTGACACGGTGGCCTTTGATTCACTACTTCAAGGAGACATCGATGACAATGCTCCAGTGTCGATGAATGATTAAGCTTCATTCAGTTAGCTAGTCAGGTTCTGTATGACTGTTATTCTCCAGGACCGAGCTCCGTAGTTACAATCATACTATAACGTTAGCAAAGAAGAAGAATCACCAATTCGCCATGAAACATATGTCAAAAACTGTTGCAATCAGGTCTAGGAGTTGGGAAATTTGGCATGAATATATGATAACCTCCTGGAGTGTAATTTATGGAACCAAATGCAGGCTCTGGAAGTCTGCAGCAACGTACGTAACAGCGCAGCCAACCGTTAGCTAGTGCTAAAGGTAGTAAATGAACAGAGCAATTGACACGTTATTTCAGACATGGTGCATGTCTGCTCTGCCTCTCCGGCCGCTTCTTCCTCCTATGAGCTCTCCCGGCCACTCCGCTCCCGCCATTCGCTCCCCTCCACCGGCTCCGAGAAACATCCTCTCCATTCCCCGCCCTCCCCTCCCCTTCGCATTTCTTGGACCCCCACGCACCTTGGACGCTGCCTGATAGGAGGGATCTATCGAATTAACCCAAGAGCCACACGCGCGCAGGATCGACGTACCAACCAGCAGCCATGCGGAGCCTGTCCCTCCTCCTCCTGGCCGCGGCCGCCCTCCTCGCCGCCGCGGTGAGCGCCGCGCCGGGTCCGGCGCCGAAGCTGTCGCCGGATTTCTACAGCCAGACGTGCCCACGGGCTGAGCGGATCATCGCGGAGGTGGTCCAGTCGAAGCAGATGGCGAACCCGACGACGGCCGCGGGCGTGCTCCGCGTCTTCTTCCACGACTGCTTCGTCAGCGGCTGCGACGCCTCCGTGCTCATCGCGCCCACCCACTACGCCAAGTCCGAGAAGGACGCCGACATCAACCACTCCCTCCCCGGCGACGCCTTCGACGCCGTGGTGCGCTCCAAGCTGGCGCTCGAGCTGGAGTGCCCCGGCGTAGTCTCCTGCGCCGACATCCTCGCCCTGGCCTCACGAGTACTGGTCACCATGACCGGCGGCCCCAGGTACCCGGTCCCGCTGGGCCGCAAGGACTCGCTCTCCTCCAACCCCGCCGCCCCGGACGTGGAGCTCCCGCACTCCAACTTCACCGTCGGCCGCATCATCGAGCTCTTCGTCGCCAAGGGGTTCACCGTGCAGGAGATGGTGGCTCTCTCCGGCGCGCACACGCTTGGCTTCTCCCACTGCCAGGAGTTCGCCTCCAGGATCTACAACTACCGCGACAAGGGCGGCAAGCCGGCGCCGTTCGACCCCAGCATGAACCCGACCTACGCCAAGGGGCTCCAGGCGGCGTGCCAGGACTACCAGAAGGACCCCACCATCGCCGCCTTCAACGACATCATGACCCCCGGCAAGTTCGATAACATGTACTACGTCAACATCCAGCGCGGCCTGGGGCTGCTCAGCACCGACGAGGACATGTGGTCCGACATGCGCACCAAGCCCTTCGTGCAGCGCTACGCCGCCAACAACACCGACTTCTTCGATGACTTCTCCAAAGCAATGGAGAAGCTCAGCATGTACGGCGTCAAGACCGGCGCCGATGGCGAGATCAGGCGGCGCTGCGACGCCTTCAACAGCGGGCCCACCACCCAGTGATATCCGCTACGAACATTACATAAGGACTAGGCTGTAGCCTAGTGGCAAGGGTCACAGTGGTGCATCCTTGTGACCAGAGTTCGAGTCACGTCGGGAACGAATTTCTGGTGCCTTACCAGGGTGATTTTCTTCTCTCTATAAGAATAGGCAGAGCTCCTGCCACTTTTCACTTAGGTGAAAAGGTTCTCTTTTTTTATAAGTTCCTACATATGGTGGTATCGAGATTCACGCAACAAAATTATAGAGGCCGGTTGATATGTCGAGTTTAATTAATTCCTGTTCGGTCGAGTAATCCCTTTAGTTTGTGTGCGTTGACAAAAAGAAAACAATGACATGTGTGTTATTTATATTCATTTTTTTTTCTATATTATCCTCTAAATCAAGGTTTGTCCTACGTATATCACTTCATGATCTCATTCCCTATTGTCTCTTTAGGATATGTATAAAGTCACATTATTTAATATACAACATGCTCTAGTGTTTTATTTTCTTCTTTGTCTATATCACTAATAATTGTTTACGCAGCCATTTTTATCTTTATTTCCTTTTATTTTAATTAAAAAGAGAATATATTAATATTAGGAAGATACTAATTACACCCGGTCTCTCTAACAATATAATAGCAAGATATAGTCAAGACATTACAGATGCACATAGTCAAAAGTATATAAAAATGCCTTATCAAAGCCAACAAATGACTAGCTAGCGGGAGTAAGAACATCCACCACCATTGGTAACACCGGACTGCGAAAAGGTTCTCCAAAAAATGAAAGAGTGAACAAGTGCAACACCACTAACAATGTCACATTTTTTTTAATTTACAATGCACCCTTAGTTTTGATCAACTTAATACTCCCTCCGTTCAAAAATAAGTGTCTCAAGTTTGGCAAAAAGTGGATGTATCTATACATAAAACATGTCTTGATACATCCAATTTTAATCAAACTTGAGACACTTATTTTTGGACGGAGGGAGTAGTTGATTCCACCTTTATTCTTTATTTATGATGGATCGATTGTCAAATGTTTCATGAGTTAAATTTCTTCTAAGAGGTCGTTTGGAACCCATCATTTCGAGCTGGAATCAAGGAATTCATTTGTGATTCCATGCTCAACCTGTTTGGCTGACATGGAATTGACATGCCATTTCATTTAGAATTCCAGCAAATGTTATGACAATTCCTATCCCTAACTCTGTCATTTCACTTTCCAAATGAAATGAAATGAAATGATGCCATCATTTCATTTCTGTCAAATGAAATGAAATGATGGGTGCCAAACGAGCTGAGGTCGTTTGGAACCCATCATTTCGAGCTGGAATCATGTAATTCATTTGTGATTCCATGCTCAACCTGTTTGGCTGGCATGGAATTGACATGTCATTTCATTTGGAATTTCAGCAAATGTTATGACAATTCCTATCCCTAACTCTGTCATTTCACTTTCCAAATGAAATTAAATGATGGCATCATTTCATTTGATCCTATCCCTAACTCTGTCATTTCACTTTCCAAATGAAATGAAATGATGCCATCATTTCATTTCTGTCAAATGAAATGAAATGATGGGTGCCAAACGAGCTGCTTATTCTATGGTTGTGCATTATTTCATTTCACTTTATCCCATTTTACCACTTTCATGCCCACTTCTAATGTCTAAAATCAAATCAACGCGACATCTCACCATTGAAAAACAATATCACTATAATCTAGTTATATGTTGAATGAAAATCGTTTGCCACTGATTTTAGCCCCAAATAGCGATATTTGTTCCCAAAAAATGTAATATAAACCATAGCGTGTATGTTTTAGTTTTTTGGGGTATTTTGAATACCGAATTTGTCACGGAACAAAATTAAGGTTATTTAAAATACATAAACATGGTTAACATCAACTATAAATATGTCAAACAAAGAGAGAGAACAACCCTAAGCAATCGTATCACATGTGTTCCTACCGGTCCCTCTCGTCTCCGGTATCTGATTAGACATCTAGGGCATGTTTGGTTACCCGCACCGTTTTTGGGCCTTCCGTCTCCGTGGCCCTAGCGGGCCTGGCCCCAGAGAAACGTGGCCTGAGCCATGTTGTGCAGCCCGTTTGGTTGCCTGCATATCGTTTTTCTTTTTTGCCTATTTATTTCGCATTTTCGTATTTGGTTGCCTGCATACTTGGCTGTGGGCTGTTTAGATGCAACACACAGCTGTTTGGTTGCATGCAAGTTTAGTCTTGTGTTCACCACTTTCAAAACTGGTGATCTTACCACCTCCTAACAGGCTAACACAAGCACAAGCACACAACCATAATGACTACTATATATACTAGGACAGTCGATGATCAAGTGCACATGCATCTACTTAATTACATCACACCAGGGGAGTAAAACACCCTGATGAACAAACAGGGGAAGCACACACCCTGATCAAAACAAGTTCTGGGCATTCTAAGTCCGGGTTAACAGCTAGCAGGGGTATCCCATGCCCCTGATCAACACTAACAGGGGCATCACATGCCCCTGATCAAAATGCACTTCCTAAGAAAGCTGGAACTAGCCGTGCTCAGGACAAGTGTACCCCCTTGTCGTCGAGTCCATGTTCTTATAGATGTCCATCTTGAAGCCTGTAGCGGTGAGCTTGAAGACTAGGACGTCGTCCTCCTCCAGGTTGTACTTGTAGACGACATCTGGCCAGTTCCTCCCGATGACGATCTCGCCGGTGTTCTTGTAGTACTGGAGCTGAACATGCTCGTCGCAGAACTTGCAGGCGCCGATCGCAATGCAGCGAGGAAGATGGATCATGAGCCACTCCTTCAAGCTGTCATGGAAGGACCTTGGGATGAGCAGCATGTGCAGATCATCCCGGTCTAGCTGCATGTAGAAGCGCCTGGGCAGTATTGATCTTGGGATGTGGCCGATCTTCGGCTTCTTCCCCTTCACGATCTTGAGCAGCTCCTAAGCCTCCTCTTCCCTCCCAAGCAGCAGTGGCTTCTCAAGCCTGGTGTTGAAGGGAATGACGCCGGCGTCCTAGTCTTCAAGCTCACAGCAACATGCTTCACGATGGACATCTACTAGAACATGGACTCGACGGACATGGGGTACACTTGTCCTGAGCACGGCTAGTACCAGCATGCTTAGGTAGTGCATTTTGATCAGGGGCATGTGATGACCCTGTTAGTGTTGATCAGGGGCATGGGATGCCCCTGCTAGCTGTTAACCCGGGCTTAGAATGTTCAGAACTTGTTTTGATCAGGGTGTGTGCTTCCCCTGTTTGGTCATAACTAGATTGTTGTGAACTTGATCATCCATCGCGCTAGTATATATGCTTGTCGTTATGGTTGCTGCTTCCCCTGGTGTTAAGCTGATTGCTGCTTGTGATTGTGCTTGTGTTCATGTGTCTTAGGAGGTGGTAAGATCACCTGTTTTGAAAGTGGTGAGCACAACACTAAACTAGCATGCAACCAAACAGGTGTGTGTTCCATCTAAACAGCCCAAAGCCAAGTTTACACCTAACCAAATACGAAAATGCGAAATAAATAGGCAAAAAAGAAAAAAGATATGCAGACAACCAAACGGGCTGCACAACATGGCTCATGCCATGTTTCTCTGGGGCCAGGCCCACGGAGACTGGAGGCCCTAAAACGGTCCGAGCAACCAAACACGCCCCTACCGGTGTGGATACTGAAGGGGTTACGGTGCAGAAAACAAAAAAAATTCCTAACAACGATAGCCGAAATAGCCAAGATCTATTACTATGCAGATATAAAGTAACAGAGGGAATCGATATACATACCCTCATAGATCGAAAGCGTCGACGATCAAAAGATCTGTTTCGATGACGACGCATGATGAAGATGAAGCTGACGACGATCCTCGCGACAAGTGCCCCAAGTGTGGCACCTCGTAGTGCTCTCCCACATACGGAGCTTGACAACGACTCCCGGATCTCCAATCCAGCCGAGATTGCGGAAGTAGATCTTCTGGACCGGAATTCCCGCAGCACGACGGCGTGTTGTGGCAAAGATACCTCTCACGAGCACAGCCCATACATGGGGCCGCGCAAGAGAGAGAGAGAGAGAGAGGTGGCGCAGGAGGTGGGAGTCACCTCCCAATTATCTGGAATTTATCTGATGATTAAATCCCTCCTACGCCTCTCTTTATATAGGGGAAACGGGTGTACCATGCCAATTAGCTAGGCAATGTGGGACTAAAGGGAGGGGTGCAGCCATGGGGTGCCGCATGGACCCCACATGGTGCGACCAGGGCAGCCCATGTGCCCCCTTTGGCCCTCCTTGGTGCGGCTAGCCCATATGGGCCTTTCTCCCTCTGGGAGAAGGCCCATTAGGTGGGCTGCCCAATTAAATCCGAATTTAATCATTAATTAATTAATAAATCAACATATTAATTCATATAATTAACATATTAACATATTATTTAATTCCCTGGTACTCCGGAACCTTCTCCGGATCATTCCCGTGCCTCCGGAACTTTTCTGGATCACTCCGAACACCTTCGGACATTCCCGGAACCCTTCTGGTTTTCTCTTCTCTATTCTTCGGTGATTCTGATAAATCCAAAACGATCTCCTAGCGTCGTCAAGACCTTAAGTGTGTTACTCTACGGTTCGGGAATACTCCAGACATGGTCGAGAACCCCTCGCTCGCCAATGACCGTCAGTGAGACCTGGATGCCTATGACGATCCCTGTGCATTCCATGAATAAATATCGCATGAACCATCAATACCATATCCTATTCCCTTTGTGCCTCGATACTGAGTTTGTCCGAGATATGATCATCAGTATCTCGATACCTTAGTTCTATCTCGTTACCGACAAACACTTGTTATCTCGTTCACATGATCACACATCCCGTGACCTAGTCACACGTTTGCAAACTTTGATGTTATCTCACCGAGTGGGCCCTAACTAGTATCTCTCTGACCTTCGGATGCACAAATCTCGCTCTTGATCATACGCCTCAACCTATTCTTTCCGATACCCGAGAGGGACACCTTTATTGTCACCCTATATAAGGTGTGACGTTTGATGCAATCAAAGTATCTTCTAGAGATAGCAAATAAATATGATCTCACGGTCTAAGGATTAGGTTACTATGTTTCTAACTATCATGATGTTGAACATTGATCACGTCATGATACTTAAGTTGGGTATGTCCATCACATCATTCTCCCAATGACATGACTCCATTGTCAACTGACATAAATGTCACATGATCGAAAAATCTTGATCATCAATCGCACAATGGACTAGCTAAATAGAGGCTACTAGGGACCTGGTTGTTTACATACCACACATGCATTAATGTTTCCGCTTAATACAATTATAGCATGGTATAAAAATAATTATGAACATATATGAGATATGATAATTAGACATTTATTATTTGCCTCTAGGGTATATCTCCTTCAGTCTCCCACTTGCACTAGAGCTCAAATAATCTTGCTTGCATTTTTGATCTAACACCACTAGCCTCATGGTGCTTCGACTATGCACTGCTCGTGGAAGAGGAGTTTAGTCAACAGATCTACCACATTGAGATCTGGATGTACTTTGCGACACTTCTATGTCACCTAGTTTGGCATCATTCCGTATCTTGTGATAACGGATATATGTTTGGTGATGGAGTGAGACTCGAAACTTCACGTAGAATGGGCCTTAAAAGTCTAAGAGATCGATTAAGGGAAACCACGCATGCTAGGGAAAACCGCTCAGTCCAATCACACTTGCTACATCTGAAGTAGCCATATATTCCTATACCTATGTAGATTATGCGATAGTGCATTCATATGCAACTTCGCAAGCTAACCATGTTTTTCTCCAAAACAAAGGACTTCTCCTGTATGATATTTCTAGTCGTACGGGTCAGTGTCATAACTTGCATCATCGTAACCCTTTTACGGCAAGTTGTCTTTTCACTCTCACCCCATACCAGAAAACATATTCTCGGTTCTCTTTAGACACTGAAGGATATCCATAACATTTGTTCATTGATCCACCCAGGGATCACTCTAGAACCCGTTCTTCAACCAAGAACTTGAGTCACACCAAGTCGAGCTTTCAGTATGATAGAATCTATGGCTGAGGCATAGAGGATGTCGGACATCATTTTTTGCTTTCAATAGGTATCGCTGAAATGCCAAGATAAACTTAATATTTTAGCTAGTCATACAAGTAAGAACCTTTTCTTTGCTTGTTCTATTCTGAAACTCTTCAGAATCTTAACCTAGGAAAATATTCTGACCTAATGTTATTAAGCCCCTTTTGATCTATACAAATTATAGACCTGATGCCTAATACTCTCAACTTCACTCATAGAAGATTTAATCACTTAAATAATCATTTATACTTTACTAGAGGATCTGTATCATTCTCAATATGTCATTACATATAAAATTTGGAATGACACCTAGCTCCCACTCAAATATGCCATTCACATATAAGATCAAGAAGAGCTACTTAGCTCCCACTCACTTCTTTGTAAATGCAGGTTTCTCCAACTATTTTGGACGACTCCAAAATCCTTTGATCACATTATCAAATTGAAGATTCCAGCTCCGATATGCTTGCTTCAGCCCATCAATGGACAGCTGAAGTTTGCATACGTGTCTAGCATCCTTTGGATCACCAAACCATCTCATTGTATTAACTACAACTCTTTCTTAATGTTACCAATAAGAAACATGGCTTCTTTATCCATCTACCAATTTCTCAATTAGAAATCGTAGTAATTGATCAAAAATCCTAACTAGCTTAGGCTTTGCCACGTGAGACAAAATCTCGTTGTGGTCAACTGTTTGAATATGTCGAAACTGTTTTGCGACAAATCGATCCTTATCAGTGTCTATTTTCTCATGAAATTCCATATTCTTTTAACGGCCTAGATGCCATCAAGAAGAACTTCCCAAGTCGTTACTTGGTAATCGTACATGGATTTTATCTCGGATCATATATGGCTCATAGCCATTTTTCGGACTTAGCTCTACCATCGTTTCTTTGTAGTTCGTAGGTTTGTCATGTTCCATTAACATGACCTTAATAACAAGATTGCCGTACCACATAGTGCGGAACACATTCTCATATGCCTACGATCTTTAGTATGATCTTAGAGCATCATGATCTTTATCATTAGCTTCCTTCCAGTTGCGGAGGATGATACCGGAACTGTTTCCGTTGCGCCACTCGATGTCCGGAAAGTGAGTTCATTAACTCCATCTTTCTCTGCTTTCTTTTCCCACTTATACCCTTGACAAGAAACTATTTCTTTGAGCATGGTACGTTCCAGCAACAATTTTGCCTTTGTCGTGGGAAATGTATCCAACTGATTTCTTAGATACACTACAAAGATGAATTTATCCGTTTTTAGGTTTGATCACATCAAAACACTAAAATACTGAAATGAAAATCTAGGCTAAAAGCCATGCCATCACTCATATGGTATTGCCTCCATCGATTTAGATGGTTTCCCTATTATCTAACGTGAATGTTTTGTTTCTACCATATGACTCCAATGATCACAATAATTTGATAAGAGATTTTATTGACCACACACAATCTGATAGAGTGTGATTACGACGTCCTAACACACCATAACATTATGGTGTTCCATGCGACGTAATTTGTGGAACTCTTCTCACAAGTCTTCTAATGATATGCCAAACTTATAACTCAAAACTTTGTTTCCTTGATCAGTTATCGTAGGAAATTGTTTTCTTGTTAAGTTTATTTTCCTGCTTCACTCCGAACTTGTTTGAACTTGATCAAACTTTTCGGACCAGCGTTTCCTAAGTGGATATCGATATATCTACTAAGAACATTTGCGAAGTTTATGAAATAAAGATTTCCACTATACGTTAAAGTACTTCATTGATCCACACACATCCATATGCATGATTCTCAACAAGTTATATGCCCGCTTTCCAAAAACGGTGTCTTAGTTATCTTCCAAGTGTCAAAAGATCAAATCTAAGAACTTGTAGATCCATCTGAATGGAGTTTCTTAATGCTTATAACATTGACATGACTTAAAACGTTAGTGCCACAAGAATGTGGTGTCATTATTAAGTTTGTATCCTTTGGCATTAATGTTATAAATGTGGGAGCTACTACCATCTAGATTCATATAAGAACATTCCATTCATAATCGGTGTATGACCATCAAAGATATCACTCATAAATGTAGGACAACGATTTGTCACTAACAAATATGAATAATTGTCTCGCTAGAGGCAAGACACACTTATAATGATCATGCTAACAAGCGACCAAAAGGAATTTGTTCAAATCCAAATTAATCCAAATGGTAGATGTCGAGAGCGAGTGTCTATGACCATCACAACACACATTGTCTCCTCATCCTTCCAAGCTACTCAAGCTAAAAATCTTGTTTCATAAAACATGACCAGTATCAAAAACTCAGTCACTTCAGCGAGTACTTGTTTAGGTAAAACATTCATAACGCGTATATCATATATAAACCATCATCATTGATGACTTCCCGGCGATCTATTTCATATTCTTGATTCTTCAACGCAATCAAGAACTCATGAAGGTGAACGATTCCCCTTGCATGACATAGTCTATGACAAATCATTTGCATCTGGCAACATTGTCTGTCATCCAGTGATCGAGCTGAGCGAGGCGTCTCAATGTCATCAGGTATGACCAATGTTATCAAGTATGACTGCCATGTGCTCTTTTAATGCGAGTGTTCTCTTCCATCTCGGTTGAGAAGAAAACCTGATTTACGGTGCATACAGATCATCAATCTCAGCGACCATTCCAAATGTTCGCGATCTGTCAACACGCACCCACAGTTCATTCTCTATGGCAGAGATCATAGCATATACTGGACCATGATGGAATTATCCACACAAAACTTGATAATCCAAATTATCCTTTTGTTTAGCGGAATCTCCGGGTCTATCTCCTATCGGGTTTTGTATCAAATAGAGTTATAAGCTAGGTTTGAAACAAGGAGTATCCTCAAGCTACGGTATAAAACTATGAAGTTTGGACCCAACCTTTTAAGTTTCTCAATCGCAGGAATGCGCCTAAGTTTAAAGAGGGCCATTACATTGGCTAATATAAACAAAGGTTTTGCAAAACATAAAGACTATGTTCATAATATGAGTTCATTTTTATCTATATAAAAACTATAAGAAATCCCACTCAAAACGAATATCCCTCTGATCGTTTTAGTGATTACACGATCCTAATTCACTATGCTACCCCCCACCGTCAAGGCCGATAGCATAATTTCAAAGGTAGACATCGACATGTCAATCACATCATATTATGCGACTCATGCTTAACCTTTCGGTCACTGTGTTCCGAGGCCATGTCTGTACATGCTAGGCTCACCATAATAACCTCCAGCGTATTCGCATGTGCAAACATGTCTTACACCCACTGTATGCGAACGACGATATGTCTGACACGCGATCGTCACGGCCTGCCTCATAACGTAGAACTTTCTTGGTGGTGCATGCTAAAGGGAGAACACTGATATTGGAATTTTGGAGAGATCATCTTATATTACTACCGCCGTGTAACTAATATATAAACATATATATATATATACACAATATAAGATGTAAACAATAACATAACATCAAAAATGCAATGCTACATGATATGGTCCTTGTGCCGATGGTCTCCTTTTCGCCCACAGTTTATAAACAATTTACTAAACTTACCTCGACCATATCACATACCCCTGCAAAATAAAGTCAGACGATTTCTACTTTATCTTTTGCATATTCTACGTGGCTTAGGGGCATTCGTAAATAGAACCGCTTCTTACCTACGCACCTAGAACCATAACAACGATCAAATAATTGACTATTTTATATCCATTGTGGGTCCTCCATTGAAAATGCAATGCCAACTATTGCGAGAGAGACAGACACCCGCCAACCACATATATGGAACAAGCCATATGTCAGTTGTGGAACCAGTCTCTCGTAAGCGTACGCGTAAAGTCGGTCCGGGCCGCTTCATCAACACAATGCCGCAGGCAAATACAAGTGCACACTAGAGAATAGCAACTATAAGAACGATGCCCTCATATTCAACATGAGTTCTAAAACCGTACAACTATATCTACGCATAGATCGGCTCTGATACCACTGAAGGGGTTACGGTGCAGAAAACAAAAAAATTCCTAACAACGATAACCGAAATAGCCAAGATCTATTACTATGCAGATATAAAGTAAAGAGGGAATCTGAAAGTGCATGTGTTGCCCCATGCGTGGTTTTGGTAATTAATGACAATCCTTATGGACTAATGTTTGCATTGAGATATTCTTGTAGATCTTGTCCATAGGAAAAGATTGGAATTCATGTGTTGGACTCTAGAAGATTACATGATGACCAAGGTTCCATCCAAGGGTTTATATGAAGAATGGTCATGTGAAGAGTTGAGCTTATTGCAAGCATGGCTTGGAAAAGAAGATTGAGTGAACTTCATGTTTATCTCCAAGCCATCATCTATATCAAGAGAAGAATATGAAGCGCAAGTGGATACATGAAGACGGAGCTTAGCGGGGCTCTCCCATAATGGAGTATGGGGAGCATTTGGAGAAGTCTTCATCAAGCATGTGCTAGCAAGCACAATCAAGAAAGGTGTCCCAACTTGAGGGAGTCAAGATCATCATCATCTAGCTCAAGTGGAATGCTCAAGGCAAATGTATGATCTTGATAGGGTTTCTATTTTACCGGTCTCGTGGTGTTAGTGGGAGACCGGGTTATAGTATAGACGGCGTACTATCAAGAGGGGCTCTCAAGTGAGTAACTTGATCGCATCTTTGTGGAAAGCTCAAACCTTTGCATACTTGGCATATCATCTTTCTTGGTTCTTATTTGACTTTTATCCTTGTGAGAATTTAGAGCTTGTGTTCATCTCCATACCAAGCTCTAGTTCATCAAAAACGGATTTCATTTGAATATCTTGTGGTGTTTTTGTTGTTGGAGCTTTTACCGGTTCGTCTCTTGTAGAGAGGTCAAACTCTCCTCTTGTGTTATCCTCCTCACATGATGGACTATGATGTGTATATGCATGATCTTGTTGTGCTTGTGATTATCTTCGGAGCAAGCCCAAGATCATAGATAATGGAGTCTGGATGGAAAACTTGTTGCGTTCTCGGTGTTGGAAATATTACCGGTCCTCCTCGAGATAAGGTCCACACCTCCCATGTGTGATATCTCCTCTATTTTTGTAGGAAAGCTCTTGTCGTTACCTTTCTAACCTCGTTGGTTTCATCTTGTTTGGAGCTTCCTTGCAAAAGTTATCGCAGTTCAGGTTTCAGGCTGAAATCCTGCCAGCGGTAGTACCGCTGGCCCTGGACTGGGAAGCCTCAACGGCAGTACCGCTCCCAGTACCACCGAAATACGTCTTCGGATGCAATGTGCGGTACTGGCAGTGGCACTGCCAGCGGTAGTACCGCCCTGGGATTCCTGCGCAGCCGAAGCGGCGGTAGTGCCGCCCGCACTACCGCTCCACACACGCCTCGGAGGCTTTGTGCGGTACCGACCGCGGTACTACGGGCGGCAGTACCGCTGGCGTGAGATGAGGCTGCGGCTGACCGTTGACCCTGCGGCTGCGCGGAGCGCGCTGGCGGTAGTACCGCTCCTTTCAGCGGTAGTACCGCTCTGGCGGTAGTACCGCCCCTTCCAGCGGTCGTCGCGAATCTGCAGCCAACGGCTCGTTTTTCGGGGGGACTTTTTAAGGCCCCCTTCTTCCCCAAAGGGGTAGCTTTTCCAAGCACGTTTTTCCCTCTTCTCTGACCTCCATTGTTGACCTTGGAAAGCTTGCCCCTCTTCCAATTCCTCCCATGATTCTTGCATATCTTTGAGGGATTTGAGAGGGGAGATTTAGATCTACATTTCCACCAATCCATCTCTCCTCTAAGTGAGGGGAAGTCTCTTGATCTAGATCTTGGAGTTCCATTTGTTGTGTTCTTCATTGTTCTTCCTCTCTTCTCCCCCCATAAGCATTAGTTGCTTGTGGTGGGATTCGAGAGTGAAGGATTCGAGCCTTGTGCTCTTGCCATTGCTTTGTTGCATCGGTTTGTGCTCTCCACGAGGATTCGTGGAAGTTGAAAGCTTGTGAACTTGTTACTCTTGGGTCTTTGGACCCTAGACGCCCGTGTGGTGGTTGAGACCCTTGTGTGGTCACTTGTAGCTGTTCGGGAGCCCCCAATCCCGTTGTGGGTTGTGCCCCGGATCGTTGTTGAAAGGCTCCGGATTTCGCCTCGAAGGATTCCGATAGTGGAAGGTGAACCAAACCTTTTTGGTGCGGTTCATCGGAGAAGAAGGTGAAACCTTTGTGGTTGTTGAACCATTGTGTTGGTTCACACCTCTCCAACGAGACGTACTCCCTAAAAAGGAGGAACTCGGGAATACATCCTCGTCTCCGCGTGCCTCGTTATTTCTATACCCGAGCTCTTTACTTATGCACTTTACATTGTTATAGCCTTCGTGCTAGAAGTATTCTATATTGCTATCACCTTGTTACTTGTCTTGCTTAGCATAAGTTGTTGGTGCATATAGGTGAGCCTAGTTTATTTAGGTTGTTAGTGTCGGGGTGCTGCCCCCGGGTAGGGCAAAGATGTGGTGTTAAGTGTTGCAAAGAGCTAGCCGGATCAACATATGGCCGGGTCACTTGGGCCGGATCTCTCGTGAGAGTCGGTTGGCACTTGGTCAAGCTAAAATGCGAGAAGACGCCAGAGAGGATCCGGTAAAGTATAACCGAATCAGAGGAAGGAAACCGGTTAAGTTAGCCGGGTTGGTCAGGAAGGACCCGGATAAGGTAATCCGGATATTGCACAAGGGCCAAGTAATGTCAGAAAGGTTCACGGGTCCTGCAGGTCTCCTGCCAGAGGCTGAGAAGACAGCCGGGTCAAGTCGCAGGTTTTCCGGGTCGCAAGGCCCTAGGCGCTGACTTGGCCAATTCGGGAAAGAGGATATGACCTAGACCCGGGGGGCTACGCCTGCCATTGCCCAAAGTGGCAAGATAGGCCTGCTAGGGACTTGACGGCCAGGTCAGGTCACGGGATTCCTGGGAGCGCAGCAACCTAGGAGCTGACTCGGCCAATTCGGGAAAGAGGATATGACCGAGACCCGGTGGGCTACACCTGCCATTGCCCAAAGTGGCAAGATAGGCCTGCTAGGGCCTGACAGTCCGGCCGTTGGATTGACAGGGGGCAGAGGCTTGTCCTGTTCCTCTTGTCCATGCCATTTATCTTAGCCAGGGGCAAAATGGTAATTCGGTTAGTGTATAAGTAAGCTACCACATCCTCCAGTGCGAGGGACGGGAGAGAGAGGGGCAGTATCTTCCCCAAGCTCCATCTTCTTCCTAGAGCTTTCACCATTGTTCTTCATACAGCTCAAGGAGCACTCTGTACTTGTAAACACTTGAGATATAAAGAGAGTAGGCTAGTGCTGCAGTAGGGGTGTTACCTCCACAAGAGGGCCCCGAAGCAGGGTACATCGTGGTGTTCTTTGCTTCTTCTTGGTTCTGCTTGTTCTTGTTTGTTCTTGCGAGTTCTTGGTTGTTCTCCATGCGTGCTTCGTGAGCGCGCAAACCCTCCCCGGATCCCCCAACGTCCTAGCGAGCCCACAACTTAAGCCATCCTATGGCATCTGCCGTGACACCACCACGACAGTTGGCGCCCACCGTGGGGCGAGCAGTGGCGTTGGCTGGGGTTTCCTTCCGGACGGGCACCGTCACTGGCTCCGGCGAGCGGGTCCTCTCTGGGCTCGTTTGCAAGATCGGCGAGTTCAACTTCATCAGCGACAACGCGGGGTGCTTCGCCAACAAGCCCTTCCCCGCTGAGCTTCCTCATGACGCTCGGCAGCTTCGTCACCTACGTCGCCACCGAGCCTGTCCGCGAGTACCCGGCGCAGGTGCTCGTGGCTGAGGATCCTCCCTCTTTCCGCGCAGCTCTCGGACGGCGTAGCGCTCGCCCCGGGAGTAGCGTGGAGGTAATGGTGGTTGGAACCAAGTGCGCGGCTGGCAAAGGAGATGCCAGCAAGAGCATGCCCGAGGAGCTGGCCACGCCAGTTGATCCGGTTGACAAGCCGACTCGGACGGCGAAGTTCCCAAAGGAGAAACCGGATCCGGTTGGCCCGCTTGGCATGTCAAGTAGGGAGGCTCCTTAGAGGATGTCCTGGAGAAGCTATCTCGGCCAGTGGCACCTGGGGCATGTAGAGCTCACTGTAGCTCAGCTAGAGGCAGAGCGCCTGAGGTTGCAAAAAGAAGCCCGGTTAGTGGTGGAGTCTAGGCAAGCCTTTGATAGAGATATGAGAGAGTACAATGCTGCCAATGGTATCACGATGGCTTTACTCCTGTAGTGCATCGCTCACGCAAGAAAGCCGAGTTGCGTAACCGGGGTAAGGACCTCAATGACGAGTTAGCTAGAGCTGCAGGATCGAGCTCAGTAAGGCTACTAGTCATAGATCTGGCACAGGCAAGCCGGTGTATAGCTCCCCGGCTAAGAATCTTAGGGCTGCAGCGGCAGCGCGAGCCGAGTTGAGCACACTAACCGGGGACGCTTGGCGGAAGCAGGCAGAGAGAGTCAATGAGCTAGTAGATGTGTGTAACCGGCAGAATGAGGCTTACCGGAAAGCTAATCCGGATGCAGGTGTTTCTCGGGTAGTAGTGTCGGTTAAGGCTGTTAGCCAGAGATCCAAGGGGCAGGCGTCATCCCCGCACGTCGGAGTTGACCGGGCCCAGAGCGTGAACTCGGGTAAGAGCAAGCAGCTGCAGACCTATGATGCTGAGTATGCCGGCAAGCAGCTAGCCGCTCAAGGAAGAGGTGGCCAAAGCAGAAACAGTGGTGGACGAGGTTACCCGGGAGCTGGAAGGGGCAATTCGGCTGGCCGAGGTCAACCACCTCGTCCTCCTGGGCAGCAAGTGATTGTGCGAGCGCAACAGCAAGGTGGTGGCCAGGCGGGTTACCGCTATGATGACGGAAATTCGGCTATGGCGCGAGCCGGATACCAGACGTATGATAATGCACTTGCATCAAGACTGGGACCTCGGGCATTGGATCCGAATGATCAGCGTCTCAAGTTGGATAGAATTTACCAGTCCGAGAAGCTAGAAGAGCAAGGCCCACCGGGTCCTCCATGTTTTGGACCTCGGATCATGAACGAGCCGAGTGTGCCGTTATTTCAGCTTGGCCGAAGCACAAAGCCATATAATGGCAACACAAAGCCACAGATTGGCTGATAGACTATGTATCGTCAGTGCACATTGCGGGGGGCAATCGCCGATGGGCGGTCCGGTATCTCCCGCACATGTTGGAAGGGCCAGCCCGGATTTGGCTGAACAACTTACCGCCGGGTAGTATCAACTCTTGGATGGACTTGGAGGAGGCATTTTACAGTAATTTCTCCAGCACCTACAAGAGGCCTAACCGACCTCAGCTCCTGGCTGCGTGCAAGCAGGAAGAACGGGAAACAGACCGAGAATTCTTAACTCGGTGGAGCAACATTCGCAACTCTTGCGAAGGTGTCGTGGAGGAGCAGGCGATTTCTTGGTTTGCGCAGGGTTGCCGACATGGCACCCCGCTCTGGCAGAAGCTCCAGAGGGATATGCCCAAGACACTGGCGGAAACGATCCGGATAGCAGATACGTATGCTCTTGGTGATCCGACACAGCCGCATTGGATGCAGTGGGAACAAGCAGGAGGCAACCGGTTAATAACCGAGTAGGACCATTGAGGCCCAATGACCGACATGAATTCGGTTACAAAAGAAGAGATCCGGATTATAGATACGGTTCAGATCAGGTTGCTGCAGTGAATATGGACCATCCTGGAGCAGGAGATGGTCAGAGACAAAAGACTGAGGGTCCAGCTTGGAGGCCGAATCAAGGTGCTGGCCAAAGAAGTGTGGGATGGATCGAGTCCTCCTCTAACTTTGAGGCAAGATTGGACGGGCCTTGCTGTTATCACACAACAGACCCACGCAAGCCGGCCAATCATTCAACTCGGAATTGTAGCTGGCATCATCGCATTCAGGCGGAGGGTCAGAGAGGACCACCTCAGAGAGGTGCTCCTAGACCGAATTTCAGGCCGAATATGCCTTTAACCGGAGCCAATACAATCCCGGTGAACGCAGGAGCTCCAAGACCGGCAGCCACAAAGCCGGTTAACCTGGTAAACATGGGAGGCAATGACAATGGTGCTGGTCCGAGTCGGCAAGGTGGATACCCCGGTAATGAGTACAAGGAGGCTCATCAAAGTTATGTGGTTTTTGTGACCGAGCCAACTGACAAGAAAAGTCAGCTGCGAAGGGCGAAGGAGGTGAATGCAGTCATACCAGCAGTCCCAAAATACCTGAATTGGTCCGAGCAGGAGATCACTTGGAGCAGGGCTGATAACCCCAGAATTATGCCAAGTCCAGGAAACTATGCACTGGTGGTGGATCCGACTTTGGTGGACCCAAGCTTAACGTGAGGTTTAGCCGAGTCTTGATTGACAATGGCAGTGCCATAAACATCATGTATCGGGACACAATGGTCAAGTTGGGTATTTCGCCGAATCAGTTGCAGCAGAGCAGTTGTACCTTCCATGGTATAGTACCCGGGGTGTCTTGTTCCCCAATGGGTAAGATCTGGGTAGATGTGCTGTTTGGTACCAAGGACAATCACCGGCTTGAGGTCTCGAGTTCGAGGTGGTAGATTTGGAGAGCCCATACCATGCTCTACTTGGCCGGCCTGCGTTAGCCAAGTTCATGATATCCACCCATGTGGCCTACCTCAAGATAAAGATGCCAGGCCCGAATGGTATTATCACTGTTGCGGGAGATTACAAAAAGGCCATACAGTGTGCCACGATCGGTTCCACCTTAGCCGAATCATTGGTGATCCAAGCTGAGAAGAGCAAGATGCATGAGGTGGTGGCAATGGCGAAGTCAGCTCAGCTCGGTGTGCTGGCTATGACCAATCCGGATGGAGGTGCAACATTTGAGATGCCCAAGGAACAAAGAAGATCCCATTGACCCGGAGAACCCGGAGCGCATGGCCATCATTGGTGCCGGGCTGGATGAGAAATAGGAAAGCGCGCTCTGTCACTTCCTCCGTGAGAATCGGGATATCTTTGCATGGTCGGCTAAGGACCTGCCTGGTGTTCCGAGGGAGTTGGCAGAGCACTCTTTATTTGTCAGGCCGGATGTAAAACCGGTGAGGCAACCGACTCGGCGTCTCTCAGATGATCGAAGAAAAGTGGTGCTGGATGAGCTGGCTAAGTTGCTTGCAGCCGGATTCATTATGGAGGTGTTGCATCCAGACTGGATATCCAATCCGGTTCTGGTAGAGAAGAAGAAGGACGAACCAGCGGTGGTCAAGGTGTGGCGCATGTGCATCGATTTCACCAACCTAAACAAGGCGTGCCCGAAGGATCCATTTCCTTTACCTCGGATTGATCAAGTGATCGATTCTACTGCTGGGTGTGAGTTGTTGTCTTTTATTGATGCGTACTCTGGTTTTCACCAGATACCACTGAACCCTAAAGATCAAATAAAGACTGCTTTTATTACCCCGTACGGGGCGTATTGCTATCGTGTCATGTGTTTCGGTTTGAGAAATGCCGGTGCAACTTATCAGAGATGTATGCAGAAATGCTTACACTCCCAAATGGGCAAGAATGTGCAGGTGTATGTCGATGATATCGTCATCAAAACTAAAGAAAAACACACTCTCCTCGAGGATCTCGAGGAAACATTTGTGAACTTGAGAAAATATCGGTTGAAATTGAATCCGGATAAATGCACCTTTGGTGTCCCGGCTGGAAAGTTGCTCGGTTTCCTTGTATCGAGCCGAGGTATTGAGGTGAATCCGGCTAAATCCGAGCCATAGAAAGAATGAAATTGCCTAAATGTCTAAAAGATGTACAAAAATTCACGGGTGTTTAGCCTCGTTGAGTCGGTTTGTGAGTCGGCTAGGAGAAAAAGCCTTGCCCTTGTATCAGTTGATGAAAAAGAGCACCGGGTTCACGTGGACCCCGCAGGCAGATTCGGCTTTCAACGAATTAAAAAAGATGTTGTCCACTGCACCAATTCTGGCGTCACCTTTGCCGAATGAGCCAATGCTACTTTACATTGCGGCCACTAACCGGGTCGTAAGTGTGGTCATAGTGGTAGAGCGAGAAGAGGAGGGTAAATCGTGCAGAGACCGGTGTACTATTTAAGTGAGGTGATCTCAACCTCAAAGCAAAATTATCCTCACTACCAGAAGATGACATACGGTGTATACCTGGCGGCCAAAAAGTTGAAACATTATTTCCAAGAACACCCGATTACCGTGGTATGTGAAGCTCCAATCGCGGAATCATTGGGTGCAAAGATGCGACTGGCCGGGTTGCCAAGTGGGCAATAGAAGTATCTCCTTACACCCCGCATTATGAGAGAAGGGATGCTATCAAGTCTCAGGCTTTACCAGATTTCCTTTGTGACTGGGCCGAGATGCAGTATGACCACCCAAGCCGGATTACAATTACTGGAAGTTGCACTTTGATGGCTCCAAAACCAAAATCGGATTAGGTGCTGGGGTGGTACTCACGTCACCGAAGCAAGATCAATTGCGATATGTGTTGCAGATTCATTTCTCAGCATCAAACAATGTGGCCGAATATGAGGCACTGATCCATGGGCTTAATGTGGCCAGGGACATCGGCATCCGCCGAATAGAATGTTTTGGTGATTCGGATTTAGTTGTGCAGCAATCTTCTGGAAATTGGGATGCTCTTGATGCCAATATGGCACTGTATCGGTTTCATGTCCAGAAAATTTCAGGATTTTTTGAAGGCTGCGAGTACAAGCACATACCTCGGTTGGAGAACGAAGCTGCTGATGTCCTGTCAAAACTCGGGTCGTCTAGGGATGCAATTCCACCCGGATATCCTTGAATCACCTAAGGGTCCCTTCAATCAAACCTTCGCCTGATTCCGAGTCAATTTTTATCCCAAAGCAAGAATCTGAGGCTGTCCCTATGAATGTTGATGTCGAGTACATTGGGGAAGACCCGGGGACTGCATGGCGAGACCCGGGGACTGCTAACCGGATCTTAGGAAAGAGGAGCAGAGAAGGTGGTGCTAACCGAATCTTAGGGAATGGGCAGAAGCTGATAGAAGAAATAATGGCGGCCGAACCAGTGGAAGTAGATGAGCACTTATTCCCTTTGCATCCAGTACCGGAATGGGCTGAAGAAATCATGAAGTTCATGTCGGAGGGGAGTTTGCCAAATGATGAAACCGAAGCTAGGCGAGTGCAGAGGAGGTCCAAGGCTTACACCATCATCAACAAGGAGTTATACAAGAGGAGTGCAACCGAGGTGCTACAGCGTTGTGTGGAGCCAGCCGAGGGCAAGGAGATGCTCCTGAGATACATCAAGGGTGAATGTGGACATCATTGCAGTACAAGAGCCCTGGTGGCTAAGGTGTTCCGGCATGGATTTTACTGGCCCACTGCTCACGCGGATGCAGAGGACATAGTCCGAAAATGTGAAGGATGCCAAAGGTTTGCCAAGCAGACACACTTACCCGCATCGGCGCTCAAAACAATTCCTATCACTTGGCCGTTTGCTGTGTGGTGTTTAGATATGGTGGGAGATTTCAAGCCGGCTAGGGGTAACATGACACATATGCTGGTGATGGTGGATAAGTTCACCAAGTGGATAGAGGTGAAACCAATCCGGAAGTAGATGGTCGTTCGGCTGTAACTTTCTGAAAGAAATTATTTTGAGATACGGATACCCTCATAGCATCATCTCGGATAACGGCACAAACTTTGCTGTCGGAGAGTTTGCTCGGTTTGCATGATAAGGGAATCCGGCTAGATATAGCCTCGGTGGCACATCCGGAGTCTAATGGGCAAGTGGAAAGATCAAATGCCCTGGTGTTGGCCGGCATCAAGGCTCGTCTCATTGAACCATTGCTGAAAACTCCGGGATGCTGGATAGACGAGATACCATCAGTACTGTGGGGTCTAAGGACCACGCCGAATCGGTCAACTGGCTATACGCCATTTTTTCTGGTTTATGGGGCAGAAGCTGTGCTACCCACAGACATAGAACATGATGCACCAAGGGTGGCAATGTATACTGAAACCGAGGCAAAAGAGGCTCGGGAAGATGCAGTGGATCTGCTAGAGGAAGCAAGAGAATTGGCTCTATCTCGGACAGCAATATACCAGCAGAATCTCCGACGATATCATAGTCGAAAGATCAGCCCTCGAGTGTTTCATGAGGGTGATCTTGTGCTAAGGCTGGTGCAGCGCAGCAAAGGCCGACACAAGTTGTCACCTCCATGGGAGGGACCTTTCATTGTGAGCAGGGCTATGCACAATGACTCGTACTACCTTGTAGATGCACAGGAACCAAGGAAGGATGGCCTGGACAGACCCGGACAAGAAACTAAGAGACCTGGAATGTAGCTCTGCTTCGACCCTTTTACTCCTAAGGGCGCAATGTATGTATTTCAGTTTATCATAAATGAAATTGCAGCAATCCGAGTCTGGACTCGGGGACTGCTTCGTACTCATGCATGTGTTTTTTTACTGTTTTGTCCATACCGTTCGTGTGCCGAATTGCTTTGAACCTCGTCCCAAAATTCAAGTAATGTATGTTGTGTTGTTGATCTCGTGACTCGACTGACAAACACCAAAATGGTAGTCAAGAGCAGAGATGAGGAATGTGGGAAACATGAAAATGGACTCGGGGACTCGGTCCAAAACCGATTCGGCACATGTCGTTTACTAACCCCTGTTATTTATTTTTGTTTATGTTGAATGATTCTAAACCACAACTCGCATGTTTCAAGTATTGTATGCTATGATTCCTATCTTGTGACTCGACTGTCAAACACCTAAAAGGTAGACAAGAGCAGAGATCGGCAAAAATAGTAAACAAGAAAACAGACTCGGGGACTCGGTTTAAAATGATCCAACATAAACCTCGTCCGGATCATGTTAAGCAAATTTAAAGTAGTCTCGAAAGAACTTAAAATAGTCTATTACATCTGCTCCCGGCATACCGGGGATTTAACGTTTTTTCACTAAGTTACTTCAGGAAGCAGCAGACTCGGTTGTAGCAGGTTCGGTGGCAGGAGCTTTGGTTGAAGGAACCTCGGGCGCGCGAGCCTCGGTTACAGGAGCTTCGGTTGGAGTAGATTCGGTTGCAGGGGGCTCGGTTGCAAGGATGGCTCAGATGGAGGAACTTCAGGGGTAACCTTGCGTGGAGAGCTTGAAGGCTGGGCAGATTCGGAGGTATCCGGATCAGCTGAAGCTTGTTTAGTAATCTCTGCCGAATCAGTTGCTGGTATCTCCGAAGTCTGGGCCGGAGTTGCTTCGGTATTCTTAGCCGAGTCAGAAGCTGGGATCTTGATAGGAGCGTGTTCGGCAGAGTTAGCCGAATCATCAGACTCGCCCTCAGAATCGGCGTATTCTTCAGCGGAGGCGTCGTCCGATTCCTCTTCTTCAGTTTCTTCTCCATCCGAGTAGACCGGAGCCTCCAGATCAAGATGCTTGGTGCGTGCAAATTCGGCCATGAAGTTGGCGGCTTCTTCACGGATCTTGATCCGGGTAGGGTCTGTAGCCCACGGAGAACCCTCGCGAAGTGAGCGCACTTTGGCAAGATCAATTAGCTCATACCAGGACATGATGAATAGCAAAGCTGCGTCAGCACCAGCGCGGGCGGACGAAGACCTCCACTGCTGTAACCGGGTCATTGCTTGATCCAGGTCTGATCAGCTCCTCCGCAGGCACAACTTGCCGCGCTTCAGGAAACAAGATTCGGTGAGCCTTGAGACTTGCATTGAGCAGACCAATATGGGAATCCTTCAAAGGAGCAATCCGAGCCTTAAGTGCTGTAATATGATCTTCGATGTCCCATGTCTCTGGTAGGGGAGCCTCGGTTAATTTAGCTCTCTCAGCTCGGGCGTTTCTCACAGCCTTGGCGGCTTGAAGCCGGATGCTGGTAAACTCTCCTACAAACAAATAAGCTAATACTGAGTTCAGCGAGAAGGAACACAAGCATATGTATTGGTTAAGAGCAGAAAGAAAAGAGGAGATTCGGTGAACTTACGATCCATGTCATCATTAAGGCTAGCAAGTGCAGCAAGCCATTTCGCACTGGCCGCTTTGTGAGCACTCAGTTCTTCTTTAGCCGCTTTGACTTCGGCTTCAGATTCGGCAATGGTCGTTTGAATTTGCTTGTCCAGTTTGGCCCGCTCCGCAAGTCCGGCTTTGAAAGTATCCCGCTCCTTCTGGATCGTGTCTTTTTCACGCTTCAGCGTATCCCGCTCTCCTTTAACCTTGTTCTTCACTTTTTCAACTCGGTCAAGCTCTCGCTGGAGCCGAGTCACCTCTGATTTTTCCTCGGATAAAGCGGCTTGTGCTCTTCTTCTTTCTTGTCCATTTCAAGACAGAGCCCATCGAAGGAAGTTTGGAGCTTCTGGTGCTGATGGGCGAGCTGCTTAAAGAGCTTGCGCGAGCGGTCATGGTTTCCTAAAAGAAAACAGGCAAATGGCGTCAAAAGAATCTCGGGGACTGGCCCGAGATTAACCGAATCAGTTGGAAAAGAGACTCGGGGGGAAGTCCCACGATTTCCTTGGTTAGGCAACATTCATGATCAAGTTTTATAGATTCAAGCCGAATGACTTTCTTACTCGGAGGAGTATCAGTCGTTCGACCCGAATCTCGGGGACTGGGAATAGTGCAGATTCATTAAGTAAAAGCAAGATTCGGAAAAGTTACCTCAAAGACCCGGTTAGCTTCAGTAACCGAGGTCTGCACGGAGTGTAGAGATTGAAACATCCGACTAGGCCCAGCCGGATGTGGCGCTGAAGTAGAAAAGTCTTTGGCGAGGTCAGCATCATTCCAAGCTTCAATGAATTGCTTGGCGGACTCGAGCTTATCGTTGCCCGGAGGGCGGGGATTCGACAAGGCCTGGCTGAACCGAATCGCTGATGGGGCGGCAGGAATTTTCTTGCTACCGGCCACCTGCTTATCCGTGGTGGTTGGAGTTGTGCCAGTGGCACCTTGAGTCGGCTTGGGTTGAGGTGACGCACCCGGAGTCTGCTTAGGATGTTGCTCCTTGTGCTGCTTCTCGGAAGTGTGTTGTTGCTGTTGCTGTTGCTGCTTCTGCTTTTTCTTCTTCTGCTGCTTGATTCAGCAGAGCTTGAGCTACGGGTGTAGGGCGAGAATCCGGCTTAGGCAAGGGCTTAGCCGTGTCTTAGCCTTTTCCTTCTCTAGCTCCTTCAAAGGGCGTGGCCAAGTTGAATCCCGGACAGGAACCAGGGTTTCCTCACTCTCCAAGTCAATAACCGGCTCTGATGTAGAAGTCGGTTGGGGAATATTGGCAGTTGTAGGGCGTGCTGGAGAAGTTAACCCTTTCAGGAGACTGGTTCTCCGTAGCCGAATCCGGTGGAGGAATAGGAGAAGAAATGGATGAGTGAGTTGTTCGGTGACATGACGTCACTACATAAAACAAAGTAAACAGTTAATCCGGATAGATATGACTCGGTTAGTAAAGGAAGAAAGCAAATGAAGCTGGGTACGCATTACCCCTTCGTGGTAGGCATGGGCTTGAGCCGATTCGGCTTGGAGGCAGTCTTCTTGATTCTTTTTGCTTTAGGGGCATCAGATCCGGGCGCATCAGCGCGTTTCCGAGATGTCCCTTCAGCATCTGGTTTGGCTGGAACACAAGGTGGTGACCATGAAATCGGAATAGCGTCGATGGGATCTAAGATCTGGCAATCATCATCTTCCTCGTCGGAAAGGTCGTAAATAGTTGATTGCTTACCCTTGCGGATTGGCTTGGCGCGCGGAATGGCAGATAGTCATCCGTATCCGCATCCTCTTCGCCATCGCGCAACGGGCTGCGATCCGCTCCCCACACTTTTGTGGAGAGATCTCCATCTTCAGTAGCTTGGCGGTCAAGCAGCTACATAAGAATCAAAGCAAATCCGGGTTAGTCCGATGGCATTCTGATGAAGTATGGATGAATTGGAAGGTGGTGAACGAACCTGTGGTGGAAGTGCATTCCGGTGAAACGGCTTTACGCCCCACCGCCACTTATCCGACATCTCTGTATAGGCAATCGCATTTACTCGTCTCCGGATGGAAGCTCGGTTAAGATCATGCTTGCTGATCCGGGTAGGATCTAGCAGACCACTCATGTGGCATATCTTGTGTTCACGTCTTTGAAGAGGATTGACCCGGCGGGAGATAAAGGTCCGGATGAGATCATCCGAATCCAGGCCCTTCTTCAGAAAGTCCTCCAGAGTTTCATGTATTGTCTGGAGCTCTGCAATAGTTTCAGCCGGATTATACCCGAAGTTCAATTCGGCTGTGGGTGGCTCGATCTGGAACTCGGGCAGATTAAGGGCATCATGGCCTTCTGCACTCTTCACATAAAGGAAAGACCTTTGCCACTTCCTGACAGTGTCTAGGCCAGTGATACGGGGAAAGATGGATCCCTGCCTTGGCGTGATGCTAACCGGACCGCAAGCAGTCATCAGCTTCGGCTTAGTGCCTGGAATAGTATGTTTGCGGAGGTGGAAATACTTGGCCCATATGTCGACAGTCGGCCAGAGACCGAGATAGCCCTCGCAAAAGGAACTAAAGGCCGATAGAGAGACGAAGGAATTAGCCGGGAGGTGATGAGGTTGTAGGCCAAAGAAATCCAGGAATGCCCGGAAGAAATCACTTGCCGGCAATCCGAATCCGCGCTCGAAATGCGCTAGGAACACCACTCGCTCACCGGGTTCGGTGACCGGTGCAAGTTCCTTCCCCGGTTTGCGGCATATGACCTGAGGAGTTATGCGCCGGGTACTTAGTAGCCATTCCAGGTCGTCTTTTGTCACATCTGAGCCCTCCCATCTGCCGGGAGGAAGCTTCGCCATATCCGGATCAATCCTGCAAGAGGTCGGATAGGGCTGAGTCAAAATGAAGCGGGTAATGGTTTAGCCGGGTCAAATCCAAAATGATTCGGCTGAGTTTATCCCGGGTGAAGTTGACCGGATTCAGCGGAAAGGGTAACTCGGTCAATAATTACAAACACTTTCCGCTATATCCTAGGGTTTCACAAGATCTATCGCGGCGGTAAAAATGAAAGGAAATCACAAGTAAAATCTGGTTGAAACTGCTCATACGGTGGAAAGCAAGTTTAAGGCAATCTAGTAGAAAACTTAGAAAGGAAAATCTACGGAATGCGCTAAGGCATAACCGTGGACGTATATGGGGTTGAATCTACAAAAAACAGGGCTGGGTTCCCCGTGGATATGAACTCGCTCGCGGTGGTCATGGTCGCGACGAAGAAAACTACGGGAGAAACGCAGCAATGGAAGAGCTCGGCGAAGAAGCGGCGGCGCTGGGCACGGTGCGCGGCCCCGGTCGTTTTCCTCCGGTGCGTTGAATGTCTCCGGCGCGGCGAGTTTGGAAGGGCGAGATTGTGGCGATGACGGCGGCGCAGATGGTGTTCGTGGAGTGGGAGATGTGAGGAAGAAGAAGAGAAAAATCCCCGCTCCCATATTTATAGCGCCCAGCGGTAACGGGCGCACTACTGCGCGGTTTTCGGAGCGTCGCACGGTAACTGCACCCTGGAACTCTGTGGCCACCTCTGTGGCCGTGTGTTCCAAACACATGTTGGGCCATAGAATTGGAAGCAGTTGCACGGATCCTGTGTGCCGGTCAACGGAGAAAACGAGAAGACGCGGTCGTTTGGTCAAATGCACTCGAGTACCCGGAGAATCCGGATGATGTGCTGTCAGTGGCATGTCAGATCAGAGATCCGGATTATGGGGCTTTGCGCAGAGATTCACTGCCAAGTGTCCCGGGAAATCCTGAGACAAGATTGTATAATATGTGATTCGGTTAGTGATGTTTATTTTTAACCTGCTACGGCTCTTCAGCCGAGGCTGTAGAACCGCACCAGCTTCGGGGACTACTGTCGGGGGGCTGCCCCGGGTAGGGCAAAGATGTGGTGTTAAGTGTTGCAAAGAGCTAGCCGGATCAACATATGGCCGGGTCACTTGGGCCGGATCTCTCGTGAGAGTCGGTTGGCACTTGGTCAAGCTAAAATGCGAGAAGACGCCAGAGAGGATCCGGTAAAGTATAACCGAATCAGAGGAAGGAAACCGGTTAAGTTAGCCGGGTTGGTCAGGAAGGACCCGGATAAGGTAATCCGGATATTGCACAAGGGCCAAGTAATGTCAGAAAGGTTCACGGGTCCTGCAGGTCTCCTGCCAGAGGCTGAGAAGACAGCCGGGTCAAGTCGCAGGTTTTCCGGGTCGCAAGGCCCTAGGCGCTGACTTGGCCAATTCGGGAAAGAGGATATGACCTAGACCCGGGGGGCTACGCCTGCCATTGCCCAAAGTGGCAAGATAGGCCTGCTAGGGACTTGACGGCCAGGTCAGGTCACGGGATTCCTGGGAGCGCAGCAACCTAGGAGCTGACTCGGCCAATTCGGGAAAGAGATATGACCGAGATCCGGTGGGCTACACCTGCCATTGCCCAATGTGGCAAGATAGGCCTGCTAGGGCCTGACAGTCCGGCCGTTGGATTGACAGGGGGCAGAGGCTTGTCCTTTTCCTCTGGGCAATGCCATTGTCTCATGGAGCCAGGGGCAGAATAGTAATTCGGTTTGTGTATAAGTAAGCTACCACATCCTCCAGTGCGAGGGACGGCGAGAGAGAGGGGCAGTATCTTCCCCAAGCTCCATCTTCTTCCTAGAGCTTTCACCATTGTTCTTGATACAGCTCAAGGAGCACTCTGTACTTGTAAACACTTGAGATATAAAGAGAGTAGGCTAGTGCTGCAGTAGGGGTGTTACCTCCACAAGAGGGCCCCGAAGCAGGGTACATCGTGGTGTTCTTTGCTTCTTCTTGGTTCTGCTTGTTCTTGTTTGTTCTTGCGAGTTCTTGGTTGTTCTCCATGCGTGCTTCGTGAGCACGCAAACCCTCCCCGGATCCCCCAACGTCCTAGCGAGCCCACAACTTAAGCCATCCTATGGCATCTGCCGTGACACCACCACGACAGTTAGCTTGTTAATTTAAACACATAGTTTTATTCCGCAATTATCAAGCCTAAACCGGAAAAGTTTTAATTCGCCTATTCACCCCCCCTAAGCGACATCCTTGTCCTTTCAGAATCGATATACATACCCTCGTAAATCGAAAGCGTCGACGATTAAAAGATCTGTTTCGATGACGACGCGTGATGAAGATGAAGCTGACGACGATCCTCGCGACAAGTGCCCCAAGTGTGGCACCTCGTAGTGCTCGCACACATACAGAGCTTGACAACGACTCCCGGATCTCCGATCCAGCCGAGATTGCGGAAGTAGATCTTCTGGACCGGAATTCCCGCAGCACGACGGCGTGTTGTGGCGAAGATACCTCTCACGAGCACAACCCATACATGGGGCCGCGCAAGAGAGAGAGAGAGAGAGGGGTGGCACAGGAGGTGGGAGTCACCTCCCAATTATCTGGAATATATCTGATGATTAAATCCCTCCTATGCCTCTCTTTATATAGGGGAAACAGGTGTACCATGACAATTAGCTAGGCAATGTGGGACTAAAGGGAGGGGTGCAGCCATGGGGTGCCGCATGGGCCCCACATCGTGCGGCCAGGGCAGCCCATGTGCCCCTTTGACTCTCCTTGGTGCGGCTAGCCCATATGGGTCTTTCTCCCTCTGGGAGAAGGCCCATTAGGTGGGCTGCCCAATTAAATCTGAATTTTATCATTAATAATAAATAAATAAATAAATATATTAATCCATATAATTAACATATTATTTAATTCCTCGGTACTCCGGAACCTTCTCCGGATCATTCCCGTGCCTCCGGAACTTTTCTGGATCACTCCGAACACCTTCGGACATTCCCGGAAACCTTCTGGTTTTCTCTTCTCTATTCTTCGGTGATTCCGATAAATCCAAAACGATCTCCTAGCGTCGTCAAGACCTTAAGTGTGTTACCCTACGGTTCGGGAATACTCCAGACATGGTCGAGACCCCCTCGCTCGCCAATGACCTGGATGCCTATGACGATCCATGTGCATTCCACGAATAAATATCGCTTGAACCATCAACACCGTATCCTATTCCCTTTGTGCCTCGATACTGAATTTGTCCGAGATATGATCATCAGCATCTCTATACCTTCGTTCTATCTCGTTACCGACAAACACTTGTTATCTCGTTCACATGATCACACATCCCATGAACTAGTCACACGTTTGCAAACTTTGATGTGATCTCACCAAGTGGGCCCTAACTAGTATCTCCCCGACCTTCAGATGCACAAATCCCGCTCTTGATCATACGCCTCAACCTATTCTTTCCGGTACCCGAGAGGGACACCTTTATTGTCACCCTATATAAGGTGTGACGTTTGATACAATCAAAGTATCTTCCAGAGATAGCAATTAAATATGATCTCACGGTCTAAGTATTAGGTTACTATGTTTCTAACTATCATGACGCTGAACATTGATCACGTCATGATACTTAAGTTGGGTATGTCCATCACATCATTCTCCCAATGACATGACTCCATTGTCAACTGACATAAATGTCACATGATCGGCAAACCTCGATCATCAATCGCACAATGGACTAGCTAAATAGAGGCTACTAGGGACCTGGTTGTTTACATACCACACGTGCATTAATGTTTCCGCTTAATACAGTTATAGCATGGTATAAAACTAATTATGAACATATATGAGATATGATAATACAACGCGGATTTGCTACCCGGGCGGCTAGCTACGCATGCTCTGTTAACCGTTAGATATGGAGAGCATGAGAAATCATTGTTTTTTATCTAGTTAGTACCATTAACGGTGTGTTTCTACCGTCTGTAGAATGTGGCCGTGGGGTTGTTTTTTGTTTTTTTGTGTGGATGTTTCTCCGTCTCTGTAGAATATGGCTGTGGGGTTGTTGTTAGGCCTGAGAATAGTTTGGGTTGGAATTTAGTTTTTGGATCGGTTTTTGACTTGGTCTTCGTTGGATTGGTCACGATGGACTCACGTGGAAAAACAAGTTGGTTTGGTTTGCGCTTAAGGTGAAATTGGACTGGACTGGGTTGGATCGGTCTAAGACTTTTGGACTTTTTGTAGGAACTGTAGTCTGAGACCAAATCGACCGACGAGTCTGAGACCATGGTCCTCGACTGCTCGCTCGAATGCAGAACGCCGGACGGCCGAGGGATCGCCGGATCGTTGCCGCTGGCTCTGAAACTCTGACCAAAACTCACTCTGCCGCTGGGTCAGGGCCGCCACCGCCGGCCGGAGCTCCAGCGGCGCCGCCGCGGCCCTCCCCTCTCTCCTCTTCCTCACCTTCTCCGCTGGCCGCAGATCGGCCTCGATCGAGCCAGTGCTCACGCGAGCTAGGCCTACAGGCCGCGGCCGTTGGAGCTCCCGTCGCCTGACGAAGCTTCCGCCGCGGCGCCGTCGCCTTCCCGGCAGGATTCAGTGTCCCCTCCTCCATTTGTGCATGCTTCCCCTTGTCGTTGAAGGATCCAAATTTAGAACGGTTTGAAACTGTTGGTTCAACTGTAACACAGAAAAGGATTGGATTGGATTGGGTGCAAAGTTGTTATAGTTTGGTTTGGTTTGGATCCTACTCTTCTGTTTTCAGTTTGGTTTGGATTGGTTGGTCTGCACGTGTTTGTCCAGTTTGGATTTAGTTTTTGTCTGGATTTCAGACCATTCTCTGGCCTGGTTGTTGTTTTGTTTGTGCGTGTGGATACCGTCTGTAGAATATGGTTGTGTGATTTTTGTTTTGTTTGTTGGGTTGTTGTTTTGTTTGTGTGTGGATACCTGCATTCCGTTATTGGGGCACGTGGTTGTTTCTTTCCGGGGTTATTTTTGGTTGTGTAAATTTTTGTAGTGCGTGTACCATCAGGTTTGGTACCTTAAGGTGTGTAAATTTTTGTGGTTGTGTAAATTTTTGTAGTGCGGGTACCATCAGGTTTTGTACCATAAGAGTGTCTCGTATAGTAAAAGATTACTAGCCGATTTTGCTGGACGCAAGGATCTCAACAGAAGTGTCCAACGGACACAAATTGATAAACAACAAAATTATTTACTTATCATTCTGAAATCTGAAGAAGATTTAGTACCGTCAAGCACAATCACACATGTGCTTGGTACATGTTCTTACTAACTTCAGTATCACAGAAGAATGAAGTTAACTGACTAGTACAAAGTCAACATATATGAACGAAAAAGGAATAAAAACAATAAATTTTGAGTCTAAACTTTGTTCCCTGCCTGCCACAGCTCCAGTGGTGCTGGACAAGAGGCACACCGACACCGCCTGCTACCGCTCGACCTTGTGATCGATGGTGCTCGATGCCCCGCCGTGGCTTCCTCAAAATTACAGTTAAGTATCAGGTTGAGGGTTTTCTCCCAGGCGCTCGCGTGCCACCACCACCTCCATACCCCGTCGCCTTGTGGCCCGATGGCAAAGCGTGATCCATTACCAGCAGCTGCCAAATTCCAGCCAGCTGACCATTTTTCTGTTCATTTTCAAACATGAAGGAAAACAAAATAGAATAGATCATGAACCAAATTCGATCCAAAGCCAAAAAATCAATTCAGATCGTGGATAAATCCTTGATCCTGAGAAAGAGGTAGCATGGAAGAAAAACAAAATAGATGTATCATGTACCTCTCTGAATGCATGTAACACGATGTGCTTCTTTCTCTGCTGCAAGAACACTAGTGCAACGACAAACAAAACAGAAACAAGAAAGGATAAAAAGTAGGCCCATTTCAAGCTCTGCTGCAAGAACAGTTGGTGACACGATATGCTTCTTTCTCTGCTGCAAGAACACTAATGGACATCAAATTACTTTTTTTCTCCTCCATCATTGCACTCTGCCATTTCTGGTTGAACGAAAAAACAAGTAATAACAGGCTCCATATTAAATGCTTATATCTTATCAGGAGCTGGACAGAAGAAAAGCATTTGCTGCCTACTTGAATATGCATGGCTCCATTTGGTAAAGTTGAGTCAATTACAAGGTGACACAAACTAGTAATTAGGCTTTCACCATGAAATCCTCAAATAGATATACAAATCCTAGCATTTCTTGTAGACACAAATCCATCAAGCTAGCTCCTAAATTTATAGATTCATAAAAAAAGACTAATTAAATCAAAAAAAAAGACTAATCCATCTGCTGCCAGCGCAAGCAAATTTAACCTCAAATCCATGTGTCTAATCACATAACAACCCCACAATCTAGCAGAGTAATATCAGAAAAATGCAAGTGCATATCAGAAAAAAAAAGCAAGAAAGGAAGAGAACAACAGGAAAATAAAGCATGCCAGGTTCCTTGAAAAAATACATCACAATTGCACCGAAAGGAACCACATCAAAATTCAGGGTGTTCCTCAATCTCACTTAGGTTCAGCACGAGAAGACTGAAGAGGAACAAAGCACATTCAGAAACTCTTCGTTGCCTGGAGCGAATCCATAGCATGGAACAAATATATACAACATGTGGATCTAGATCAGGGACATGATTTTGATCTGGAATCCAAAACAAACTGAAAAAGATCTAGAAAAAATGATAATACATGATGGGAGAGACCGACATGTTGGAAGGAATAAAATCCGCGATCCGGTTATGGTCCCAACCACTGCACCTTGAACAAAACCAGCAGCAGAAATATAAATGGTTGAGTGAACCTATAGATGATCACTTGGTAAAAACGAATTACTAGAAGGATGTCTGAACGGACCTTTGCATCAGGACGGTAACAAACTGCAGTTACTATTTCTTTGGTATTAGCCCAGTCCACAACCAGGCATTTACAGACATCCCAAATGCGAACCAATCCATCGATACAACCACTGATAAAATAATTGTCACTCGGAGGCTGAAACTGAACGCATGTCACTGCACAATAGACGAACTCATGTTAGTATCATCAGGTAATGAAGAAAGGCATGTTGCAAAATCCAGCAGTTCATGGGGGTAAAGGGTTTACCATAGTTGGTGTGGGAGAAAACCTTCAGACAGCTATTGCACCCGACCTGCCACAATCGAACAGTTTTATCCGTAGAAGCAGAAAGCAAGTCCTGCATAAAAATCAAGTGATGGTAGATGCTTAGATGAGCATAACATTTACAGATCCTACAGGTACATGGGAACAGAATGTTGAACTGCGGCCACTCACCCCATTTTTCGACCATGAAAGATCCAAGACGACATCACCGTGCCCATAGAATTCATGAACAGGCATCTGAGATAACGCAAAGGTCCGGTGAGGGATGACGACACAGGCCGAATCTGCAACCCTTTGAACCCTTGACACAGGCCGAACTGAGACAAATCAGGGAATACAACATACACGGATCTAAAACATGCTCGAAAAGTGAAAAAAAATCGAGAGGGTGCTCGTGTTCGATCCATGCCTCGCACGGTCTCACCGGAGTCCAGAGCGGCGCAGGAACGGGAGTAGAGAAGGAGCCCACCGCCACCGCACCTCCATTCCCCGCTGACCGGCTCAGCCCCGACGCTCGCGACCAGCGCCCGCTGCACTTGCTCGCCGCATGGCACCTTCGTTTACGCCTCTGGCAAACGAATCTGTCGCCTGACGCCGGCGCACCAAAGCAACGGGAGTTCCGTCGCTGCCGCACGGGCTGGAGAGGTAAGGATTGGCAGCCAAAGATGAGATCAGGAAATCTGTAGCTTTTATGGCAGATCCCAAACGGCCAAAGATCAGGAAATCTGTACCTACTCGCGCGCGGCCGTCGTCCCCCGAGGCGGCGGCGCGCCCCAAGTCCCCGCTCCCCTCGGTCCCCCTCTTCTGCTCTTCCCATCGCAGCCACCGGCAGGAGCCGCTGGGCGTGGTCCCGGGCGGCGCCGGCGGCGGTGGCCTGCCTCTCCCCGCGTCGGTGGCAGGAGTCGGGGCTCCTCTCCCTCCGGCGGCGGTGTGTCCAGGACGACGGCGGCTCGGCGCAGGCCGGGAGCTGACGACGCGTTCGTGGTGCTGCGGGGCGGCGTAGCACGGCGGGGCGTCGGGCTGCTACGGGCAACGCCGGCTGAGCCCCTCGGCCCAGATCTGGGCCCTTTGGGCCCGATCTGGGTTGGGGTGGGCGGGCTTGTCCTGAGCGGCCCGATCTGCAGATGGCGGCGGTGTAGCTCGTGCAGGGTGCAGCGGCGACAGTGGCCGGCCTGTTGCAGCATGGCGGCATGCTTTACGGGTCCGTTTTGGACCCGGCCGGACCCTATTAGGACTGGTGTGCCTCGCGGAGGCTTTACGGGCCCTGTGGGCCCGGCCGGACCTAACTGGGACTGGTGTGCCTTGTGGCCGCGTCCGGACGACTACCGCCTTCGGCGGTGGAGGCAGTTCCCTCCCGCACGGCTGCGGTACCGCTGACCCCGATTCGAGATACTTCTCGCCTCCGTCTGGCAGACCTTGTGTCGGTAGCTTCGGGGAGACGACGATAGCGACTTCGTGACCGTGGTGGCGCATGTTGGTGGGTGGTGTGTCTAGGAATGTCGAGGCTTCGTCCTTGCGGGGCTCCAGTGCTACGGATCGTCCGAGGGTGTGGATAGGGTTTTCGGGAGAAATCACTTGTCGGCTTGCCCGACACCGACACGGTGCCACCTTCGGGTGGCACCATTCCTTCCTGGAGGGTGTCGTGGCTACCCTTCGTCCACCTCCCTCAGTGTGCCGGGGGAAACTCTAGGGCCACTGTGCTGGTCCGAGCAGCAGCGTTTGCTTTCCTTCTTGAAGGTGCTGCTTGGTACTCGACGATTCGGTGCTAGGAGCGTGGTGGTACTTCTTCGGTGGGTGCAGCGGTTGCGGGTCTCCATCGCTTAGTCAATCCGGCTACGTCTTCATTTTGTTTCTTCTTTTTCTTGTTTTGGGCGTTTGTTTGCTGCTGCCCCAGCATGTCTGTTGTATCGGTTGGTTGCTATATTTATATAGCGGGGCTACGGCCTATTTCGTCAAGATGAATAGAAGCAAACAAATCAATACGGTGAAAAGGAAACAAACAAATGGGGAAACGAAGCAAATCAGACCGGGAAAAATATGGAAAAGCAAATCTCACTCCTCATCACCGACCACCGACACTTCCCGTCGCCTGTCACCGGTCGCCCTTGCCCTCCATCCCCTACTTCACAAGCTGCGGCCACCCCTCCCGCCAGTGGCTCTCTTGACGCCACCAGCCTCCCAGGCCCTCCTTCCGTACCACATGAACTGGGACAACGACCGTCGTGTATCCCATGGATGCTGGCATGCTGCCTCCTCCACCTCGTCTTGGACAGAAGAGAGATAAGAGGAGAGAGGGGCGAAAGATTGGGGTCGGACGAAGTGTACACGGTACAATTTCAAAACTACCCGTCTCTGTTTCTGACGCAAGGCAGTACTAATTTCGCTCGATGGATTGTCACACGCATAACGCATATGGGTGAACGGCGTTACTTATGTTCATTAAATTTTGGGGCTCCCTTTATCTCTATAGGGTGATCCAATGGCTGGATGAGGGTGCATAGCTAGCCGGGTGGGTAGCTCACTATTTTGCTATGATAATAATATATTTATTATTTGCCTTTAGGGCATATCTCCTTCAGATACCACATATCGACATTCCAGTTAAATTGTTAGTTCTTTGTCTCCTTGGGGACCACGTCCCAACCGCGGAGGTAGAGTCCGCGCATGGAATAACATTTCCACGGATCTATTTATGTCCCAGTATGGCTATCGTGATCAACATGGCTGAAACGTGTGGTGTCAAGTTTGTTTTGGTTAGTGTTTCTCTCATTACATTATTCGCATTCCTGATCTTCTTCCTCAAACAGTATATTAATGAAGCAACAATTTGATATAGGGTTGTGATCATGCCACATTGCATCCAAAAATATTAGGTTCTCGCCAATCGAGGTGGACAGCTCATGCTGCTATTTTGAATCTTGGAGGTTAACTCGGCTTGTGCAGGTTTGATCTTCCATGGTTAATTTGTTAAAGATGTTGAAAAACCTCTAGATGCAAAAGGTAAAACTAGAAATGATGACTTTGAAAAAAAAATTGACATTTTATTTTGTGGCAGATCTTTGATGTTTATTCTTATTTCAAATTCTTCTATCTGATGTAATTTTTTTACCGATAAAATCGCATTGTTGCCTCAAAATTTTAATGCAATTACTATCATCCACTTTTGATAATATCAACATAGAAATACTATAAATCGAACCCATATTATTAAGGATTGTAATCCAAGAATTTAAATGTAATAAACATACTCCAAACAAATCTTTGGAGTTGAAAAGGTTGAGAAAAAAATTAAACCAAAAAATTGATTTTTTTTTTCATATGTCCTAACATGGCCTTATTCAACCTATAAGGGCCAACAAGTGAGTTTGAGGTTTTTCCAAGGGGATAAACTCATTAAATATAGGGAGTTCTATCTCCCTAGAACGCGACTTTTTTGCGAATTAAGGAGATTTATTGATCTATTTATAGATATTTAAATATCAAGCATACTCCATATATAGATATATGGTACGGAAGCCAAGCCCCTATATAAAAGGGTGGATAAAAAGAAGGAAAGGATTGTTATCCTACATACAAAGGAAAGAATCCCGCCAAACCAAGACAAAGTACGGTCTTCCTCACTAGTTGTTGCTGCCCTTACTAGTTTAGTTGCTATTGCCCCCACGCTAAGGGCGCTATTGGTCCATGCGATGCTTGGTTAAGTTATTCACCCGCTTTCTCGGCTCTTGGTATAAGCTCGTATGATTATCCACCTTTAGCTCGTGGGTTGGCTCTCCGATTTCTATCGCGCTGCATCCGTTAACTAAACCAAAGAAATACAAACTCTCTTGCATTTTGTTTTTTTACTTTTGCGCTAAGGAGAACGGAACTGGGCAAAAAAAGGGTTGGCTTGGCTGGTACATCAAGCATATGACATATTACTTGTTCGGTGTGGTACACATATCTGTCAATGTCAATCAAGTAAGAAAATGCATTCCCACTATCTGAGGAAAAGGTGAAGACCCGCAACAACAACAAATAGATCGAGAAAAGTAGAGCATGATGGATCCATGGGTATGTGTATACGTACCATGATGGTGAGCGAGGAGGCGTACATTGCCGAGCCGAATATGAAGCAGAGGATGCCATAGAACACCCAGAGCATGCAGTTGAGCAGGGTCACTAGGTACTGAAAGGACAATGATGTCTCCTAGAGGGGGGTGAATAGGCGATTAAAACTTTTCCGGTTTAGTCTAGGTAATTGCGGAATAAAACTATGTGTTTAAATTAACAAGCCAAAACCTAATATACTAGGTTCACCTATGTGCACCAACAACTTATGCTAAGCAAGACAAGTAAAAAGTGATAGCAATAGAATACTTCAAGCACAAGGCTATCACAATGTAAAGTGCATAAGTAAAGAGCTCGGGTATAGAAATAGCCGAGGCACGCGGAGACGAAGATGTATTCCCGAGTTCCTCCTTTTTAGGGGAGTATGTCTCGTTGGAGAGTTGTGAGTCAACACAATGACTCAACAGCCACAAAGGATTCACCTTCTTCTCTGATGAACCGCACCACAAAAGGTTTGGTTCACCTTCCACTATCGGAATCCTTCAAGGCGGAATCCGGAGCCTTAACAACAACAATCCGGGGCACAACCAACAACTGGATTGGGGGCTCCCGAACGGATACAAGTGACCACAAAAGGTCTCAACCACCACAAGGGCGTCTAGGGTCCAATGACCCAAGAGTAACAAGCTCACAAACTTTCAACTTCCACGAATCCTCGTGGAGAGCACAAACCGATGCATAAAGCAATGGCAAGAGCACAAGTGCTCAAATCTTCACTCTCAAATCCCACCAAAAGCAACTAATGCTTATGGGGAAGAAGAGAGGAAGAACAAAAAAGAACCCAACAAATGGAACTCCAAGATCAAGATCAAGAGACTTCCCCTCACTTAGAGGAGAGATGGATTGGTGGAAATGTAGATCTAGATCTCCTCTCACTTTCCCTCAAAGATATGCAAGAATCATGGGAGGGATTGAGAGGTAGGTAAGCTTTTCCAAAGGTCAACAATGGAGGAGAGAGAAGGAAAATACGAGCTCAAGAAGATGGGGAACCAATGGGGAAGAAAACCCCTTAAATAGGTCCCTTGAAAAAATCTGCCCGTTGGGCAGTTTTTCGCGAGGCCGGCCTTGGGCCCGGCCTGGCCGTCCTGGAGGCCGGCCTCTTCCCAGATGCGTATGGATGAGCAGAGAGGCCGGCCTTGGGCCGGCCTGGCCGGCCACTCACCCGAGCCGCCCGGCCTTAGCCCCGGCCTAGGCCGGCCTGGAGGCCGGCAGGGCACCCGAGGCGCCCGGCCTTGAGGGGAGAGCCAGCCCGGCTTGGAGGCCGGCCAACCACCCGAGGGGCCCGGCCTTGGGCCGGCCAGGCCGGCCAACCAGACCCAGAAAGAGATCTTCAACGACCTCTAACTTTTGCAAGAAAACTCCAAATGGGATGAAACCAATTTTGTTGGAAAGATAGCGACAAGAGATTTCCTCAAGGATAAACCGATAAATAGAGTTAAGAACCATAAATAGAGTTAAGTGGCCACACATGGGAATGTGTGGAACTTTTCTCAAGGATAAACCGATAATATTTCCAACACGAAAGCGCAATAAGTTTTTCATCCGATATTCCGTTTTCTATGATCTTGGGCTTGTTTTGAAGATAATCACAAGCTCTACAAGATCATGCATATACACATCATAGTCATCATGTGAGGAGGAGAACACAAGAGGAGAGTTTGACCTCTCTACAAAAGACGAACCGGTAAAACCTCCAACATCAAAAGCATCACAAGATATTCAAATGAAATCCGTTTTTGATGAACTAGAGCTTGGTATGGAGATGAACACAAGCTCTAAATTCTCACATGGATAAAAGCCAAATAAGAACCAAGAAAGATGATATGCCAAATATGCAAAGGTTTGAGCTCTCCACGAAGATGCGATCAAGTTACTCACTTGAGAGCCCCTCTTGATAGTATGCCGTCTATCCTATAACCCGGTCTCCCACAAACACCATGAGACCGGTAAAATAGAAACCCTATCAAGATCATACCTTTGCCTTGAGCATTCCACTTGAGCTAGATGATAACGATCTTGACTCCCTCAAGTTGGAACACTTTCTTGATTGTGCTTGCTAGCACATGCTTGATGAAGACTTCTCCAGATGCTCCCCCATACTTCATTATGGGAGAGCCTCGCTAAGCTCCGTTTCACAAAGATGATGTCTTGAGTCCTTCAAGACATACTTGCAATATGCTCAACTCTACACATGACCATTCTCCATATAAACCCTTGAATAGAGCATTGATCATCATGTAATCTTCTAGAGTCCATCACATGAACTCCAATCTTTTCCTATGGACAAGATCTACAAGAATATCTCAATGCAAACATTAGTCCATAAGATTGTCATTAATTACCAAAACCACGCATGGGGCAACACATGCACTTTCAGGTACGGGTCTGACTTGAACTCCTCCACATCCTTGTTACTCGACATGATTACAATATGATGCAACAAAATGTTTTGTAGGAATGTTGGGTTATAGTTAATCCAAAAACATCTCTTCCTATTAGAGCTAGTTTGCATATCACATTTTATGGGATACACAATTTTCTTCCTGCCCACAAAAACAATACTAAATATCATAGCGCCTGAGGTCTTACAAGGTTGCCATGGTGATCTCTGGTCACCTAACTTGTACTCCATTGCTAAACTCTATCGTCAAAGCTGGCATCTGTATTGATCTTCATCTTTTCAATGGCAGATGGCTTCCATCGTACTTCCATACATGCCCCTTGACTCTTCTTTTTTCTTTCCTGATTGAGCAAAATCAAAAGAGATCCCGATGACCCATCAAACTGCGTCGATTATAGACATGTTACCTTCTCCATGCCGTCTAATATTACACTCCATCCATATCGCGGAACGGCCCCATAAAATTATATGTGCCTCGTCTTTTCTTATCAAGTTGCCTTCTATTATATTTGTAGCCCACGAAGTTGGATGGAGTCACAGCAATTTAATTTAAAATACCTTCTTCATCTCCTACAAGATCAGAGCCCAAGTGCACTCAAATGCATGAAAAAAATATTCTTCTACACCACATGTTTCACAGAATTCAGGTGGTTCACATGTTGTCGGTTCAGAATTTGCTTTGTTGGGACAAACTCATGGATCACACGCCACCAACATGATCGGCTTTAAGTGGAACCTTCATCTTCCATAGCTTTTTACAACCACGATTAACACTGGTTTTTGAACTCTCTGGATGATCAATATGTTGTTGAATAGTCACCATCATCCTATAAGCCGATTGGATTGAAACTAATATGTTAATCTCACATGTCCATGCCCACACATCTTCCGTAAATATTCCAAGTGTAATACTACATGTTTCTTGCATATTAGTGTCAATAAAGTTTCCCATAATTTTCTCCTTCCATCGTACTATCTCTTCATCGGTCAAATCCTCATCCATTATTACGGTACACTAGCTTTAGAAAGCTTTACCAATGGTCGATGACTTTAGCTTGCCGAAATCTATGAGTCCTCAAATGAACAAATGGTAGAACCATTTCCCACTTGTTTGATTAGAACTTTCTCCAATACCTCCCTTCCATGCAAAATAGCTTGCCACATATGAGATGAAGTCCTCTTTCTTTTCGCCTCCATAAAACTTGAGTCCTGATGAAATTTTCCTCTACGAACTCTTGCATAGAGTGAGTCAGGGTGGGGCAGGCGCCACCCTTGAACAAAGTGAGTCAGGGTGGGACATAAGGTGCCAGCCTTTCTTCATTGGTAGACTGAAAATACCAAAATCACGAAAGCCCATTCCCCCAACCCTTTTGGGACTGTAATGTCACACCAATTTCTCACCATGTGTCGTGCGTTTAAATGATATGACACCCAGCAAGTCTTGCCATGGCATCCTCATTTTGGAGATTATACTTGGCCTTAACTAGAGCATGGATGATTCGAGATCATTCACGGGATTAAAATATGGTTGCTCTCATGCATTTAGCGAGTGTAGGATCCGAGATGAAGCAAATTCCTTGGTCTTGTTGATGTGGACTTAACCCTTGGTTGATAAAGATCTCATCCATTCCTCGCAAAAGAAAGATGTTGATAATGATATAGTAACTATCTTTACTTACAAAGATCTGAGATGGTGGTGTCCAAAAGAAGAAGAAAAAGTTGGGGCTTAGCGGCTTAGGTAAATTTGAGGCTAGGTTTTATAAAACCACAAGATTTTAAAATGTTTTTACATAATCACTACTTATAGGAAAAGAAGTCAGAGTACTTAACATTGTTTTCCCATCTTTGTACCTAACATGAGAAAAAAAAACTCAAGGGCAGATGTCATGTCATGCACCATGCTTATTGCTTAGTGTTGTGTGCAATAGTCTGTGATGGTGTGCAATGGCGGACCCAGAAATTTGCCAAAAGTGAAATTATGTTAAAATTCACAGTTTGCAAGAAAACGAGTATAAAAATGATGTTATATTTTTGCAAGGATATTTTTTGACGTGCTTCTCAGTGTATCCCAAAATTTGTTGCAAATCATTGTGATTGTGCAAAATATGAATGGAAAGTAAATCCATCTCAATCTCAACCACTAGTAGCAAATTAATTGGGACACCATGTGCGATCCACGCGTCTATACCTGTGGGTATGGTCAGACATGTTGCATTTGAATTTTTTATGTACTCCCTCCTTTCCCAAATATAATATGTTTTAGCTTTTGTCCATATTCACATGCACACAAGTGTATCTAGACATATTTCATGTGTAGGTTCACTCACTTTAATATGCATGTTGACAATATGTGTAACACCTAAAACATCTTATATTTAGGAACAGAGGGAGTACAGAGGGAGTACGTGATATTTTTACCCTTTTTATTTTGACAACGCCAGCTACTCCGTTCTAAGGCATATAAATTTAATAAAAAATCAGAACTTAATAAATTGACCAAATATATAGAAAAATGTAAAAACTATCATATTAAATATATTGAACATATATTTTATTGAAAATATATTGATACTGATTTGATATTGTAGATCTTCGTATTTTATCTATAATAAATAATTAAATTTAGAAGTCATTGACTTTTTACTAAATTTGTACACCTTAATTTTTAAGCGGAGGGTACCACTCTTGCAATTGTTTGGCAGCATGAACAGATCTGAAATGCTTTCCATATAAAGATAGAGTTCGAAAAGAAAACCCTGTCGATCAGACCCGATCCCCTCAAGGAACAACATCCACCTCGGCTCCCAGTCTCACCCCGCGCGAATCCCCCATGCCCATGCGTTCTCCTTGGTATTCCCGCCCCTCGCCGGCGCGGCTCCTTGCCGTCGCGCTTCTCCTCGGGGCTCTTGCCGCCCGGAGCGATGGGTACGGGCACGCGAGGAGGCTGCACATGAGGAACAAAGTCGTCGAGATGTGAGTACCCCGCTGTCATGAGCTACCATTCTGTTTGATTTCTTTCGGGTTTAGCTCGAGCTGTCCAAAGGATTCATTTTTTCTGCGGAGTTGTGGGTCTGTCGCGGGGACGTCTCCGTGATTCGGGGAAGATTGTACTAGCTTTCATGTAAGCTCTGTCTTGATAGAGTTCGCGTTGAAACGATTTGATGAGATCAGGGGCCGCGTCTGGAGCTCACGACTGAAAGTTTTAGGCTGTAACTAATGTCTGTGCCCACGCTGTCAAGGAATCACTGCATATAATCTCTCTGAAGCTGTGCGAAAGCTTCTCATCTGTTTCGGTTTGACCTTCTGGGTTCAGTTCAGAGAAAAGTATTTCACTCACCAGACTACCAGAGCATCAATGTTGTGATGACACTGTTAGTGTGTGAGATTCTGGATCAAGGCCTCTAGACTAGACCCTCATCTGCACATGAGAAAGCATTTCAGAATACTGTGTGTTGTATTTCACTCATTAGCCCAGTACCTCTGTATATCAAGGCTGAAAACCTCTAATTGTCACCACTGTCAGTGCTGCTATCCCACATAACTGCGTAAATGTAATCTAGCGACTCGCTAACCACCATTTGGATACTTGGCATACAACCTGTGTTTCCAGTTCTGTTGTCCTTTGGAAATGTTTGGGTCATATTAGTAGTAGTACTGATCCATTTCCATCATTTTCAGGTTTTATCATGCTTATGACAACTACATGGCGTATGCATTCCCTGTATGTTCGTCAGCTATGTTGAATTTTTTTTAAACGAAATTGGTTCGGATGCTGGTTGACAATCTAATGTTTCGTGTGTTGGTCCCTTTTCAGCATGATGAACTGAAGCCTCTTACTAAAAGCTTCACTGACTCCCTCAGTGAGCTTGGCAACCTAAATGTATAAATGTATCGACAAATTTACAGTTCCCAGTTGACATCACAACTCACAAAAGATACCATGGCATAATATCAATTCTTTGTTCCTTCTTGTAGCTTCAACATTTACCACATGATTATAATGGATCGGCATTGACACTAGTTGAGTCATTATCAAGGTACACTTTATGAAGTTTTAAATGAACTATCACATTGTTTCTTCAAAAGGTTACTTGTATTCGTAAGATCGATAGGTAATGCCGCTCTGTTTTGGCTCATGCAGTCTTGTTGTCTTAGGTAACTTCACAGAATTCGAGAAAGGGGTTAGCTGGCTTTCAGAGAACCTAGTATTTGATGTTGACGCTCGGGTTAACCTTTTCGAGGTACTGGCATTTGAGTTTGATCACAGCTAGAACAGAACAATAACATGTTGGCCCAAAAATCTGAAGCAACACTCATATTATCACACTTTCTTCCCTTTTCATGCCTTCTTTTCTTCTTATCCAGTGCAACATAAGACTTCTTGGCGGGCTTATTTCTGCACATATTCTTGCAAAGGACTACAACAGTCAGCTTAAAGATGGAGTGTATCAGGACCAATTACTACATCTTGCTGAAAATTTAGGCAGCCGGTTTCTGCCGGCATTTGAGACACCTACTGGATTGCCGTATGCATGGATTAATCTTAAGGTCCATTCACAAACTTTTGACCTTTCTGATTCTGTAGTGGTAAACCTCTACAATCATATACTACCTCCGATCTGCGAATATAAGTGTACTTTTGACCTTTATAGAAAAGCTTTTGTCCCAAGTCAAACTTATTAAAATTTGGTCAAATTTATTGGGAGAAGTACAAGCATTTATGACACCAAATTAGTATCACTAGATTCCTCTTGACATGAAGTTTCAAAACATACAATTTGAAGTTATATATGTTGCTACTCTTTTCTATAAAGTTAGTCAAAATTTTTAAAGTTTGACTTAGGACAAAAGGTAGAAGTACACTTATTCGTGGACGGAGGGAGTATATTTCTAGAGAAAATAATACTGATAGATTACAGTCTTATATATTTATGTGAGGTTGTAAGGCCACTCAGGATAACCTCGTCTAGATTTTTGGTGTGAGTCGAGGGGTACTTTCAAGTTTAAACAAATCCAACTGAAAAGGAAATTGGCTGTAAAAACTGAAAAGGAACTTATGGAGGAGGTTGCCAATTTTTCGAAAAGCAGACTACAACCTTACTCTCAGGGCTCTGTTTCTGGTTTTCTAATTGTGTGCAATTTTAACAAACTTTACTTGACAATAACCAGGAAAATTCCCTCTACTAGCTAAACAGTAGCAGACCTTGCACAGAACATAAAGTGCCAAGCCTCAGCTCGTGTATATTACAATCTTGCTAATCATGATTCATGAATTAGCATGGCTTTTGAGCTTGTATTTTGTTGATACATCTTTCTGATACTATGACTACTTCTGCCAGTATGGAGTAATGGAGAATGAGACAACTGAAACAAGTACATCAGGGTGTGGTGAGGGCCACTATATTCCTGTGTAAATTCATTATTCTTCTGGGTATCTTGAATTTAATTAAAAAATCATTATTCTGCAGGCTCCCTTATCCTTGAAATGGGTGCATTGTCACGTTTGACTGGTGATTCCAGATATGAAGCTGCAGCTCTCCGTGCTCTTCGTAAGCTATGGAGCATGAGAAGCTCATTAAATCTCGTAGGCTCAACACTTGATGTTTTGTCTGGCAAATGGATTGAATATTCATCAGGCATTGGTGCTGGTACTACTCCTTACGCTAGCCCATGTGATTTACCAACCGTGTTCTTGTGCTGTGTCGATGTGTGGCATATGTGTTGTGTATGAGCGTATAGAATGTCAGATCTGTAGCATTGTTGATGCTTTATAACAAGTTAATCTTTTGATATTTTCTCTAATTAGACAACACATGTGTTTGACTCATTTGGTACCTTGTACAACATGTTTGCAGGAGTTGATTCATTTTACGAGTATTTGATCAAGGCATATATTCTTTTTGGAAGTGATGAGTACTGGGATATGTTTCATTCTGCTTACCTTGCAGTGCAGAAGTATTTCCGCCATGGCCCATGGTACACCCTTTCTTCATGACATAATTATTCAAAATATTTCATTTCGTCCGAGTTACTTGCCATGCTTGTACTCAACAGTGATAACCATCCGGCTTGACAGGTATCATGAGGCTGATATCAGGACCGGAGAAGCAACACATTGGCAACTAACTAGCCTGCAGGCCTTCTGGCCTGGTGTTCAGGTTGTTGCTATACTCCATTCATGGTTGATTTACTATGTTATTGGGGAATTTTCATTTCTTTATTATTTTCTTACTGCTATCATTATCACCAGACACTACTAGGAGATGTTGCTGCAGCAAATCTGTCACATCGTGAATTTTACAATGTATGGCAAAGGTTTGGCGTGCTTCCTGAAAGGTATTAATAACTTAAAGTAAGAATTTATGCACAAGAATTCTACCAAAATTTGCTTCGAGATTTACACTCTTTTTTTATTCATGCTTTGTACTTGGCAGGTATCTATTAGACTATGGAATTTTGCATCCTACAGAGAAGTATTATCCTTTACGTCCAGAGTTTGCCGAGTCTACGTTTTATCTGTATCAAGCAACTAAAGGTGTGATCGGCGACAACCCGCAAAAGTCGACATCTCTCAGTAATTTTTTAATGTTTATTAGGTTTCCAGTCCCCTAATAGATCATTATTTATATTGCCGTTTTGCATCAATATGTGCACCCTCTGTTCAAGAATAGATGTCACTTTAGACGTGGGCACAGTACTCCACGTGCATACTTTGATAGTTACTTTTTTTTACTTGGACTTTGATAGTTACTTTTATACAGCCACGTTAAAATATCATAAAATTCTTATATGATGAAAAAATCACAAAAATCCCATGGTTCCATTTCACCTGACCATTCTAAATGGTCTGCTCTTCTTATTTGTCAAAAAAACAAATTGTGGATTGGGGTTGCATGTTACGCAAGGAATATTTTGGATGCAGTAGCGTAGGCTGTCTGCTACTATAGATATAGTACACTACATTTTCTTTCCTCCATTCCAAGATAGTTAACACTTACAATCTTGTAGATCCTTGGTACCTGGAAGTAGGCGAATCTATTGTTGGATCACTTAACTACTATACTAAAGTGGAAGGAGGTTTCGCTAGTGTCAGAGACGTTTCAACAATGAAACTTGAAGATCATCAACATAGCTTCTTTCTTTCGGAAATGTAAGTTGCTATTATTCCCATCGTTTCTTTAAAGTCATATAAATCAATAAACTTACTTGTTAACATGGCAGTTGATAACTCTTTTGTGCAGGTGCAAATATCTTTTTCTTCTTTATGATGATTCATTCTTGAGGAACAAAAACTACGTATTTACAACTGAAGGCCACCCCCTTCCAGTAATGAGCACATGGCATGAGAAAACTCCTGGATCAGATGTCCCTAGCAATTGGACATTTGTAAAGGTGACCTCTCTTCCTTATGATTGATTCCATATATGAACTTATATTGGAACACAATTTAGATAACCTATGCTGTCCTAGTTTTCTATTTGCATGGGATTTTTTCTTACTTGGTTTGTACCGTCAATCATAATGATATCGAGAACCTCTCCGCAGGATGACGACCAGCCAATCCGTGCGAGTGCACTGTCATCCAAAGTTTGTCCAGAGACAATTTTTCGACAAAACGTTGGCTCCCCGTGGGAGAGTGCGTGTCATGTACCAGACGTGCTCCCTACCCACAGATGCCGGGCTGATGATGATTGCGGGATAGAGTCAGTTACATGCAAGAGGAGAACTTGCAGTATAGCTGGCTACTGCGGCTTGTGGCTGGCAGTTCAATAATGAACGTTGTTGCAGAGATACCATTCGTTCACAGCATGATCAAACTAAGGTCAGCACCTTAAAAATAGTGTCACCAGCCGGCACCGGCCTAACTTTCTACACTACAATAGTATCATAGGAAATTCGAGACATAGTTTACATGTATCAAATGTTGGCTAATTGGCTTATGAGTTATTACTGGCTGATCTGATTAAAAGGTGTACATTCTCCCTCTCCAACTAGATGGTGTGCACGCGTTGTGTTCTTATTGATATTGAAGATGTGGGCTCGAAGCTCTACAATAGGGATAATGATACCACATTTGATTTTTAGTTGCACAGGATCATCGCATGTACAACCATACTTTTTTAATAAATAAGTCGACTTTATTTATTATGAGAAGATATTACATCGGACAGAAGAAATGAATAACATTGACAAACACTGAAGTTGCATCAAGGCATCCTAATGTCGTAATCTCTAGATATGTCAATCGCACCATTCTTCAAGCAGCGGATAAATAATTCAAGAAGTCCATATGTGCACAAACTTGACTTACCTCCAAGGTTTTTAATAGCGGCATGAGCCCCGAGTGTGGATTTTTGGATCCCGAGCTACATGGAGCTCTTCTTTTGAAAATTCGAAAATGACATTTTTGAGTTTCCAAAAATCGCGAAAAAAATCTCAGATGTAGATAATATCGAGATCTACAAGCGTGCCAAATTTTACCTTAAAATACGTTGTATTTTTTTTTGTCTATATAAAAAAGACAAATCGGGGAAAATTTCAAATTTTTGAAATTGTGTAGTTCCCAGATCCACTAATTTGTCTTTTTTAACAGCCCAAATACAATGAATTTTAAGGTAAAATTGTGCACGCTTGTAGATCTCGACAGTATCTACATCTGTGATTTTTTTCGCGATTTTTGGAGACTCAAAAATGTCATTTTCGATTTTTCAAAATAACGAGTTTCATGTAGCTCGGGTTCTGTTATAGGTTGCATGAGCCCCCCACCACATGGGTGGGATTCTTAGAGCATCTCTAGCATATAAACGGAAACGAAAAACTCCGAAAACGATTGTACGGTATCGCAAAGATCCAAGTGAAACAGATCTCGTAAAACCGTGTGCACGACCACCCTCACCTTGCTCGGGCTCTTACTATATTCTACATTGGCTCATTTTTTTAAATAATATTTTTTTATTAAATTCGAAAAATAATACGCGTTTTGGAAGTTTTTGAAAAATAATACAGCCTCGTTTGCGCGGTGGACGACAGGGACCCGCTCGTCCCCGGCGTGGACGACAGGAATATGCATGCGCGTTGCGTTGCCCTGCATGCATGCGTTGCTCACGCAGCTCTCTCAGGCGTGATCAGCTCGCCGACCGGCCGTGCGTGCGCTCGCCGGCTCGCCGGCCGGCAGTGCGCTCGCTGTGCCAGCATGCATGCATCGATCGATCGATCGTCCTGCCATCATCGATCATTTTAAGCCAGCATGCATGCATCGATCGTTCCGAGCTAGCTGCCGTCATCCATCGTTTTAAGCCAGCATGCATGCATCGATCGATCGTTCCGAGTCCGGCTGCGCGTTCGGTTAATATGGTTAATTCGGTTCGGTTTATACGGTTTTTTTGTTTATACGGTTTCAATACTTCGGTAAATACGGTTTTGTATGAGAATACGGTTCGGTTTCGGTAATAACCATTTATTTTCGATTCGGTTTCGGTAATAACCAAATTAACCTAAGTTGACGCGAATTTTAAAATGACAATTTCTTTTTGTGGCCATATATTACAAAATAACGGAATAGACTATAAAATTAATAGGCATATGATCCAATGTAACCAAATAGCACATAAAGTTAATAAAAGTCTATACAAGTAGCAAATCACATGCTACAAGTAACCCGTAAAGTTAATAAAAGTCAATAAAGCAGCAAATTAATAAAAGTTAATAGGCATTTCGTTTTTTTGGTTAACCATTCGGTTTTCGGTTATTAACCGTATTAACCGTAAGGCATATGGTTAGCTATTTTACTAACCGTAACCTTAACCGGTAAGCAAAATAATCAGAATTTCAGTTCTGTTTCGGTTTTTTCAGTTCGGTTTCTCGGTTTTCGGTTAACCGTGCGCAGTCTTAGTTCCGAGCTAGACAGAGCTAGCAAGCCAGTCTATCGATCGTTCCGACTTCCGAGCTAGACAGAGCTAGCGCACGAGCACGCATGTATTGATCGATCGATCGTTCCGAGCTGACGTCGTGCGAGCTAGACAAAGCTAAGTTAACGCGCGAGCACGGCCGGCCAGACATATCGTCTACGCCGTGAACGACAGGCCTATCGAGTGGACCGGGCGGGCAACGGCCTGCTCGTCTGCGGCACGGACGAGGATGTATTATTTCTAAAAAAGTTTGAAAACGCATATTATTTATCGAATTTAATTAAAAAATGTATTATTAAAAAAATTAGCTTCTACATTGTGGCTTTTAGTTGATGGTTTATCTCCGTCAATGTAGACAGGTTGTGCTAGATGATAGGGTACCGGCGTGCCATATGCCCCGGGCCAGGGTATGCAAGTTCAGCGATGTACAAACAAGAATTGATTTTACTTCAGCACCTAGGTTGGGCTCCCATCACCATTCAGTATCAGCTCGACCATGACGGTGAAATGAAGCTCAGCATCACTAATCGCCATGGGTTACATATTACGACTTTACCCACGGAGATATAACAGGTGTACTAGGTGGACGAAATGAGGAACAACACTCGGTCATGTCACCACTGTACAATCGCACAAAGTGACTATGATCACTTGTACTCTTATTAATCGACATCAGTACAATGAGAATACATAACATAAACGAAACGCAACTTCAGCCAAATTAATAAATCCAGCAACATTACAGCGGAATATATAGCATTACCCTCATACTCCCTCCGTTCCAATTTAATTGACTTGTTATGCACGACATGTGGATGTATCTAGACTTGTTATATGTCTATATACATCCATATTTGGTACTCCCTCCGTTCCAAATTAGTTGTCTTTCATTTGTACAAAAGTGGATGTATCTAGACATGTTACAAGTATAGATACATCCACTTTTGTACAAATGAAAGACAACTAATTTAGAACGGAGGGAGTACATAGCAAGTCAATTAAATTGGAACGGAGGGAGTATAACTTGATCGCTACAGCAGTGTATGGATAGCATAAATCTCAAAGCATGACTCAGTAGTAACTTGGAAAAGAAACATGACTAATTAGTGTTGCAGACTCATAGCAACCGGCGTGCACCATTACTAGGCACATACGAAAGCAACCTAGTCATGCAACATTTGTAAGCGAGTCACCCAGCATATATGTTTATATGCTCACTACAAAATTGATCCAGTACGCCCATGGCCAAAGCTAGCCTACTTAATAATTGGGCAGAGTCAAAGAACAACTAGAAGTTTCCAGCAAATTGATTCCAAGTTTCTACTTCACTACGACTTGCCACCACGCTGATTACGTCCCCCCCGTGATCCACGGCCACCATCTTTTCGGGCACGGCCGCTGGGAGCTGGTGGAGGTGCAGAGGTGTTACCAAACCTGGCTTGTCTGGTCGCCCTAGCTTTCGCTAAGTCGACCATCCGCCCTTTACTACCAGTCTCTGCCACAGCACCAGGATTCTGTTGTTCAGATGATGCACCCGCTTGAGCTGGGTTAGAAGGGGAAGGTTCACGTGCAGGGGATCTGCTTGGTGAGGCTTCTGCTCCACCTGATTGTGATAGAGGGCTTTGGTCTGGTTCCACCACAGCACGTTCAGCAGTTGCCTCACCTTCTCCAGTCTCCTCTGACATATCTGCGTCAATACGCAGGGGACTACTGTCCGACTGTTGTTCAGATTCCTCCGGCAACTCCCCCTCCTCCCTCTCGTCTTCACCGTCGGTGGCTGTAGCAATCTGTCCCTCTTCCTTCCCGCCTTCGAGTTTCTGGTCTTCATCAAATAATTCCACTACAGCCTCAGACTTGACCAGCTCATCTTCCATGTCAGTTGCATTGTTGTCGGTATTAACTTCAGTATCCTGGCTTTTAATGTCCACAGATGCACCTGTGTGTTCTTCCATGTCGTCATTACGACTCACATCGTCATCCCCCGTCTCCTCGACCTCGTCAGTTCGCATGGACGTCTGATCCATGTCCATCTCTTCCATAAGTTGTTGCCCATCTTGGTTGTCCATCGACACCACAAGAGCCTGAGCCGTTACATCTTTAGGAGCTGATTGGTCATTTTTTAATTCACTGGGAGCCGACTGGTCATTTTTTAACTCACTGGGAGCCGATTGGTCATTTTTTAATTCACTGGTACCTTGTGAAAAATCCTCCTTAGGTTTCTTTGATGGAGGATTGGCATCATTAGCCTCTCCCTGTGAAGCATCGTCTCTCACCTGCGACGACGAGATGAGACGTTTGCGACTAGAAGGCAATACAGGCGCACCACCAGAAGTTTCACGCTCCAGTGACGATCCTCCTTTCTCCTGACCTACTGTGGAACCTCGATCCATTGATGCACCACCTTTCTCCTTCACTACTGTAGAACCTCTCTCCAGTGCCACGCTACCTTTCTCCTGTAATGTGGAACCTTCGACAATTGGTGTATCGGTATCAGCCTTGGGCTCTTCAACCCGTTCAACAGTAGTAGGCCGAACAAGCGGCCTTCTTTTACGTTGTTCATTACTTGGTTTACGCTGTTCAGTACTTGGTTTACGCTGTTCAGTAGAAACTGTTTTCTCCTCCACCACTTTCACCTGAGTGGACCTTGGCGGAGTAGCTACCTGCCGACCTGAGGAAAAGGAAGACTCGTTAACTTCTACGAAGTACATTGATTACAGGATAGGTAATAAGGGAGAAACATCCTGGTTGCCAAATACAAAACGGTGCGGATCCATGCAACCACACAGCATGACAGATAATTCAAATATCATACCACATTCAAAAAAATGTCTGATATGCAATATCATGCACAAGCGTGCATCAGTCCAGTTGGGGTGTACATATCAGCTTTGCATGTTAAGTTTTCATGATAACTAGTCTTCTTTTTAAGGTTATTTTACAGCTACTACAAAGCGCACACACCAAATCTATTATATGATAGTTAGTAGACTCGATTAATTGCGCCAATGTTTCAACTAGAAAATATTGCATCACCGACATAAATGAATTGAAAAGTACCTGCTAAAGCTGCATCGACAATGGGAGTTTCAATAAGTGGTGTCTGACTCGTTGAACCATCTTGCAACGGGCTAGGAGATTCCTCCAATTTCTTAGCAGCGAGGAAGTATGAACGGAAGTGCTGCTCCACAGCAGACCCAGATGGGATTTGAGCTGACTGTCCAGAATAATGCTGAAAAAAATGCACATGAATCTCAAATTATGATGAGAAGATACTTGAAGGAAAATGTGTTAGGTCTGTAACAGAATCAGCTCTCAACAATCAGAGTATATATATACTGGAACTTTGACAACCAGCAGCAACAAAGGAAATGGGACGTCTCATAAACTGTACCTCAATCACCTCCTTCACAGCCTGCTTGTGCTTATCTATTGATTCCTCTATTTGTTTCTTCTCCTGTGACCAATATTTGGAAAAAAAGTGAAATGGATGGCACACATAAAATAAACATGACATGAACCCTTTTGGTTAGAACATAAAACACAAAACAGTACGCCTTAGAACATAAACCCCCTATGCTGCTGCATAATTTGCATGCTACTAATCTCGGGTGTGGACAACTAACTTCATGAATAACAATGGGATCCTTCTAGTCAACAACTTGGAACTTTGACCACTATCATAGGTATTAGGAAAAATTGACACAGTGAAATAATGCCATTGGCTTGTATTTTCGGCTAACATATAATGATTAAAACCGCCCACTGTCAAAGCGCACTGCAGACTCTGGAGTAGAAAACAACTAACACGGGTGCACAGAGAAGTACTACCTTTGTATCAAATATAAGATGTTTTAGCATTTTTCTGATACGGATGTATCTAGATGCACATTAGTGTGCAGATTTACTCATTTCAGTCTGTATGTAGTCTATGTTTGAAATAACTAAAACATCTTATATTTTGGTACTGAGTGAGTATTAGATACTAGTACAAAAGAGAGGGTGGACCAATGCATAGATCAGTCAAGCATATAGAGGGACATAACAAAAGCTCCAGGACCAAAGATGAAAATTCAAAGAAATCAAGTACTGCTTTTATTGCCCACAAAACAGTATATACTCAAAATTATTTTTAAGGCATCGTGGGGCGCCTTCCAACAGCAAGGTTTGGCGCGCCCCTTAGATATCAGATGCGTCTGGACTTAGAGATTTGCAGCGTCTGGAGTTTCTTGGATCCTCCAACTTATATATGTCCATGATTTATTTGATTTAGTCAATAGTCATTTGCAACATTTCAGGAAACTCTTAAAACTAAAATAACAGTAAACAAAAAAAAGGTTCTCAGGAAGTTCCATTTATCATGTGTTTAACTACGAGGCATTACAAAATGGGCAAATCTATCATCAAAGACGGTGGAGAAGGAAGGCACCTTTGCTAGATTTTCAAGGCCGTCGAGATATATCTTCTGAGCATTTTTGCGAAGTGCCTTTTCTTTCTTGTGATCATCTCTCTCCTTCTCCAATATTTTTTCCAGTGTCTATTAAATATTTCATGTAAGCAGCATGAAGAAGTCTTTAATGGCATTAAAGCTCAACGTGCTAACCTGTATCCTGCTTTCCTTTTCGTTTGCAGCCTGATCATTTGCAGTTTCCGAAATAGTTTTCTGACCTGCTGAAGTATATCAGATTTACAACTAGAGAAATCATTTATTTTAAAGCACAGGCAGGGAGGGTGTCAAATTACTTGATTTAAGATCTTCAATCTGCTTCAAAAGGCTTTTATTTTGCTTGTTACTATCCTCCTTCTCTCTTATCGACACGTCAAGCTTTTTCTGCGACATTAACAAGGTACTGTAACACATGAAATTGCATGGTCATACATACCTTGCAAAAGTAAAAGCAGGTCGAAATTCTAACCCTCATGTTGGCGAAAATCTTCTTGTATTTGTCAATCTCAGATTTCAAACTAGCCTATGGAAAGAAATGGTTTATTAATGCAGCCAAAAATAAAAATGTACAATACTGATATTACAAGATTACTCAATTCAGACCTCAACATCATTCAGCTTCCTTTCCCTGGCTCCCAATTCAGACTGACAGCCAGCAAGCTTCTCGTCCAAATTTTTTATGGCAACTTCCCTCTCAGAAAGAATATTTTTTGCACGGTCAAGTTCAAGTGAATTCCCCCTCAAGGTCGCCTGTTAAGTACAAGAAAAACTCAGATTTAAATTTATGACAGTAATCTAAGAAGTATTAATTTCTTTTAACTGGAGTGGGCGTATGAGAAGGAACCGACAAGTGCATTCCACTTTGGTTCCAAAGAAACTGTGCCTCCAGAGAGGAACGTGTAAGTAAATATTTGCGGCAAATGAGAAGGCACCGAGAAGTGCATTCAGTTTATTTCCAAAGAAAAATGACTTTAACCCTCCCCACAAAATAGGATAGATATAGTATTATCTGCGTTTCTAATGGGAAAAGGGACCCAAGGAAAAAGTAATGAAGCCATTTTTCCGTGAAACTAGTACAAGGAAATACTTGAGGAGGGAAAATCAAGGAGCCAACTTTTTAATGAAACGAGTACAAAGTTATATCTCAGGACTACGGAAAAACGATGTGAGAATGAGAAAACAAACCACTAACTTTGACATTTTGAAGCTCAACCTTCATGGTCTCGTATGTCTTCAAATCGACACCTCTACTATTTTCAACCAACTGCGGAAGACATTAAAAGTTGAGAACATAACTACTACAGATTAACTTGTATCTATTAAATACAAAAATACAACTGAAGATGTGTTGGCAAAATAACCATAGATACCTCAGAAATCCTTTGGTTTAGATTTGCTATTTCAGTCTTCTGCATTTCTAGTTCTTTTCTACATACTTCAGCGTCTGCCTGTTTCTCTAGTAAAATTCTATCCAACCTTTCAGCCTCCATTTTTGCCTTGTGAACTTCCTCACGGGATTTCTGTATACAGATATCAATAAGTTGACGATTAAGCACATCCAAACATGCGCCACACAAAAGAATAGACAATGTAGTCGTTTTAACATTTAGTTGACCTGGCATTCTTCAAAGTTGTGTCTGTTCTCCTCTCTAAGCTGAATGTTGCTTTCACGAAGCAAATTAATTTCTCTCACCTGAGTGAATCCATTTCAGAAACAAAAGGGAATGAGTTACAGAAACACGGCACCAGGTGGAAATGTACAGAAGTGCTGAATATTCATAATATAGAAAGAATGGCACCTGAAGCTGCAGGGACTTGAACTCTTCGTCCTTGAACATTGATGATCTTGCACTATCAGCTTGACTGCGCAGCAGGTCCTGTGCCTCCTTGCTGGACTTCAATGCACTTTCCAGCTATATAAGCATCAGAATAAATACAGTGGATTAGAAAACACAATCAACTGGGACATCTTGGCTGAAGGGCAGAGGGGGTATGCTAGGTTTGCTGAACTTCACACACAATCTGCCAACCGTATAGCAGAAATCAAGTACAAAAAGGGACAGTTCTCATTAAATGCACCAGCGGTTAATCATGTCTAAATATTAGTTCCCACTTCATGCAAATAAACAGGCTAAACCGTGGCACTGGCACCTACTTGCAGAAAATGCACAAAAAAACTTGCATGCACTTTCCAACCATTTTAAGCTAATTAAGCTCAAGTATCACAGGTTTCAGCCAGGAGAAGACATAAGATGGCAACACACAACCTACTGAAAAAACAGAACATGCAAGGTAGGATCATAGGTGTCAATTAGGCAAATAAGACAAGTTGGGTTGATGCCAGGCGTCTGCGGATGCCTTCATGATGAGCTGAGCACCACGGATACCAAATGGGTTGGACACTTGCACTACTAACAAAATTTAAGGAATTGACAACTCGAACTCCCAGTCAGTATGCAACACGATGTCCATTTTGAGTGCGGGGGGAGTGGGCAACCATATCTTACTTCTATCTGAAGCCGTGATTTCTCCTGCTTAAGCAATGATATTTCTGTTTCTGCCTGAAATAGTTAACAGAATAAATATTACCCCACAAGGAGTAAGGAATCACACAACAAAAATAAAATAAACCAAAATGTGTACTCACTATTTCCTTTGATCTGCGCAAGTAGCTGACAACACCATGCAAATCATCCTCTCCATGTGAGTCAGTACGTTGCGATGACATACCAGCAATACCTCGTTCTTGCTCAGCTAATCGTATGTGCAAAGCTTCTAGTCGATTGTGCAGAATTCTGTTCTGCTCTCCCCAGAAAAAAATATCGTGAGATAATTTGCCACTCAAAGTAGTCTCAGAGAATAACAAGCAGAATGTACATACATTGTCAACTGACTAGCACCACTAACCATTTCAAGTAAGAGTTTGAATTAGACGAACATGGAACATCTTTAGAACACAACATTAACACAGCATTCTCTTGCAAATAGCATAAAAGATGCTAAAACTTCAGCAGAGATATCAGGGGTCGTTATCTTAAGAGGACTTGAAATAGAGCAGGAGCTCAAGAATAAGTTAGTTACTAAAACACAATTCAGCAATAAATAAATAGCATTCATTATCTTTAAATGAATTAAAGTACGGCATGAATTTCGATGGAGAAATAATAGTCATCTTTGACAGGTCAAAGTTTCCACACATCAACAATAGTCATTATCGTCTTACACAAACTCCTGCAGTGAAGGGCCTGGTTAACAGACACTTGTTAAATACAAACAATATTACTAAATATATTTTATCCGTGCTTAAGCTCCAGATAATAATCTATAAATCATGAACCTCAAAATACACTTTTAAACCTCCATACACCTGTGGTGTAGATAACTAAATTATATAGTCATGAAACCGACATTGCGGACGGAGATCTAGTGTAGTACAAATGTGATGTACAGCTAGCGACAATCAATTCCAATCAGAAGGAGTAGCTTTTATCTTTTAATTCATACTCCCTCCGTTCCTAAATGTAAGACTTTTTAGCATATTTTGGCCCACATGTATCTAGACATGTTTTAGTGCAAGATTAAGAACACCAGGAACTATCACGAACATGCTCGGACAAGGTTATACATAATTAAAATGTATAAAACACCAATAGCATCCAAGTAGCAATACTACACCAAGAATACCCAGACTTAGAATCAATCAAATATTTTTTTCCTTTTAAGAACAAAATACCTAGACTCAGAACAAGTAGCATAAGAATAATAATATCACAGCAGTGGAAAGCTAAGAACCTGGTCATTTAGCTCGTTATACTTTTGAAGGGCCTCATCCTTTTCTTTTACCAATTCTATCTTTTCTTGCTCACCAAATGTTCTTAGAGCATCCTGAAAATATTACGACGTGAATTTCACTTACAGAACAAGAAATAAGCACATCAAGGATATTACACATATGTCATGAAAGATATCGTATAATGTACGAAAGGGGTCAGATTCAAATAACCCTCGCAAACTTTTTGCTCCATTACTCAGGAAAACACATTACCATGAACAGCAAATACTAAACATTTGCTATCGGGGTAAAACCTTGATCTAACTAATAAAACACAGAGCACCAGGGCTCGGAAGTTAAACAGTCAAACATAGATGACATTCATAAATGACAAGCTAATACAAAAATATGAACTATTGTTGGCCCAATAGACCTGAAGGAGTACAGGATTATTAGGAAAGGGAGAGGGTGTCAGGCACAAGCAATGTTGTAAATTTGGTCCTACAAAAATCTGTTGGGTAGCAGAATAATTTAAAACAAATGAAACCTACTGCCAAGATAATTCATTATATTATCAGCCATAGAGGAAGTGATACAACTGGCAAATGAATGGTGAGTTTCAAGATAGCACGTAAGGCCTTTCGAACTACCTAGATATGGAATTAAAATTTCGGAGCCTATAAATTAATCCTACAAGAACAAATACCTATAACCCAAAGGTTGGACCAATAATGTTAATGTTAACTCGATCTTGATAAACACTCGAGACTAGTTGGTTCACCCCCAGTTGCCACAACATTTTATGCCAGAAAGATTTTTATGGCAACCCAGTAACGAACCCCATTATCCTTGATGAAAAAAAAAACACATTGCCGGTAAGTTACGGGCTTTTGGTTAAAACAAGATACATCAGGAGCTACGTAAGTGTGGGATGCTACAACTAGTCATAAGCTAGAAGTTAACCAAATAAAGTCAAATTCACCACAAAGGCACAAACCAATCAACCCTTTTGACATGGAAAACACAAATGAACATAACCTACAAAGCAAATCCCAAAACAGAATAACATGAGTGTTCAAAGAATTGAGCACCATAATTTACATTTTCAGCCTTTTGTGCATCTGCTGTTTGTCGAAGAATTGCGATTTCCTGCTGCAGCGAAGATAGTTGCCTAGAAGTATTTGTCAGCTCCTGTATTGTTTCAGATTGCAGGATAACCTACAGAAGATGGATGAAAGTATATGTGATACCATAAATGGAAACACAAGGTCAAACATGCCAACAAAATTTACAAAACTTATGCACAGACATCATTTGTATTAATACATATATCAAGCAGGCACTGAAAGAAGATAGCAATCTTAAATATAACTTATTCCAACAAAGTTTTCCACTTTTTGAGTCACTTGTAGAAACACCTAGGAATAGGATACTTATTTAGAGTTTCTTAAAAGAACATGAGTGGATTAAGTAATGATTAACCTTAGGTATGAAATGGCAGAACCTAAAGGCCTTCGTGATACAATGATTGTCAGCTAATTTAGAAGTAGAGAAGTCCCTTTTGAAGAAAGAGGTTAGAGCAAAATGGTAGGGCCTGAGGCTCCAGCCTCAATCACCACCTCCATGTGCAACAAGGTGCAAAAGGACACTTAGCATGTTTCTATAGGTTTACTAATGGACAAACATTCATTTAGCTATTCTCACATTAGGTCTATTAAGAAAAGGCCAATACCTGTCTCTCATAATTGTCTTGAGTGCTGCGCCAACGCTTACACTGCTCATCGAGAGCACTCTTTGATGAAGCCAATTCAATTTCCAAATTCTCAGTTCGCGCCCTGTTACAGATAAGGAAAAACATATATGAACAAAATCTAGAAAAAAGAGTGTATGCATGCCTGTTTATATGGTGAATAAATGCTTACACTTTCTGAGTAACTTCATTTCTAAGGATTGCAATGTCATTCATGAGAGTAGTAATATCCTTCTCTTTAGCTTCCATTGCACTGGCAGTTTCTTCACACTTCATTACATATAGTCTTCTCCATTTCAGACAAGTTTTTCCTTAAATTAGCAATCTCATCTTCCAAGCTTCGTTTAGCAATCTCAGACTAAAACAAATAACAAAAGTTCAAAGTGCACATCCAGTGAAGGTACATAGAACTTTACTGGAATAATATGAACTATCATGCTTTTAATACCTCGGTTTTGTAATCCTGGTATGCAGATTCCATTTGCTTCAATGCAGCTTCATTTGAGCTTGCAATTTCTTTGTACTGCACAGGAATGCAATTGTATGACTTCAGATGGATCAGAAAATTAATGGAATTATTATAAATAAGAAAACTTCAGCAGAAAGAAAAATTGCAGCAGAAATTGCAAGATGAGAGGCGAACCTGAAGCATATAGCTTTTATTTGCTTGTGCTTCCTCCTTGTATTTTTCCAACTCCTCTTTCTGCCGGAACAGCTCATCATTTGCCTACAAAAATGAACAAACAACAAGTATTAAACTGAACAAAACACAGAACATGTGGAGTAATCACATATTGCATCAAAGCTGCATAAAGGTAGATGGTATAACAATTGGGGGCATAATTTCCGTATGCCCACGTTCAGTGCTACCCCAAAAGATACCAGACAGCATCGGTCTTTAAAAAAAATAGCATTGACTTTCTGATAGATATTCTGGACATAGATAGTGGCAGAAGAAAACTAACACACCTCAGTTGCTGATGAGTTATCATGACCACCATCCCTAAATATGATCTGCATAATAAAAGCAGAATCGAATGAGGGCTCACGTTACAACTTAAAATGTAGTCAAAATCCCAAAGATAAGGAAATTGTACAGAATAGTGCATGCTTTTAAGTAGAATCAGTAAGATAAACAACAATACGGAAACTTATTCCTGATGTAATTTTTTTAGCAGGCGGAGTTTCCGTCTCGCACTGGCTTTTATGGGAATTCTACCTTGCATGATATCTAACCTAAACTAGGGACCATATATGTTCACAACAGTCAACGTTCTTTTACGAGAAGAAAATTATCATAAGACGCTTAAACTTATAATGGCAATGTGCCAACGTGTCCAACAAAGCATTGATTCACAATTAGATTGGCAATTACGTGTTAGGAACAACTGCAATTTGGTCACAATCACAGAACAGACAAACTAACTATCTGGGCTATGAAGATTTACTTAAGACAATTCCAGATACAGACAGAGTTATGCTTACTAAAAACATAAGTTCGCAAAAACATACAAATTTCAACAGGAATCTAGGCAGCTACACAAACTGAAAACAGGTGACACATCCTTAATCAACCAGTTGTCAAAGCATCTGTTACTCCATGGTAGACCCTAGATTTTAATCATTATAAATATGCCAATAACAGTTGCTGCCCTCTCTTTTTACTGGGCAAACTTATCAAATATGGACTCGCCTTTTTGTGACCAAACTTTACCATAACCCGAAGTTGGCAGCTCATTATATAAGATTTCCTAACCCGCAGCATTTGATTTTAAACATCCGAATTTAATATGTCACAGATTTGGACTTATTTTATTTACCGTTTTAGATTTGAGCTTCGCCTCCAAATCAGAACACTTTGCCTACAGAAAGTACCAAGCCAAAACAGTCAGATAATGCCCCCACGAACTTGGTATAAATTTACTTGAACGAACCTCTGCAACAGCAGCCCTCGATGCAGCATCATTAGAAGCTTTCCATGAGTTCTGTAGCTCTTTTCTCATATCCTCTACCTGCTTCATACAGCCATCAAAGACGCTTTTCTTATCAAGTGTCAGGACTCGAACATGATCACGTTGCTCTTGGACCTCCTTTTTTAATTCAGCCCAGTCTCTCTGCAAAACAATTTAGTTTTATAGTAACCAGGATAAAGTAGAATGGAATGAACAAATCAGGTAATATTTTCCTAAGAGAAACAGATGACCCAAAAAACAGAAGGCATGCCAGATGTCTTGTGCTTCTGTTAACAATATGTTGACGTAAGTAGTTGCATTATTGCTGCTAAATAGATTATTACCTCAAGTCGTTTGATGTACTCCTGTTGATTTCTCTTTTCCATAGACCTTGTATTCTACATGATTCACAGGTTAATAAAGAGGCATTCAAAATTCAAACACTTTCATAATTTATTAATTTATCTCAACACAACATACCTCTTGAACCTCGTCAGTAGTATGAATTGTATCAATGGTGGCCTGCAATGCAACATATCTCAGATAAAGTGAAAAGAAAGTTCAAGAAAATGCATTGAATGTGCCAAATTACAACACTACAGAATCACCTCAATATTTACAGCGAACATATAAACCTATTTACATTTATTATGGTTGCAAATGAACAATGATAGCTAAAATAACTTGCTTTTTCACACAATACAAATTATTCGAAATTATACCATCAAACAGTTTGAAAAGCTATATCTAGTTGTCCGTTATCAGACAAGAATATAAAACATAAACAAATACAAAGCATAAAAGATGGTTGTAGGAATACAGAGTTGCATCTTCAATGCACGGACAAAGGATGGTTGAAGAAAAGACAATTTGCATGTTTAATAGCAGAACAAGGGATGCTTGTAAAAGAACTAAATCACATTTTTTAGCAACACAATCATCCATAACTGCAAAACATCAAAAACCAAGAGAATGAGATTTCCAAGTAGCGGCAACAAAACCTGCAGACGGTGCACTCTCTCGGTTAAATCATGGACTTCATCCAAAGATCTTCTCTCTGACTTGACAAAAATTTCCTTTTCATGCTTTAAAATAGATACCTAAAATTGGGAAGTTATGTCAGGATTCAAGATCTCTGAACTGTCCGAGGGATGTAGTAAAACCCAACACACCTCCATTGAAAGCTTCCTTGAGTTCTCCTCTAAAGCTTGCATAGAATCTGCACTTTCACGGAGTCTTTTTTCATAATCAACAACTAAATGCATCAATTCCGCGTTTCTGAGCGACACAGAATTAGCTTCCTTCCTCTGTATTTACAAGTATGAACTAAATTAGGATGAGGGTATAACAAGGAGTTATCTTGTTCGAAGGAGCTGAGGCTTCAGGATGTCATGCAAGCGTGAGGAAAGAAATATGAAGATAATAGCAGCACACAAAAGAACCTGATGATCAATCTCTGCCATGTACCCATTAAGCCGATCACGAGCGAAATCAGCTTCAAGTACTGCCTTATCACGCTCAGATCGCAAAGACCCAAGCTCAGTCCTAAATGAATAATAACCACCATTTGTCAGATTTTTCCAAGTAACGAAAAAGAGCATCACATAGTGAACCTGGATAAGTAGGCCACCTAAAACTGTATTAAGTAAAAAGCGCTGAGATCAAAACTTAAAAGATATATGATTTCATACAGATCCAAATTTGACACAAGTGTTCATTAAATATCGTGAGCTGCAAGCTTCTGCATAGTTCTTTCATGACACCTTTTGGGCCATTTAAATCTTTGTTTCTCATAAATATTACAAAGAGCAAGCTATGCAAAACAAGTAAATCAGAATGTCATAAAAAATATGATTCCTGAAAGGAATTTTGTTGCCTGTGCTGTGAACACCGACAACCAAAGAGCATATTATGAACTTCATAATCATCAATCTTGTTGTGCAGTGTTTGAAAACAAAATAAGTATATGGTAAAGATTTTAGTAATGATTTTTACACAGCAAACAAGGTATGAAAGCAGAGAAAAACAACCTCAACTTAGTCAACTCTTCGTCGAGTTTTCTGGCCCGCTCAGAGACTTGTTCATATGTTTTTTTCGAGACCTCCTGGGCAAGATTGAGTGGAATTCAGTGAGAACAACTAATAGAACTGCAGGGTAGTTGTATGCTCTGTAATTTGTTGAGAATATCACCTGTGATCCTTCAAAGAGAACCATCAGGTCCTTTCTGCCATCATCTAGAGAATAAAAAAACCATGACATCTAGTTAATATGTTACTAGCAGTAACATGCACTAAATGCCTTGACACAACTTTCATCAGGGCATCACCACAGTAACCCATGCAAGCAAGACAGAAATATAACCTAAGTCTGAAATCAGCGTATTAACAGTGGCAACAAGTAAGAGAGCGAACCTTGCAGATTATTGGATATGTGTTCAACAGTGGAACGAGTCTTCTGTTGTTCTTCACACAGCTTTCTATACATCGCCACCTAAAAAATCAACTACATTAGGGTTGATGTTACATGCAGTTTAATTGACATGTTGAAGAACAGAATATTTTATGTCGAAAGATTTTCCAGGTCGTGGCAAAAAGATTATTTAGGACGCACAGATCTATGAAGAGATTCAATCATTATTGCTTGTTCTTCAGATTTCTTCATGACTTTTTCAACTCTGGATGCAGCAGTGTCCGTGATTCTCTTCAGCTCAACTTGAAAGCTCTCCTGAGAAGGACAAAAATGAGCATATGTTTGATGTTGCCAATGGAAAAAACAGAAAGGCCCGTACTTATGAATGAAAGATAAATTAAGACATCACCATACCCTGAGTTCCATGTCCTTTTTGTCAAGATCGGTAGAAAGCATGTGAACTTTATTTCGAAGCTCAACATTTTGCTGAACAAGCCCATTGATATCATTAAATGACATCTGCCACAGATTATCAGATGGTTACATCAGATAAAATCACATGCAAAATTATAATAAATAGAAGATCTTGTAACAATGAGAATGAGGATTACATGTTCATGACTATTGCTTTCATCATTAGACATGCCATCGCCTATGCTCATAGAAAAGGCACCACGACCTATATTTGGAAGACTAGAACCACATCGAAGCTGTATGTCTTGACATTCCTTTAAAAGAACAGCAACCTACAGATAATCAGATGATAAACCATACAATTAGCAAATCATGTTTTCAAATATAAGTGGTGTAAATATATATCCAACTGTGACAACAAATCATATATTCCAAAAAAAATTGATCAAATCATCAGAGTATCAAAGTTGTCCCAATCAGACAAATATTCTACTAAGCTAGTCCACCTGATTCCAACTAATATTACTTTGGGTCAGACAGATATTGTGCAACCCCGGCCACATCACTGGAAGAATTGTGGCTGACCATGCACAGGCGTGCCTCCAAGAGAAAACAAAGGATTTCGACTCCACCATGGTTATCTATTGGTTCCGTTTGCCGCCGTGAGGAGCAACTAGGGTGTCTGTGTTGTGTGTGTGTGTTGTACGATCTATGAGATAAATCATTACCAAACTCTAGTTACCTAGTTTGCTTCTCCTCTTAATGAAAAGATGTGCAAACACTAAAACAAGATATTGTGGAACGGGGGTACATGATTAAGTCCCTGGTGTTAACCACCTTCTCGATGATAACATATGATGAGTGCATTTGTACCATCTGATTATATTTGACTGGATAAGATTTAAAGCAACTGGAGGATGGATAGGATCAGGGCTGACAAGACGTCAAGACTCTCCATACCTTACCCATTAATGTTGCACTCAACAATCAATGAAATGTTGACAGTGAGATGCTAGCACAAATAATGGAGGTTAGTAGTTGAGAGCGTGACTACATACTCCCTCCGTCCAAAAAAAAGTGTCTCAAGTTTGCCCAAAAATGGATGTATCTATACATGAAAAATGTCTAGATACATCCACTTTTTGGCAAATTTGAGACACTTATTTTGGGACGGAGGGAGTATTATTTTAATACAATTTCTCAATTTCGGTAAGTGCACCGAATAAAGCAATGAGGAAACCCAGTGGTAAAAGACTCACTTGCTTTTGCAGGTCGCCTATTTCCTTGTCTGCGATAGTATGATCACGTTCCCATCTTTTTAACTCCGACTGGAACACATTAAAGTTTTTTTCAGATCAAAGACACAATGAAGTTAAAGCTTATTGTAAGAAACTTAACAAGCCATAATGCATGCATACCTTTAGGTTCCTTATGGTATTCTCAAAGTTGTCATGCTCCAACAATGCCTGCTGTAATTTGTGATCCATTAGAGCATAAGCTTCGACCATCCTCTCATGCTCAGCTGAGGTAAAGGAAAAAGTTAAGCTAGAAAGGATAGTCAAACTTTGGAGCATGCAACACCAAACAAACATTCTTACAATGCTGTTATATCATTAATCGATACACATATTTAACTAATGTGTTAGGGGGTTAAGAAGAGTTCACCAGAAAAATTACCTCGTTCATCTAAGATAAGCTCGGCCTTCTCTTCAATTTCATGCAAAACCTGTTGTGCAGAAGTCGAAAGATAATTAAGAAATGCTCTAATAACATAACAGAGGAAAGAAAAAGGATGTACTTCAAAAGAAGTAGAATTTAGTCTGTTCTCGTTTAATGTTCTGGAAATGCAATGTTTTAAGTCAAAACTACCAAAGAATGTGACTAGGCATGTCAAAATAAGTTCAAATAATCACAAACAAAAAAAGGCATACGAGTTTCCCCTGTTCCTGCGGAGTAAAACCATGATAGACTATATACGTGATTAAAACTCAAGATAGTGACAAGAGCAATAATGTACCCTTTCCAGAACTGATTCCGCATGTCTCCTTCCCCACCTCTCATGCCGTAAAGCATCAGTAGCTTCTTGATATTTCTCATATATCTTAGCAAGCTGATAATGTGGGGCATGTTAACAGGCAATACTTGAAATATGAAAAACAAAAAACGTGCAATGTTGCACAGAAGACAATAAGTACAAAAGAAATAGCACATACACTCCAACCATCACGAAGAAGAGAAGCAGCTAATGCAGTTCCAGAAACACCACTGGGTACTCTTGGAACTATCATTAGGTCATTTTGATCTACAGCATTAGAAAGTGTCCTGCAGAACAGAAAACAAAGTGGAACCAAGAGTGGCAAATCAAAAAATGAATGATTGTTTCAAGTTAATTTGATGTACGAATTGATACGGTTAGCATACTTGCATGGTTTGCACTGGATATGCCCCACAGATGATATCATAATTAGAGTGGAGGGGACAAAATGCTATAATCTAATGGCTTTAACAGAACAAGAAGACTGACATTTCCATTACAATGCATGCGTGAGCGCGAAAGAAAAGAAACTCTCGGGAGACCAAAAGGTAAATAGATCCTGCTTCAGAGATTTTACTAGACTATAAGAAAGAGGCCAGCGAGTTCAGAAATCATACATTTCTTTCATTGGCATGTCTGAAAAGTCAGAAGGGTTTGCTGCAATGCTGGTCAACGGAACGAGGCTCAATTCACCAGACTTTCTTGCATTTTCTAGATCAAATTCACATGTCTCGATCTTATGCTTTAAGTTGGACATCCTGAAGGGGGGAGGGAGGCAGAGTGAGATCCAAATCTCGGTTGCGAGTACACAGAATCTACTAAATTAGGTATCAAAAAAATATCTGGAAATATACCTTTTCAAGATCAATCTTTGCCAAGGTCTCCTTCTCAAGCTTTTCCTTGTAGTCATCTTCCACTTGGGTCAGGTGTGTCTATTTGCACAAAGATTGACAGCATAAGAATTTTCAATCCATATATTGGACAAAAATACATTGATGAAAGATAAGCAAAGGCGTTACCTCCAATGCTTTAATAACACCTTCGAGTTCCCCTGCTTTCTTTGACCATTCATCAGAACTTTCTTTGTGAAGTTCAGCAAGCTTCATAACCTTTTTTTCAGAATTTTAACCAAAGGATTATTAGAGATGAACAGTTGTATTGAAAAGGGTAAATAACATTACATCATTTGCTCCAGATATACAAACTGCAAACGGTGCCATAGACAGAACAGCGAAAGGGATCTTTGCAAGAAACTTCTAGACTAAGCTAACATTTTGTCAAGTGCACATCACATGTCCTGGCATGCTATTCACAACACCGAAGTCAGCAAAGTCAGTGATACGCTACACGGCAGACTATGGCCCTGGCATCCCCTCCAAACTCACTACGTAAAGAATTGAGTTCCATAACCATGCTCTCTGCAGTGGATCTGGAATGAGAGGGGGGACTGTATTTTTCGTGGGAGGCCCTGTCCGTACCAGGCCTGCTGAGTACGATCAAATCTGAGGTTTCCAATTGGGTCGAGGCTAGACTAAGAAGCTGCACGTGCTTTGGCTCTCTGGTTTCTCTTACTCCTTTTTTTCTATCTTTGTTGTAGCCTGCTCTCAGGCTCACAAATAACTCATTCTTAATACAACAAAATGCAATGCTCATTGCTTATTCTCAAGAAAATAAAGAAAAAACAAGCTTCAACACAATCTTCAGAGTGGTGATTGGCATACACGATTATATGAAGCTGAATTCCGTTCTTGAGCAATTACTAAACATACAGCTAACATTACTTCTAGCACATACTATGTTCCACAGACCTAACTGAAATTACTATCCAGCATTGAAGAGCTCTATAAATTTCAAATGCTTGAAACACTCATAGCAGTTAATAGAATGCCTACCTTTATGTTATTGTACTACAAAATCGTATTATACAGGTAACAAAATGAGACAACAGACAAAATGGAGTGAAAGAAGGGGGCATACAGTTGACAGCTCGGCGCCAAGGCGCTGTTCATTAGCAGCTGAAGCATCCTTTGCAGAGAACAACTCCTTCATTCATCAAAAAATGAAATAGCAAATGTTAGCTGATGAGAGAAAATGAGAAATAGCGCAAATCATCAGTCAGGAATTTTACCTTCTCCATATAGGATACTCTTTGCTCTAGTTCAGAAACCCGTTCTTTACTTCTCCTCAAGGAACTTGTAGATTCAGAAATCTCTCTTTCAAGCTGAAACCCAAAATTCAGGTTGATGCTTTTCTTTCCCATCTTTGTCAATTGTCATGTCAAGAACTAATTAAAGAAACTAACCTCTGCAATCTTTGCCGACATCCTGGACTCCTCATCCATATTTGCTTTCCTTAAATCAGCTAAATTCTTAACTTTTGCTTTCAGTTCCTCATCAAGCCACAGATTATGCTTTTCAAGAAGCTCCTTCTCCTGATAAGGGAAGAAAAACTAAGTAAGAAACAGCAATGTTCCGTAGGAACGTCGACATGGCTTACGGATTAGGATAACATTGCAAACCAATGAGAAAAATGAGGGTGATGTTATACAAGAGATTACAGAAACTGGAAATCAGGCTTGGTAGAACGTTACGAAAAACCTTGCATGTTACCTGTTCAATGCGATTACATGTAGCCTGACAGTGAGTTAACTTAGCTTCAACCTCTTGTATCCTAGCCTCTTTACTAGCAGAAGAGTCGGCCTGATTTAGCTGAAAAGAGGATAAATCAGCACACCCCGTTAGTTTGTGAGACACAATAGAAAACAGTAACGCCTTCCAACGATAGAGGGGCAAAAAAATCTCATTTGTTTATTTAAAGGCTTAACTACTATAGTGCATTGAAAAATAATCCTTCCCGTAGGTACACAAATAATACTAAGATTAAGGTTAAAGGCAGAACTACATAGCTTAGAAAAAAACCACAGCACATAGAAGATCAGCAAAATTCTAGATTTAGAATTAAGTACGGTATTTACATAGACAAATAAACAGCTACAGTCCAAATTGTCCAACGGATAAACTAAAGATTAATTATTCAAGAAAAAGAGTAGTACTCCTGAATATGACAGCTCTTGAATAGCTGCAGTCCAGATTATCGGACAAAAAGGTAGATGAGATGTTAAACAGAAAATCACATGGAGTTATGAGATCCAAACACTGGAAACAATAATCTTTTTAGTATGTTTATATTTGAAACAATGTTAAATGTACATGCCATAATGATTGCATTATATACTATTTCCCTTTTACTATGGATGCATTATATCAGCTCAAGCAAGACAACAACTACGGAGTAAAAAACACAAACCAATATGATAAAAAAAATCGATTTAATAATCTCTAGTCATTAAAGTATAAGAGAAACTTCCTAAGAAGTTTTAAATAAGTACTACAAAGATCATCACTGTCTTACAAAACTAGCAAAGACATAAAATAATGTAGGGTAGTTTAAGTTTCTACTGAGCCAGGTTTTCCATACAAATTACTTGGCTAGCCAAATTTTGGGCAAGGTTTTGTCCGCCGATGAGTTGGCTGTTTGCAATAAAAATAAGCTATGTGGCAAATAGGCATCGGCATGTCAAAATATTGGCAATGATCCAAACAAAAACCAACTATGGTGATGAATAAAAAATGGTAGACCATCAGTTAAGCCCCAACCAAACATACCCAAGAGATAGAAATGTGTAACTACAAGCAAATCAAGTCAAAATTAAATCAAGATAAAACAACATATATCATGATCAGTTGGTGGGAAATTTCTCAATCCTAAGGTGATATGACAAGAAATCTAAAAGAGTTCAAACTATCAACGCTCTGCCAGCTAACAGGAGTAACAAGGAAAAGTAACTAACAAATATAATAACAAATGGATCCATTCATTCGAAAAGTTCTTCTAAAAACAATTGCTTCTCAAAACCTCAAAACGCATACCCATTCTGCACAGACATGGCATTGCAAGGTGCTAAGAGCAACTCTAACAGCTGCCCCAAATTAGACCTGGTGCCCTAAAAACGGTTTTATAGGGCACGAAGGGGTAAAAATCAGTCTCCAACAGCTGCCCTATGTGGTGCCCTATTATAGGGCAGCCCTATATTTTGGTCCTCTCTGCCCTATATTTGGGGCACGAGAGGCCGCGCGCGCCCCGTGCCCTATATCTTCCATTTCCGCGCGCGCGTGGCCAACTGCCATTTCCTTTCCCCTCCCCCTGCCGCCCCCGCGCGCGATTCGCCCACCGCCGCCGCGATTCGGTCGCCCCGCCGCCGCTCCGCCCCCGATTCGCCCGCCGCCGACGCTCCCCACCTCCACCGCCACTACCCACCCCTCGCCGCCGCCGATTTGGGCCGGATTCGGCCGCGGCGGAGATCGATTTGGCCGCGCCGCCGCGCCGTGATGTGGCCGCGCCGCAACTCCGGGGGGGGCGCGGATCCGGCGGCTATGGCCGCGACTACGGTGGCTACGGCCGCGGTGGCTCCCGCGGCGGCTCCGGTAGTGGCTACGGTTGCGACTCGCCGTTGTGGCCGCGCCGCGACAGGAGGGGGCCCGCGCCGCCGCCGGTCCGCAGCTCGACGGGGTTCCGCGGCGTGCGGCGTCGTGACTCCGGCCGCTACGCGGCGGAGATCACCATCGACCACACACGGATGTGGCTCGGCACCTTCGCCACGCCGGAGCTCGCCGCGCGCGCCTACGACGCCGTGGCGTGCAGTACGGCCGGCCGGCGTCGGAGAGGAATTTCTCCGACGTCGAGACCGCCGAGGATGCCACTGCTGTGGCTCCGGAGTTCCGCATAGTTTGCCGTGCCATCGAGGAGGAAGACCGGCAGGCACGCCGCCAGCTTCGGGCCGCGGAGGCAGATGAAGCGGCGATGGAGAAGCTCCGGCGGGAGAACCCTGAGCTCGTGAAGGCGGAGGAGGAGTTCTTCGCGAGCCGGGGCGCGAAGAAGCCGAAGACGGAGCCCGGCCCTTCTACATCCTCGACGCCGGTGATCGATATCGAGGATTCTTCCGGTGACGAGTCCGGTTTATCGGACTTTGATTCCGATGACGATTCCGGTGTCGACTGGAAGGCACTAGCTAGGGGCCGCTAGTTTAGGTGTAGTTTCGATGTTTGTGTTAAAAACTTTTAAATTTGGCTCAGTTTGTCGAAGCTTTGTGCAAAAAATCATCAAACTATGTTTGAATTCCTGTCAAATTTAGTTCAAAATAAGCTATGTATGCCCTAAAATAGGGCAGCTGTTGGAGAGGAGGTGCCCTATTATAGGGCAGCTGGTAAAGCAGAAAACTTTGTGGTGCCCTAAAACGCTAAAACAGGTGCCCTATAACCAAAAAAGTGGCTCCTAATTTAGGGCAGCTGTTAGAGTTGCTCTAAGCAAACCAAACAAAATGGTCTGCCTCTGGCGAACTTCTGTTCCCAAACAGAACAGGTTACAGAAACCAGCCTACTGTTAAAATTCGATAACTAAACCCTCAGCAAGCAGTAATGACAATGTGTGGTGCTAATAAATAGTTCTGAACACCACTATCACTATAGGATTGCACGAAGCAACAAGTTATTCAGGTGATACACACAACTCGCTCTACAACCAGTTTTCCGGTTGCTGCATATTACTACTAGAAGCGTGGGGGTCGTTAGGGGAGCTCACAATCTTATCGTGGTAGCTCTGGATGACGCCATCCTTCTCCCTTATCTCGGTGTCCCTCTGCTGGATCAACTCCAGCGACTGGCACCTGGACTTGTGCAGCTCCGAGATTTCTACTTTGAGACGCTCAACCTCACCATCCTTCGCAATCTGTGCCATCAGCAACACCCAAGTGATCAGTGCCCGCAGGAAGCTTAATAACAAAACACGGATCAGTCTGACACACCAAAAAAAAAAACTAGGGTTCGTATCGTACCGCTTGGATGCGGAGCTGGTGTATCTCGGCCTGGGAGGAGGCAAGGTCGGCGGCGCGGCGGTCGGAGCCGGCGGCGAGCTCGGCCGCCTCGGCCTGGTAGCGATCGGCCTCCGCGGAGAGGGCGGTGAAGCGCTGCTCGAGGAGGGCGCAGGTCTGCTCGGCCGCGATGGACGCCGCGTCGGCCTCGGCGCGGACGGTGTCGACCTGGTTCCGGAGCTCGCGGATGGCGGCGTCGGCCCGCTCGGCGACCGCGGACGCGTCCCCGCCGAGGAGCCGGAGCTCCTCGTCGGACATGAAGAGCGGCATCGCCGCGCGCGGCGGGGTGGGGCGAGCGGAGCCCTAGGCACGCCGGGATTTGGGGGTGGCCTCCGGAAGGTGCTAGGGTTTTGCGGGGAGGGGAAGGTGGTGGCGGTGGCGGAAGCGGGGGGCAGGAGCCCGAGTGGAATTGGAGAATGGAGACGGACGAGTCGCGAAACGGCGGAAGCGGAGGCACCAATATAGATCGGGAGTGTAGTGTAGTGCTGGGAGTCCCGTGACCGACCTCGCGGCGACGGGCCTGTATTTACGAAGTGGGCTCGAAACAAGCTGGCGGTTACTGGGCTGCTTTAGCTCAATTGGGGTTGCGGCGTGGACTAGACTTTAAGCCGGCAAATCCGGAAAGTGTTTTTATCTCCGAGCTCCAGTGCTCCCTCTATTTCAAAATTTCGAAAATCATGTTTACAAATTTCAATAAATTCTGAAAATAATTCTGACTGTATCCAATAGTATATCCGATGAGTGTGTAAAATATTGATTTTAAATACTTTGTATTCCGAGATATATAAAAATAACTAATTCTGATAAAACTTGGAGATTTGAAAATATGAATTGTTAGATACACACTTTTGTTATTTTTGTATAACTCGAAATACAAAGTTTTTAATGTTGATATTTTGCATGTTCATGGGATATACTATTGGCTACATACAGAATTTTTTAAAACTCACAAATATGATTTTTGAATTTTTTAAACCGGAGAGAGCAGTGGAGCTCGAAAGCCAAAAATCTACACTCGGCAAATCTTATTTGTCGCGTACTGCAGACGCTATTCCGCTCCGCATATCCCTGGCACTCTCCTGGGCCTGCTCCATTTAGATTTCAAGCGTACATGTTACTATTAGGTGCGACCCAGCTGGATTTTTTCTTCCGTTTTCTGTATGTTGTTTCCTGCTTCGTTTTTCTTTTTCCCTTTTCGTTTATGTCTTATTCCCATTTCTTTTTCATATGTTTCCATTTCCTTTTCTTTTTATAGTTTTTCCTTTTCCTTTTTCATGTTTCTTTTTATTTTTTTCTCCATTTTCCTTTATGTGGTACATGGTCTCTTTTTTATTCTTTCTTTAATATTCTATTTTCTTTTATGTTGTCAATTCGAATATTATTTATTTATGGGAAAAGAAATAAACAAATTTTCACCTTTTTTGAAATTGTTAACGCCATAAAAATGTTCACGGGAGTTTGAAAAATTGTTCACCCGAGCTTGAAAATATGATCACCGGTTCATAAAACTGTTCACCAGGTTCAATAAAATTACATTCACTGATCCAAAGTTAAGATAAATGTTCGTATTGAAAAGTTATTCAATAATATAAACGTTCATATTGAAAAATCATACAAATAATAAAAATGTTCATATTAAAATCGTTCAAATAATACAAATATTCATATCGTTCAAAAAATAGTTTCCGTTCACCGACCTTTTTCTGTTCACTTTTTAAAATCGTTAAAAATTTATTTTTGTTCAACGACATTTTCCGTTCATTTTGTTAAAATCGCTCAAATATACTTATATTCACTGAAACATGGCAATGGAGCGATTGGTAGCTGCTACGAGCTCCAATCGCCTCGATTTGTACTGCAAAGGTACCCCGTTGATGAACACAGGGTAGCTTGCCCGATATGCCAGGCCAAATCCGGCGGTACTTGTCAACAGTCCAAGAGCTAAGCCTACAGTATCTGTACCATTAAGCAGTCATGAGACACCAAGTTCAAACCGATCATTCGCTAGTTATTATCAGCACGGTTACCAAAAAAAGACCGATGTAGTCGAAGCATAGCGCCACCTTTTTTTAGCTGAACAAAATCTAATCCATGCTAAAGCAAGGATTTATTCTTTCTGGGTCAGTCTGCAGGCAATGTCGAAAGCATGATTATGCCTACATAATTGACCTTTTGATGCACAAAGCAACTAGCACCAAGCTGCCCAGGCAGGGCCTTGAGGGATTATTATGCAGAGAGGCACTGATGGTGTTTGGACAGTTTGTCTCTTACTCCTTTTACGATTGTTCATGCACCGGTCACAAATACAGACTTATTCTAATTGACCCTTGTGCATCAATGCTCAACAAATCTGGTTCAGGCGCCAAAATTTGCCACAAATGTAAGAACTCACCGTGCCCTGACGCTATTCCGCTCACAAATATGATTTTTGAATTTTTTTAACCGGAGGGAGCAGTGGAACTCGAGAGCCAAAAATCTACACTCGGCAAATCTTATTTGTCGCATACTGCAGACGCTATTCCGCTCTGCATACCCCTGGCGCTCTCCTGGGCCTGGCCCATTTTGATTTCGAGCCTACCCAGCTGGATTTTTTCTTCCATTTTGTGTATGTTGTTTCCTGCTTCGTTTTTCTATTTCCCTTTTCGCTTATGTCTTATTCCCTATTTCTTTTTCTTTTTCGTATGTTTCCTTTTCTTTTTACAGTTTTTCCTTTTCCTTTTTCCTGTTTCTTTTTATTTTTTCTCCATTTTCCTTTATGTGGTACATGGTCTCTTTTTTATTCTTCCTTTAATATTCTATTTTCTATTAGGTTGTCAATTCGATTTTTATTTATTTATGGAAAAAGAAATAAACAAATTTTCACCTTTTTTGAAACTGTTCACGCCATAAAAAAATGGTCACCGGAGTTTGAAAAATTGTTCACCCGAGCTTGAAAATATGACGGGTTCATAAAACTGTTCACTAGGTTCAATGAAATTACATTCACTGATTCAAAGTTAAGATAAATGTTCGTACTGAAAAATTATTCAATAATATAAATGTTCATATTGAAAAATCATTCAAATAATATAAATGTTCATATTAAAATTGTTCAAATAATATAAATATTCATATCGTTCAAAAAAATATTTTCCGTTCACTGACCTTTTCCTGTCCACTTTTTAAAATCATTCAAAAATTATTTTTGTTCAACGACATTTTTCGTTCATTTTGTTAAAATCATTCAAATATACTTATATTCACTATTTAAAAATTATTTCAAAAAAAGTTTTCGGTCACTGACCTTTTCTGTTCACTTTTTAAAATCATTCAAAAATAGTTTCTATTCAACGACATTTCTTTTCAATTTTTAAAATCATTCTAAAATAATTTATATTCCCTATTTAGAAATATTTAAAAAATAGTTGCCGTTCACCGAGATTTTCTGTTCACTTATTGAAATCGTTCAAAATAGTTTCATGTTCACTTTTCTTAAATCTTTCAAAAATAGTTTCTATTCACAGAACTTCGTTCAAGAATAGGTTATGTTCACCGACCCATTTATGTCCACCTTTAAAATTGTTAGAGAATAGTTTATGCCCATCGACTTTTTTCCGTCCAAGCGTCAAGAGGTGCGGAGCTTGGTTTCCCTCCGCGTAACGGGTGGAGTAGGAGCTCCCCTTTGAGCCCCTAACAGTTTCAACCATTTGCCGTTAGTGTTATTGGGCTGCCAAGGCCCGTGGTTTCTGTCCTGAAGCTCCCAGGTGCCTTTGGTTTGCATTTCGTCAGCGTCAGGTCAGCCGTGTGAAGAAGTTTTTGTTTCAGACTTTCAGCTCTGAGTGCTGTACGATGTTTAATTTTCTGTACCAAGTCAGCGCATAATGCCCTGTCTTTGAGGAAAGAAAGATGGACACGCCTTGCCACTGAAACATGGCAATGCAGCGATTGGTAGCTGCTCTGCTACGAGCTCCAATCGCCTCGATTTGTAGTGCAAAGGGTACCCCGTTGTGGAGCACGGGGTAGCTTGCCCGATCTGCCAGGCCAAGTCCGGCGGTACTTGTCCACAGTCCAAGAGCTGAGACTATAGTACCAATAGTATAAAGCAGTCATTAGACAACCAAGTTCAAACCGATCATTGGCTACTGTAGTTATCAGCACGGTTACCACAAAAATACAGATTTATTCTTCCTGGGTCAGTCTGCAGGCATTGTCGAAAGCATGATTATGCCTACATAATTGACCTTTTGATGCACAAAGCAACTAGCACCAAGCTGCCCAGGCAGGGCTTTCTGGGATTATGCGGAGAGGCACTGATGTTGTTTGGACAGTTTGTCTCTTACTCCTTTTACGATTGTTTCATGCACCGGTCACAAATACAGACTTATTCTTATTGACCCTTGTGCATCAATGCTCAACAAATCTGGTTCAGGAGCCAAAATTTGCCACAAATGTAAGAACTCACCATGCCCTGACCGACCCTGCTCCGGAGGCCGGATCTATTTGGTACCGGCTACATTAACTTGTGGTAAGAAGTATCAGATGATGCTATAGTATTCAATTGCCGTGAGTTGTGGCTAGCAGTTGGAGTAACAACGATTGTCCATTAATCTATGGAGGAAACGTCAGCTCCTGTGTCGTTTAGCGCAACAGAAATATAATGTAGCCGGTACCTAACTAAGCTTAGGCCGGTATCATGGGCGTCAAACTAAAATATAATCTCTTGCGGTACAAGTATCACGGCAGGAGGAGCTTAACCATGGAAAAAAAAAATAGCGCGTTATAACGCCGCTAATAGCACGCTATAGCGTTTTGAGAATTGTCCCGCTAAATAAATCGTGTACATTGTCTCGCTAATAGCACGTTATAGCGCGATATAGCACGCTAATAGCATATTTTAATACCGGCGCTATTTTTCTGTAGCGCGCTACTTAACTAATGTGGTAGGCAGCGCCGACGCGAATCTGCGCAACGAGGCTCCCAGCCCAAAAGGCTTAGCTCTCTGGACGATTACGCTGCACCACCTGCAGGGCAACCGTCGTTGGCACCGACCTTATGATTGCGAATTCAGCATCGAAGAACGATAGAATAGAACTCACTTTTGCAAAAGATAGAATAGAACACAGAGGAAGGTCTTGAAAAGCTTCAAGAGGTGATTAAGAGCATGAGACCGATGCACCACGTACAAGTACAGTACAGGGCATCTGTTGTAATATAAATTCTATAGCTAATTTACTGGTGTTCAACTTCTTTCATGCATCAAATGTATCAAGAAAGAGAGCAACAAATCCTGAAGAAGAAGAAGAAGAAGAAGAAGAAGAAGAAGAAGAAGAAGAACAAGAAGAAGAAGAAGAAACACTGAAGATGTACACGGATGATGATGGATCCCAGGACACGCTCCGATCGACCGAGTCACTTCAGAAGCGGTCCTCTCGTCTTGGGGCTAAATAATCGATCGACGCCGGGCGAACGTCGAAAATACAGATGGCGGGTGGCCTGGCTGGAAATCAGCTCGCGGCCTCGTCGATGCTGTGCAGCGAGGGCCGCCACTGCCGGTTGCGGGCGCCGGAGCTCCGGTGGACGTCTCCGTCTTGCCGTGCCAACTGCAATCAGGCAGTAGAGTAATCAGAAATTCAGAATTCAGAAGATGGAACATTTGCATGTGTTTGCCATAATAAGTACAGAAATACTAGTAGCATGAAACGATTCGATCTCCATCCCCTGACATTAGCTGCCACTGTTCAGTATTTTATCTATCTAATGATTCTTTTATCATTCTGTATCCCTTTATTTTAAGCATTATTAAATTTCCTTGTGGATGGTGCAATAGCATCAATCAGTTGGATCCACAGGACCACACCCGATGTGCAATCTTGTTTTATGCATATCAATTGGAGGTTGAGAATGTCAGGTATATGAGGATTAAATAGCTAAATCAAGGCGAAAAGATCTGCAAGATAACTATTTTGCGGCTGAGAAAAATCGAAAGACAACCTCTCAGCTGATTAACTACAGTGTGTGTGGATGAACTGAACTGACGAAGACATGATAGTTGCGCTGAACAACTAACCAGAGTACTGTTGGACTCTTGGCCGGGTGAGGCAATTAAAGACGCATCATCAATCATGCAGAGAACGTGCATGGGGGCATCGGGCGAGAGAGATGATCAAGTACTACTGTAGTTGGATTAAAGAGCGCGAAGAGTCTGGGCAATGTAATTAACTACCTGCTCGAGACTCTCGTCCAGGCTCGCCTCGTCGTCTTCATCGTCCACGACGTCGTCGTCCGCCGCCGGCCGCGCCTTGCTCTGCCTGGACAGCGACGACTCGAGCTGCTGCTGCAGCTGCTGCCGCGCCTTCCTCGTCTTCTCCTCCTGCCTCGCCTGCACCGCCTTGGTCACCTCTGCACGCACGCACAAACCATGTTAGCAGTGTTACAGTAGCAGAGCTAGCAGGAGAGGGATGGACGCGAGGAGGGCAGGCTGCCCGCTGCTTACCGTGAGAGGTGATGAGTCGGTAGACATGGCCGATGAGGAGGGTCTCCTTGGGCTTGAGGAGCTTGACGCGGGTGAGGCGCACGGTGCGGCGCGCGCCGGTGCCGTCGGCGTTGTCGTGGCGCTCCTCGGCGACGCGGAGCGTGACGAGCGCGACGTAGTGGCCCGGGTTGGCCCGCATCACCTCCGCCGCGCTGGTGGCCCAGTAGAGACGCTCCACGCGCCCGCCCGGGTGCTGGACCACCGCCGCCGCCGCCTCCGCCGCCTGGCAATTCCCCATTCCGCAACTCGTGACCAGGACCGCGCGCGCCTCGCCTCCGGGATGTCAGCTGTGGGTCGTTGGTTGGGCCTGAGAAACGTGGGGCGGGCGAGGGAGAGCGAGCAAGCAAGTGGTGCGCGTGTGTTGTGCCGTGCTGCGTTATAAAGAGGGGTGGAGTGCAGGAGGCGGTATATATCTTCCCCCGACCCGGTGACTGAGAGCTGCCGATGGCCGGTCCACCTGCTGCTGCCTCTGGTATAGATCTTCTTCTTGCTCCGGCCGGTCGATGCATGTACCCCCAGCGTACGGTAGTTACGGATCGTTTTCGCCCTCGCAAGCACCACGTGAGCGGGCGTTAGCACGTCGTCGGCAGGTTCCCGGCGTCAGTACAAACGGCTCGAGACGGAATCCGGCGCCGTTGATCAAACCGTCGCTGTGCGTGGGGCGTCCGGTACGGATTAGCCAACATGGGCCTGTTTTTTTTTTATAGATATAAAGTGGTCGTATCCACCGCCCGAATAGATAGAAAGAGTTGACCCAGTTTATAAGGAAAACCATGCCCAAAAACCATACAATCTGTACAAAAGAATGACACAAACGAAGCGACCCGCCGCACACACGACTCAAGTCAACAAACGCCACAAGACACACCACCTGCTCCGGGGCCGCCGCCCCGGCGTAACAACCAGATCGACATTCGCATTGCCCGAAAGTGATCCAGTCATGGTCGACGAACCCTCTGCCCACGCAGTCTTCATCCAGGTTGCCACCAAAACCACATGTTCCAGGACCGCCGCCCGGTGTACCAACCACATCGACCTTCGCATTGCCCGAAGACGATCCAGTCGGGTCGACGAACCTTCTGCCCACAGCCTGTTTTTTTATTTAGATAAAGGGCTTTTATTATTTAAAAGGTTTAATCATTACACCCGGCCTCTGCATAGCTAAGATGCACACAGCCATCAGTTCACCATCACTCAAGTCGGTAACGAAAAGATAGAAAGGCAAATTACATATCAAAATGAGAAATTGTAGATCCGCCTAAGATGCTGGTAGGTCTATCCGGAGTCTATGTTGTCACCCATGTCGGGAGAATAACTCCCTGTCCACAGCCTCCAGTCTCGACGCCACCTCCAAAAATAAGTCTCGGTGCTCCACACGCTGCAGGGATGACCATGCTCGTAGCGTCGCTGTGCACGGTAAATAACCTGCATAAGAGAAGTATTTTTATCATTAAAAACCTTGTCATTTCTATAGCCATAGCGATCAAATAACAGCAATCGCTCCCACACTACTGAATAGTTTGAACCTAGGATCCACTCCATTTAACTAGTTGCCAAAAATGTTAGCAACAGAACTAGGTGGATGTAAGGTAGAACCTATCTGGATGGCTGACCATATAGACCTGGAACTCGCACTGAAAGAATAAGTGTGTAATGGTCTCGTCGTGTTGACAGAAAACACACTTTTTACTTCCGTGCCAATTGCGTTTGGCAAGGTTATCTTTGGTAAGATTACTCCTCGACGTAAATACCACGCAAACACTTTAATTTTTAGTGGTTTCTTCATCTTCCAAAGTTTGTTATTATTTGAACTATCGACTGGAATATCGGGTAGAATAAGTGCTCTATACATAGAATCAACCGAGAATTTGTCATTCTTGTAAGATTCCATTGAAATTTATCTGGACCTTCCGACAATTGGATTGAATCCAATCGGTGAGCAGAGCATTCCAAGATGCTTGTCTTGTTCCAAGTAAACTTCTTCTGAACGAAACATCTGGTGGGAAAATACCCAACACCTTCGCGATCGTGTCACTTTTGTTTCGTACAATAGAATATAGAGCCGGATATTGTTCTTTGAGGGTAGATTGGCCAAGCCAAATATCCTCCCAGAAACGAATTTCCGATCCATCCCTTAATTGAGAAAGATCCATGTGGAAAAAAGAACTTCTTTGTAGCCATGAGGCCTGCCCAGAAGTGTGAATCACCAGGTTTCCAAAGAACCTGGGAAACAGCTTGATCTCCGACATATTTTCTCCTAAGGAGGGTTTGCCAAACTCCATCTTCAGAAAGAAGTTTAAATAGCCATTTACCTAGCAGCGCTCTGTTCTTGACCTCAAGGTCATGAACTCCGAGCCCTCCTTGGTCTTTAGGGCAGCAAACCACACTCCATTTAGTCAGTCGATATTTTTTCTTCTCACAATCCCCTTGCCAAAAGAATCTAGATCGGAAATAATCCAATCGTTTTAAGACCCCTTTAGGCAGTTGGAAGAATGAAATCATATACAGTACCATGTTTGTTAGTACCGAGTTTATGAGAACCAATCTTCCACCCAGGATAGGAGTTTGCCTTTCCAGCTATTTAAACGTAATTGAAGCCTTTCCTCCACCCTTTTCCATTCAGCATTTGTAAGTCTCCGATAGTGAATCGGAATGCCCAAATAGTTGATAGGAAATTGTCCTTGCTCACAGCCAAAAAGCTCAGCATACAAGGCGGCGTTCTCTTGGGCCTCGCCAAAGCAAAACAATTCACTTTTATGGAAATTTATCTTAAGACCCGAAAGTTGCTCGAAAGCTGACAAAATCAACTTAGGTTACGAGCTTTTTCGATATCATGCTCCATAAAAAGAATTGTATCGTCGGCATATTGAAGAATCGATAATCCACCATCGACAAGATGTGGAATCACTCCTTCAATTGACCCTCAGTTTTAGCGCGTTCGATCAGGATAGCCAGCATATCCGCCACTATATTGAATAGTATTGGCGATAGCGGGTCACCCTGTCGGAGTCCTTTTTTCGTTTGGAAGTATTTGCCAGTGTCATCGTTGACCTTAATGGCTACACTTCCTCCGGAAACAAAGCTATTAATTAACGCGCGCCACTCAGAGGAAAAACCTTTCATCATTAGGGTTTGCTGGATGAAAGACCATTTATCATAAGCTTTCTCAAAATCAATTTTCAGGATTACCCCGTTCAACTTTTTCCTATGTAGTTCGTGGACTGTTTCATGTAGGACCGCGACTCCATCAAGGATGTTGCGACCTTGCATAAAAGCCGTCTGAGACAATCGAACCACATGATCTGCCACAGTGTTCAGTCGAATCGTAGCCGCTTTGGTGAATATTTTAAAACTAACGTTAAGGAGGCATATAGGTCTAAACTGTTGGATCCTTTCTGCCTCGTTAACCTTAGGTAACAAAATTATCTCACCAAAATTGAGACGAAACAACTCTAATTGTCCATTGTGAAGACAGCGAACAACTGTAGCAAATCGGCCTTGATAACATCCCAAAAGTTCTGGTAGAACTCAGCAGGGAAGCCATCAGGTCCAGGAGCTGAATTATGTTTCATTTGGAAAACTGCCTTCTCACTTCCTCCTCTGAATAGGGTTTAGTAAGTAGGCTATTTTCCTCCTCTGAAACCTGGGTATATCCTCTGTTCGGGACTCATCCAAGTGAAATTGCCCTCCTCTGAGTCACCGAACAGGCTTTATAGTAATTTGTAATATACGACTTTAGTTGTTCATGGCCCTCAATCGTTCCTTCATCCTGGACCAGAGAATGAATACGTTTTTTCCTGTGTCTGCCATTGGCAATACTATGGAAATAGCGAGTATTCGAGTCCCCTTCTAGAATGAATTGGGCTTTAGAACGTTGATACCATTTTAACTCCTCCTCGCGCAGTAGTTTCGCTATATGCATTTGATTGGCTCTTTAGCTCAATTTCTTGCGCGGATAGTAACTGAACTTCTGCTAATGCTTCTAGAGCATCGATTATCGAGGAAAGTCGTACCTTTTCTTTTTTAAGTAAACCAGTAGTATGACGAGCCCAACCAACGAGGTGAGTACGTAAAGCACGTATCTTATTGTTCCACCGCTGGATAGGCGTATCACCCGCTACCGGTAAATCCCAGATTCTTTTAACCATGTCATGGAAGCCCTCGCGGTGTAACCAACCAAGCTCAAAGTTGAACCGTGGTTTACACTGTCTAGGCACACCAGTGGTCAACAGAATGGGAGCATGATCTGACAAACCCTCAATACGTTCTAGAGCCCGTACCGACACCAATGGGAACCTAGCTTCCCAATCGGAATCCATCAGCACACGGTCTAGTTTCTCGTATGTGGGTTCAGGGAGGGAATTAGCCCAGGTGAACTGTCTCCCCACCATCGAAATCTCTCTTAAGTTCAAGCAGTCAATAACTGCATTGAACAATAGAGGCCAACGGTTGTCGAACCGACCCTAACATGGGCCTGCTTCCTGAACATGTTTTTTGTTTCTGTATATCTCCTCGACTTGATGAAATCTGTTGTTGCTGGTTTCTGTAAGCTGTCTTGACAGTTAACACGGAGCTGGCGCACGCCTCGCTTACAAGTTACAGTGAATTTTCTGGACCACCTCGCAACCATTACAAGCAAGCCGAAAAATACGTCGTCATTATAGCCCCTCCTATGTCGGAGCCTGACAAAGCTTCTTATTTGAAAACAGTCGGGAAGTCGCCGCGCTAAGCCTTAAAAGTATCAGCGCACCAGAGCAGCAGCTTTGTCACCGACGATTAGAAATGAGATCGATATAGTCATAGATGCAAGCACACCAACAAAAAAACGAACATCGGCCGGATCCAGACAGATCCGCCGGAAAGACAACCCCACACACACCCTCCGACGCCCCTAGACGCACCACCGGAGCGGGGATACGGCAGAGAATACCTTATTCTGACTTCAAGATGTCATTGTCACCTCACCACCTGGAAGTTATCCAAAAAAATATAGGTATTATAGGGGTGTGTAATCTCCTCTAGATATCATTTCCTCTCTTTTAGCAACTTATTGTGTTGACCACGCACTAAACTTGAAGCAAAATATTATGTTCAGCCAAGTGCCACGACTTGAATATCCTGGTTCATTTCATTTACATTAGCACGAGAACACACAAACAGTCATATGTTGATGTGCCGACACTATCCTTATCTTCCATTTGTTTTGTCATTCGTGATAGGATTTGCATCTATGACAGTTTTGCATATAGCCCCTTCTGTTTTATGGAGAACAACCTTGTTTCACTTCTAGAAGTGTTATAAATATTTTTTAGGTTTCACACATATTCAATTGAAGTTTCCCAAAAAATCATAAAAGCCTAAACGAGGAAACTCTATATTATTAGTTTGATTTCACATAGGTATCAAGATTCAACATGGTTACATAGAGCTTACACAAAGGTATCTTTCAGAAAAATCTAGTTTCATGAAGAAACACAAAAATGTTTTATGAATACCTGAAGATTGAACGTATGTTCCTATTCTATTATGTTTTCACCGAGAAGCAGGAATGCACGTGTTTTTATTTTTGTGAATTTTTGACTAAAATCTATGTGAAACCTCAATGAACATTTACAAAACCTCCCTGAGGTGGAGTGCGAGTTGATATACCTAAATATATGAAGAGCCTATGAATGGAATTTGTTGGCAATCAATAGATCTATGGTGAAGGGTTGGTTTTTAAATAGAAGGGTACAAATCTAGAAAAAAAAAGGCACTCAACACATCTCAGGTGGAGAGTTGGTCTATTTTGAAGGGTCCATCACTAACTATATGAAAGCTGAGCGATTTAGCGAGCTGAGAGCGATCATGCTACTGTTCATCACTGTTCCTAGGAACAGTGTTGAACAGTGTTTCGATCTGAAACGTCGCCCTGCGATCCAACGGTCCACCAGACATGCCCGTGACACTTTTGCAAAAAAAAACCCTCGCTGATCGACAAATCAAACCCGCAGTCCGCAACTTCACGCTATGAGGGACGCACCTGCAATTTGGGCAAAAATGGAGGATCTTCCTGGAAAACCATCACCAAATCCCCCCTCCCCTCCCCCTCGCGCGCGCGGCCGGAAATCGCCGGCGACTCCGACACGCCTCGCGGCCGCTCCGGCCCTCCCCGTCCAGATCGATGGACACGGCGGCCTCCGTCGTCCTCGCCTCCACCTCCCTGCCGAGTTTCGTGTCCCGAAACGGCGCGACCTCGCCGGAATCGACGTCGCCGTCGCACTGCTTCCGCCGCCGCGTCCGCACGCCGCAGTCGCCGCTCCGGCGACCCAGAAATGGCGGCGCCGCCACTCCCGGGTTCCCCGCGTCGAGGCGCGTCCACTGCGCCCGCCTGCGTGTCCCAGGTCGCCGTGGTTCGACGCCGGCGTCCACGCCGCCGCTGCGGCAGCTCCGCCCGTGGGCGACGTCATCCTGACGTCACCACGAACCTGGGCTGGGCAGTGGGCCGTCCGCTGGGCCGGCCTGCTTGCTGGGCGCCTGCCTCGGCCTTCTTTTTTTTTCCATCCTGTTTTTTTTTTTTCCAACACTTTTGAAACATGTGAGATATAGGTCCAAAACAATTCAAACAAATTTCCAAATATTTGCAAAAAAACAAAGTACTCATTCTAAATACTTTGTGACCTTTTCCAAGTTATTTCAAATCTGCAAAGTTCAAATCATACATAAATCTTCATTTGACACCATCGCGTCATTCGGGAAAATATAAATTTCAAAGTTCCCTTTCAAAATACTCAATTCAGACCAATTTCTAACAAATTATAAAAAAACAAATACTCATTACAAATACTTTGAACCTTTTCCAAATTATTTCAAACCTTCGAAATTCCAAATAATACAGACCATCTTATGTAAACAAATTCAAAGAAATGACAAATGTTACAAAATCAATATCTTTATATCTATCCATCACAAAAATATCAACAACATTTTAGAACGATCAAAAAAATACCAGCCAACTTTTTGTAGCAGAATGCAAACATATTTGAACATTTCAATTTGGTAAACATTCAAAGACAAACTAGATACATTTCCTCTAATTATGTGAAGTTAAAATTAATATATACTCACACAATGCATTTCCTCTACTTATGTAGTTCAATTAAATACTTATGGCAAAATAAATACATATTCCACCAAATCAATTAGCTAAATATTCAGAACTACCCTAAAATACATCAAGATGCCCATAAAAAAGTGCTTACTACTCTAGAATATATCGACATGCTAAAAAAAAATGCTAAAAATGTATGGAGAAAACAAACATGTTTTAATATTTTCAACTGGCGAATATTCGGATAAAATCTAATTGCACTCCCTCTAATTACATGGAGTTAAACATATTAAATGCTCACACAATGCACTTCCTCTAATTGTGAACTCAAATTGAACATTTCAATTTGGTAAATATTTGCAAGTAATATGCACTCCTCTAATTATATGTGTTCAATTTTAAAACTTCTCTAATTATGAAATTCAATTGAATAAATGTGCACTCTCACAGATGGACTTCAATTAACTATTGATAAAAAAATAGAAACATTTTCCAACCATTTCTATTTCAAATGTACCAACATGCTCACAAAAAAATAAATGTGAACTATTTAAGTCAACATACAAACATATTCAGACATTTCAAATTGCTTAATATTTGGAAAACATCCAAATGCACTTCCTCAAATTACATAGGGTTATTGAATTTAATAAATGCTCATACAATGCATTTCCTCTAATTACGGACCTAAATTACACATTAGTTTGGTACATATTTGCAAGCAATCGACATGACCTTTCAGTAATTATGTAATTCAATTGAAAAAAATGTGTGTTTACACCCATTATAGTTCAAATTGCTGAATATTTGGAAAACATCCAAATGCACTTCCTCAAATTACATGAAGTTGAATTTAATAAATGCTCATACGATGCATTCCCTGTAATTATGGACTTAAATTGAACATTTCAAATTGGTTGATATTTGCAAGTAATCGACATGACCTTCCACTAATTATGGTACTCAATTGAAAAAATGTGCGTTCACACCCATTGTAGACTTAAATTAAATATTGATTAAAAATAAAAACATTTTTTGCACATTCCAATTTGCTTAAGAATTTGAGGCACTCTAAAATATATGAACATGCTCACAAAATTAAATGCCAACTATTTTGCCAAAATACAAACAGATTTCAATATTCCAAATTGCTTAATATTTGAAAAAACATCCAAATGCACTTCTTCAAATTACATGGAGTTCAATTTAATAAATGCTCATACCATGCATTCTCTAACTACAGAGTTAAAATGAAAATTTATGGCAAAATACAAAAATATTCAAACAATTTAAATCGCTACGTATTTGGAGATACTCTACATATCAAATTTCAACGGATTCGGCATTTCGAACTACAACAAAATACATATTCTCTAACTATGGAGTCATTTTACAAATTTATGAAAAAATACAAACTAACAGATGCATACAAAATTCAGCAAGGGCGCGCCGTGCCGACGCGACAAAATTCTACACTATATGAACGAAAACAATTAATTTGGCCAAAATTTAAAATATGAAAAAAAGCACTTGCTCCAATTATATGGACAATTAGATGGAGTTGAATTTCACAAAACAACTCCCTAATTATGAAATTCAGTTCGACAAATGATCTTTCGCACTCATTATGGACTTAAATTACAAATTGATAAACAAACATAAACATTTTTAAACCTTCCAACTTGCTTAAAGATTGGACATACTCTAAAATATATCAGATTTTTTTTCTTTTCAGAAACAATTTAAGAAACTGTTAAACTTCCGACATGTGGGACTACCCTATTTAAGCAGATTAGAAACAAAAATGTAAACGTAAACTTCTTCTTCCAAATATCAAAACATTTAAATATAAACAACTTTTGAACATGCACATTTCCAAAATTAAAGTTTCTTCCCCAAGTATTCACAAATATGACAAATATATGAACACTAACACAAAGAAAAAAAAACCACAGACTATTTTGCATTTGATCAAATTTCAAGTTTAAATTTTTTAAAGTTTCCAATGCTTTCGAATCTGAGCATTCAAAAACCACAAAAAAAATTATTACATACGAACAGCTTTTAACAATTCTTTAATTTAAACAATTTGTAAATATAATAAACGTGTACTATTTATACCGTATGACCAAATTTCAAAATTGAAACCTTCAAAATTTTCAATGTCTTCTAAATCTGAGCATTTAAAAACGGAAAAAAACATACGAATAGCTTCCCACTTTCACCAATTTTAGAAATTCAAACAAATTATAAATCAATATCTCTGAATATATCCACTGGAAAAATACGAGTAAAATATCAAAACAATCAGAATCATACATACAAACTACTTATGCTAAAAAACAAAAGATTGGAATATTCAAATTTGCCACCATTTGGAAGTAATTCATATGCATTTTTCTCTAGTTTCAATTAAATGTTGACAACGAAATACAAACATGTTTGAACATTTCGAACTACTAAATATTTGAATATTCTAAAAAATATATCAAAAAAGCTCAAAATATTACTACCTATTCATAACAAAATAAAAAACATGTTTGCAAATTGCGATTTGGCCAACATTTGAGCGAATATTCCGATGTTCCATAAAATATAACGAAAATGCTCACAAAAAAAAACCCAGCATACTCATAGCAAATTACAAATATATTTTAACATTTCAATTTGGCCAATATTTCAACACCATACGAACAAACTTTCCGCAAATGTGGAATCAAATTCAAATGGATTTTCCCGATTTCAATTAAATATTGGCGTCCAAATACAAACATGTTTGAACATTTCAAACCACTCAATATTTGAATATTATACACAATATATAAAAAATGCACACAAAAAAATGCTACCTATTCATAACAAAATAAAAACATGTTCGAACATTCAAATTTAGCCAACATTTTGGTGAACAAAGAATATATATTGTACAAACAAAATCACCAAGGGCGTGGCGTGACGCCACGCTAAATTCAACTAGTATAAAAATATACACGATCACAAATCTCGGAACAATGTGTGATTGTGAGCCATCGGATAGCGTGGGATGTCGACGTATAGTAGCGAGATCCGTTTTGTATTGGCTCCAGAGCACTGGCCACATTGCTATTCTCGGCCAACCAACTTATAATTTATCTACAACCTCCGATCCATATTAATGGCCTCAACTTTATCTAGATACGGATGTATCTAGTTAAGTGTTTAGACTAGATGCATCCGTATCTAGACAATGTTGAGACCATTAATATGGATCGGAGGGAGTAAGAAGAAAAGGTCCATAACGGAGATTAAAGTACCACGCACCAAAATGACGTTAGCGGAGTACAAGTACAAGTTTACAACCATGATGAAGTTCAACTCGCATGAAACCCTTGCAGTTCCCACAATTCTTCCATAGGCCAACGTTATGGTGAGGCACCGTGATATAAATGCTATATATCACGGCTCACGCTTGTATCACAATTATATGATGCCCCCCTAGCTCATCATCATTCTTCATTCTCCTTCTCAGCGCTGCCTCCTCCTTCCTCCGAGTCCGTGATGATGCAGTGGATCGGCTTATAAAACCGATAGTAAAGTACCACGCGCCAAAATGACGTTAGACTAGTCACAATGGGGAGTAACATAGAGTTGTAACATGGTGATGTTACTAGTCTATGTTACCACCTTCACAGTGGGGAGTAACATCATTGTGGTGTCATATAAGATCTTATTTATTGCACTATAGACTCATTTTGTCTTGATAAGTGTGATGTTACAGTAACTAGCTAAGTTACTCCAAACACCTCTCTCCTCATTAACTACATGCCACATAAGCAAAATGGTTTTGAGATGTGTGATGTTACTAGCTAAGTTACTCCCATTGTGACTAGTCTTAGTGGAGCACAACCATGATGAAGCAAACGGAAGTCCAACTCGCATGAAACCCTTGCAGTTCCAACAATTCTTCCATAAACCAACGTTATGAAGAGCCATCGTGATGATTAAATGCCATATATCACGGCTCGGATACACACACTCTTGTGTCACTATTATATGATGGCTGGCCTCCTAGCTCTTCATCATTCTTCTTTCTTCTTATCAGGGCTGCCACCTCCGTGATGATGCAATGGGATTATTCCTCATAAAAATTACGCAGTGGATTGGCTTATAAATTCGGATGCCAATTCTCCTGCTCGCCTTCCAACCAGCAGCGCCCTGAAAACATGCTAGGGTCCAACCCATTATCTTTCAGAAATGTGTTCCCAGCATACACACTTCTCTCTGAAGAAAATTAAAAGAAAACAGCGATGGCCGGATGATGCTTCTTTTTTTATATAATAATCTGAAAAAAATGCTGGTTGCTCGAAAAGAAATATAGTCTGCAGGAATGCGGTTAGCTATCAATCGGATTCGTCGTCATGGCCGGCTTTCCTTATTGCCAGGGCAACCCAAAACCGATTGATTAAGCCGCTGATGTACTATGCTTAGTAGGCTGCCCTATCTGCTTGGCAAGCAGTGTCTGCGTTACGAGTCGGTCAACACCGCGGCAGGTCGAGCGTCCCCGTCGACTGGCCTGCTGCGTGGCGCGCGTCGAGATCAGAGCGTCGCGTGAAACCGGGGGACTACGGCTGTGCTGAATTTATGAGAGCATGTGCACGAGTGCATCCATGGCGGGCTCGTCAGTGGCACGCCGAAGACTCGGCCGTGCCGGTGGCGGCGTGCGTAGAACCCGGTGTCCATGTGTAGGAGCAGGAAGGGGAGTATAGCTAGCAGAGAAATGACGATGGCTGCTAGGCACACGAGCGGAAAGTCTCGTTTCCAATAGATCTCTGACGACGATGTGTGAGGTGATGTCTTGTCCGAAACTCCGAATCATATGCACTGGATTCGTCTCTGCACGGACACACACCGCCAGACGCCAGTAGCTCCGGACTCCGGAAACCAGCCGGAAATCTTGCGCCGCCACGTCGGCGCTAGTTTCACATGTGCTATAGCCTCGGTGAAGAACACGCTTGGGTTGTCGACGCTGCCGACTGTTTCCTTCTTCTTTTTGGCATGTCCCGTGCCGTGCATCGGTAAAACAGGAAAAGAACAACGATGGAGATTATTCATTCGCGCTGGCGACGATGGCCATACGCGGTGGCCACCACAAGCAAGTTGCGCCGTGCATGTTTGTTCCGGTGAAGGTGAGGCAACCGCGGCATGGGCCAACCGAACCTGCACCGGCAGCCCCATCCCAAATCATTTCCCCAATAATGGGCACCTACAGCAGCACCAGTATATGAGTATAGACGAACCAAGCTTTGCCAAGAGATCCAAAACAGGAAATTAAACTAGTATCCAGCAGGAGCAGATCTAATCTAATCTAACAGTAAATTGCGTCGCTGATCTGCTACCGTATGGGTTAGTGTTGCTACCAGCCGGCAAGACTAGTATTCAGCTGTTACCAAACCCTGCCAGTGCCAGCCTTGTCACTGTCGTGGACGTTTCTGGTGTATAGCCAGTGTGCGCCACACACCCGTGTCCGTGCAGTGCCGATTGGCAGCGTCCGGGGCGGCTAGCCGGATTGGCAGCATCTAGGGTTCACAACAGAACAGGAAACCTCCTAGCTGTCGAAAGGTGGACGGAAGCAATAATCGACTGTGGTCTGAGGTACCATATGGGCAAGCAGGCCGGCCGGCTCTCCTCTTCGTTGCTTCCTGCTACTGATTGCCCGTTCCACAGGTAAAACTGTTGAGCATCAGAAGCTGAATTCGAGCCCAAGTAGCAGAAACACAGCCTGCATATTTGGTTTGTTGTCTGGGTAGATTTTTTTTTTCTTTGCGAAAGTCTGGGTAGACTTTCGGTGCCTGGAGTTTGAAGTATTCTTCAGAGGGAGGAAGTATATGCCACAACCACGAAGATTTGGCAACATACGCAGTGCCAACATGTATTTCATAAGTAAACAACTGGTTCACAAGATTTCACATGGGAATGTGCCTTGTCTGTCATTTAATAGTCAATATATCCCAATGCTTTTTTTTTTCTCTCCAAGAATATATATGTCGCTCTGGGAGCGATTCCAAGGGCACAAGTGCACAGCAAACAAATGAGTGAGCCACACAATCATGCCAAAAGTCCATACGACAACCAACTTGTCATGCACCGGAGGAAGATCTCCAAAAATGCCATAATTTGCAATAGTTCAGTTCATGGAATCATATGGGAGTAATTATGGTATTAAACAAAAACGCAATCCCTGACCTTAACAGGCTGGAGAGAATGTCGAGGATGTAATCTAATCACTCTACAAATCATCGATGCAATAATGCGCAAACACATGTAGGCGAAAGTCGTGGATGTAATGGCACACAAGGAGATCACAGAGTCGTAATTAGAAGAATGTTCTCAACGGAAGTCCTCGTCAGACGTCAAGAAGTGAACAAAACTAAGTGCATGAATCCTCAACCTTAGAATTTTAAGGCAATATGTGGGTTCTATTTGCGGGAATTATTCACATCAACTGTCGATCAGTCACCTTCCTCCTCGCAGTAGCCTCACTGGTTCTTCTCCATGAGGTTCTTTTTTTAGCTTAATAGGGTTCCTTTTCTCCTACTCTTAAAGGACGTTCTTCATCTTCCTCCACCGTGCTTCCTCTTGTTTTCCCATGTGGTTCCTCCTTCCCATTCACGGATGGGAAAAGCCCACTTTCCACCTCCGCCCCAAGTCTCCTCCTCGGCATTGTACCGGGAGAGAAAGTGCTTGCTGCTACGGACCTTCAGTTGGACCTAATACCAAGGCCCTCCTCTACATCAAGCTCCGGGAAGACATTTGAGTACGAGTAATGTGTCTTGGGTTCACTTGATCTGGCTTCAAAGGAGCTCAGGCCACTACCAACGAGCCCAAGCCAGTGAAGATCAGCGCCTTGTATGTTGGCGGTCATGAAAGGTAGGTGGACTGCGTTTTCATCTTCTGTTGATTATTTCGATATATCGTAGCGTTGTCGCGACAACTCCTCCCGGTGAATCTTCTTCACCGGCGTACTCGCTTTCCAGCTTCTCTTCACGTGGGTACACGTATCTGCGGCTACAGGTTGCAGAGGGTGGTTAGCGTTGGCACACCTGTTTTGGAGCAAAGGAGACTGTCTGAGTGTGTGTCATCTCGTAGGTGGTGGTTCCTTCAGCGTCGTTCCCCCTAGGGTGAGACCCCTCTTTGTTATAGTTTTAAATTTATATGTAATCTCCATTTTATTTTAAGACATTAGTTTCACAAAATAGTCGATTGATCTTTTAGTATTCAATCAACTCATCTACTCGATTTTTTTTTCTCTTTGTCGTACTTTCTCGAGAACTCTACCACACGAAGTGAAACATGGTACTCCCTCCGATCCATATTAATGGTCTCAACATTGTCTAGATACGGATGCATCTCCGTATCTAGATAAAGTTGAGACCATTAATATGGATCGGAGGGAGTACTAGAGTTAGTTTGACAAGGCAGCATGAACTTGATTTTACACACCGTACCAAGAGTTCGCCAAGACAGGAAGACTTTTTTCAACTTCTGTAATAGCAGGTAGACCTAGATGAAAAAGCAAATTGGCTAGAGGAACTCTCGTGAAGAAAAGCTGAACAATCTCAGGAACTTCAGTTTTGTAATCTTCTCAGTTGAACGAAATTATGGTAGAACCATTGCGGATTGATGGAACAAAAGAGATATTTGGTTGAGATTTTTTTGACACTGGGGCCTCCTCCACAAATCTACTTAGAGGGGATTGGAAATGACGCAGCTGCTGTTGCGTTTATTTCGCGACGAAGAAAGATGCAGAGATTGGAGGGGAGTGAGGTGTGCATGTTCGTCGGGGTCGGGTTGAGAAGAAAAAATACGTAGAGTGCTGCTTTTTTTTTTTTTGAGAATACGTAGAGTGCTGCTGGACCTTTTTATTTTCGAGGCAGCTTTTCTGCTTGTCTTGGACTCTTGGTCCGTGCTTACCTCATTTCGGCCATTCTTTGAGCCCATATCGATGGATGGATGCATGATACAGAATGCGCCTAGGCCTTATGTCCTAAGTTTCATGGGCCGTTGGACCTAGGCAGACATGGGCCAACCGACAGGGTGAAGAAAATGGGTCACTTTCTACTAGTGGGCCTAGCGCTGCTGCCACATATCAGTCGACTTCTTTTTCTCAAATCTATCTATCTCTACTGAACCAGCAACATTGGAGGCGTTGGCCTGTAGGGAAGCACTGGAACTTGCTGCTGATCTTCACATCCAGAAAATTATGGTTGCGTCAGACTGCTTGAATGTGGTAGAAGAGATCAAGGCTGGGAGATCAAGTGGAAGGTACTGCATGATCCTACGCGATATTGAGCAGCGAAGGAAGTTTTTTCAGGTGACCACTTATGGTCACGAACAGAGAGAAGCAAATGGGGAAGCTCATAGAATAGCTAGAATGGCTACCACACTAGAGGTAGGTCGCCATGTTTGGCTTATTGATCCTCCGGATCACCTTTGTATCCCCATGTTCTTGAGCGCGCAATAGAGCTTCTCCTGTTCCTCAAAAAAAAAAAAATCTATCTCTACTATATAAATTACTCGCCATGCCACCGATAGGTGAAAAACGGTTCACCGTGCGTGTCGTGGCAGTTTCGCACTTTGGTCCATCGCGAGCTGCAGAATCAACCCGCACTCCACACTTATGCCTTCAGCCAACCGGTATCGATGGAGAGAAAACAAAATCACAGAACACCTTTGTCGATCCCCCACCCGTCTCGCTATTTGCAGGCGACAGGGGCCGCTCGCGATGTGCAGGCGACAGGGGCGGCGGCGGGGCCACGCGGCCGTGGAAGGTCGGCGCAACCCACCCGCACGCCGGGAGCTCCCCACCGCCAGCCGACTACACTCCCCCGACGCCCTCGCCTACATCACCTGCTCCGTCGCGTGCGGGAAACCACTTGCGCATCCCTGCTCCTCACTCCATCGAGGCGCACACGCCTTCAGCGGCCGACAAAGGCGACCAGCCGCAGCAGTTGGTGGGCGGCGCGTAGAGGCATGAGGGCACGAGCAACAGCGCCGCAGCCGCCGGAATCACGTCTAAAATTTGATGAGAGGAGCCGGGAGCGGCCGAGCGGCGGGTAGCCTCCCCTGCATCTTGCCACGGCGGAGATAACGTAGGGGGAGACAGCGCGACGGCGGCGTTGTCGATCCGGCACATCTCCTCTTCCGGCGTGTTGCCTCCGGAAGCACGACTAGCAGAACCTCCTCCAGCGCGTCGTCTCCGCGTGCAGCAACCGTGGGAGAGGCAGATCCTCCTCCGGCGTGTCGCCTCCGTGCGCACCAGCTGCCCGTGGTGCTAGCAGAATAAAAAACAGATGCTGGTGGGTTCTACAGTTCTATAAACTAGCTAGCTCGAGTGGCTGCTAGCTGTATTGCATAGGATGGTGGAATTTAGCTACGTCCTACGTATATCTTGATGTTGCTCAAATTTAAATGCACTCCAGTATTAATATTTCTCTATTTACAATTTAGTAATTTGAATTATCGTTGATTTAATTTGCACTCCAATATTTATGTTAAAATTGATATTGTCGAATAACTAGCGGTTGAAATCTGGGTAGTGGATGAAATTGGGTCATTATATAGACGACACCAGACATGGGGTTGGCCTTTTTATGGTACCACGACGCACTAACAAAGCAAGCTTAGTTCTTCATGGTAGCCGCATCCTCGTCAAAAAAAGAATTAATTATCAATAGTAAAATTATTCATGGCTTAAAAGTATTTAACAAAAATCTACGGCATGTCATTTTTTTTTTTTGATATATATGTTTTGCTAGATTTGCACTGTTGCTATATGTGTTGCTTTGATATAATGTCAAGGAAGGAGATGTCGTAGGTAGGGGAGATAGACCTGTTGAGTATAATATACTCTCCCCATTCATGTTTTTTGTCCAGAGCTTTCTGATTTTCCCTCTGCATCCGTTGCTCTACTGATGCCTGCATCTAATAGTGCAAAAATAACATGATATTTCAATGGTAAATGTTTTCGCATAAACTATTGATGTTTTTACATTTGAATTATCTTATTTGTGCTGAAAAGACACTATAGCAGAGTTTTTTTTTGGCTCTTCAGCTCAAATGTATATTGCAGATGCATTTGATGCAAGATTGAAGGTGGTGCTACGTGCTTCGGCCATAATTAGTCCCAGGTTTCTTCTCCCAATTCTACATTAATCTTCTGTTCATTTATTTGAATGCCATTTGAGGATGAATCGAACTAATAGAGAAAGCTAGAATCAATCAACGCATACATTGATAATTAGACTTTTAATTTTTTCACTGTATTGGGTTTGAGATGTTCGAAAACTAGAAATAATGGATGCATAGAATTAAACGGATGTAGTCCATGGATTGTTGGATTGGACTCTGGATGCACGTGCCTAAACAATCAGTTTCGCCTTGAAATAGTTTGACTATACTGAAATAGAACTAATCATTAGATATTCTGATTTCGTTAGTACATAACCTGCATGTACATGTCCTGAAGCTAATTGTTTTTCTTTATATAGCCGTGTCAAATAAAATACGGTTTTGCTGAGACTTAGCTTATGTCTCAGTCAAGGCATCCACCCTCCATCAACGCGCCAAGATTTGTGCTAACCCTAACTAGTCTTCTTCTTCCTCGGGACGGCGGCGGCGCCAAGCCGAGCTGGAGACGCCGCAGCCGCGGCGGAGGCGAGGAGTAACTTAACTTGGGGGGTGCAGGGGTGCGGGGTCGCCGGAGTCGGGGCGGGGCTTAGAGGGACGGCCGGGGCGGCGGCGGACCGGCGGTGGGCTGCGGTTGGAGGAGGTCGGGGCGCCGAGGCGGCGCGGGTGGCGGCAGCAGGCGGCATGGCCGGCGGTACGTGGCGGCGGGGGTCGCCGGAGTTGGAGAAGAAGGGGTGACGTCACCTGACTGAGACATAAGTTATGTCTCAGTCAGCTGAGACATAGAGAGATCCAATAAAATAGGACACCGTAACACTTAGTACATCGATTGTATCATCCTGTATTGAGGAACACTGTTATTGGTTCATTGACGCACGAGTAAACCTGCTAAGTAGTCTAGCCTCAGTCACCCGTTCTGTCCACTTAAACTGCTGGGTGAGCAATAGCAGCCGGTCCATGATATCACCCTGCCTGACACACTTCGACTCATGGTGCGAATATAGCTTTCTCCCTCTGGACTCTCTACAAGCTATGTATGTTGACTACTGAGAGAATCATTAATGTACTCTTTACCGCAGTCCTTAAAATACACAAAGGGTTTAACTCACACTTTCCTATTTTTTTTTGGTTATTTTCCAACCTGTTGAGTATAATATACTCTCCCCATTCATGTTTTTTGTCCAGAGCTTTCTGATTTTCCCTCTGCATCCGTTGCTCTACTGATGCCTGCATCTAATAGTGCAAAAATAACATGATATTTCAATGGTAAATGTTTTCGCATAAACTATTGATGTTTTTACATTTGAATTATCTTATTTGTGCTGAAAAGACACTATAGCAGAGTTTTTTTTTTTGGGGAATCCTGCAGTGTTCTCTGTGATGCGATGCCGTTTGCAATCCTAAATCTGACATGAAACTAGGTCGTTCACATGCAACCCCTAAACTAGCAGTTACAGAATAAGGACTTTTTTGGTTATTTTTTTCCTGCCTGTTGAGTATAATATACTCTCCTATTCATATTTTTTGTCCAGGCCTCACTGATTTTCCCTCTTCTTCCAGCGCTCTACTGATGCCTGAAGCTAAAAGTGCAAAAATAACATGTTATTTCAATGGTAAATTTTTTCGCATAAACTATTGATGTTTTTACATTTGAATTATCTTATTTGTGCTGAAAAGACACTATAGCAGAGTTTTTTTTTAGAACCCTGCAGTGTTTTCTGTGATGCGATGCCGTTTCCAATCCTAAATCTGACATGAAACTAGGTCGTTTACATGCAACCCCTAAACTAGCAGTTACAGAATAAGGACTTTTTTGGTTATTTTTTCCAGCCTGTTGAGTATAATATACTCTCCCATTCATATTTTTTGTCCAGGGCTCACTGATTTTCCCTCTTCTTCCATCGCTCTACTGATGCCTGAAGCGAAAAGTGCAAAAATAACATGATATTTCAATGGTAATTTTTTTCGCATCAACTCTGGATGTTTTTTGTATTTGAATTATCTTATTTGTGTTGAAAAGGCACTATAGCAGAGATTAAGCTATAATCTTAATCTTCTATCTCATATTTTTGACAAAATTTCTTTTTTTCCCTCTAAAGCATAAAATTTCTTTTTTTCCTGAGTGGGCACTAAAAGTTAATCTTTGTTGCGACATTCTAACAAGCTACAGATGGTTATGAACACCCTTATGAATGTTTTATGGATGGTAAAGTTTGCCTCAAATATTAAAAAAAATAGAAAACAACATCGGCCTCTTACTAATTAATGAAAATACATAGATCTTAGCATATCATATTAAATTTCGCATCCTACTCTTAAAAATATAGATGATTGAATAAAAAAAACAAAGGAAATAAGTTAAGAAAGAAAAAGGAATTTTTTTGAATGGTATTTTTGAATGACCTTCTCAAATACTTATTTAAAAAAGCCCGTGCAAATGCACGGGTTGACGACTAGTATTTATAGTGCAGCTAGGTTACATAAAGCGGAAAAATTATGACATGAAACATGAAAGTTGTGTGAACATCGAGATGAACCTACCCGTAAAAACATATATCAAACGGTTAACAGAGTGCGACGAATTTGACAAAATTCTTCTAAAAAGATGCGAACATCGGTTCAAAATTGAGAAATTACAGTCGATGAGATTCAAAACCGAGCATGCCAATGAAACCTACTCGTTGACGCGCATATTATTTGTGTACACTTTTTGTTGAATATATAGATTATAGAAGCACAAATTGATAAGTTACACGGTGACGTGCACCCAGTACAAGTCAACCTGTTTATGGTAGTTGTAGCTAGCTAGCTAGCCGGGACTTTTCTTTTTTTGAAAGGATCTACACTGCGTATTCAACACAGATTATATAAAACAAAGAACATAAATACGCAGACGAAACAAGCCGAAGAACTCAGCACAACAGCAGCAACTGCTGAACCACCGCAAACGCCTGAAGATGAACTCCATCGGCGAGCACCGCCGGAGAAGAAGACACCAGGCCACCGCGCACCCCAGGAAGGAAGCACCCCACTCATGTAGAAGACCGCAGGAGCCGTCCGCCGCAAGCGACGAAACCGAAGATCGCTGAACACGCACGGCCATGGCGCCTCCATCCCGCAACCACCCCTCTTCCAACCATCCCTGCACTGAGCACGAACACGGCTTGCCGGAGCCTCCGCCGAGAGCACGCCTTGACTACACCTTCTCCCCTCGCCACCACGGCCGGACGGAGAAAGAAGGATCAAGACGATGTTGAAGCAGAGCACGAAGACAGAGCCCCTCCAACCCACGCCACCATGGCCGGCCAGAGAAGCCAGACCGCCGCACCAAAAGCCGGCGACGAACACCGAGATCCCAGAAGAGCTTCTCCTGAACAGGCGGAGGAGAAAGCCAGCGCCTAGCACCAGCACCTCGCCGCACCACCCCCAGCACCCCCATGGCGTGGCCAGGAGAAGCCACACCAAGACGAAGAAGGGGACGAGGGACAAAACCTCCGCAAGCCGGCCATCACCTCCGCCGCGACGACCGCCCCTGGAGCACCTAGCCTCACCGGATCCGTCGATCCGGGAGGGAACCACGCCGGAAGCTCGCCGACAATGCCCCGCAGAGCGCCGCCGAGGTGGAGATCGAGCCCCCGCACCTTTATTCCAGAGCACCGCCGCAGCCACCACCTCTCCAGCGCCGCCGAGAAACCCTAAACTACTATCTACAAGCCTCGGGCACGGATCCGGGGTCTCCCCACTCTCCCACCGCCGCAACGGTGGCCGGAGAGGAGGGAGACCGAGGAAACGGCCGTCGGCGGAGCGGTGGACGAGGAGAAGCTCCCTTACGCCTCTCTCCTAAACAGTAATAGAGGGAGGGGAAAGTGTGCCTGCCTATTGACAGCTAGCCGGGACTTTTCGCTTTCGCTTAGACCGAAATTTCCGTGTAACGCCGATATTTAGTAAAATGAAATTGAAATCCTACTTTCTGTTTCGCCGTCCGCGACTTGGTCTACATGCCCTTTTTTTTACGTGGATTTCGGTTTTGACGAACGACGGTGTAATATTATTGAAAATTATTAATTTCGCGCAATATTAGTGAAAATTCTTTAAAAGGAAAATATTTAATTAAATCGTGCAAGTTTTTTTTTTTGCGAAACACAGTACAACGCAGACGTTCATATACACGCGCACACACTCACCCCTATGAACGCACGCACGCACACCCTACCCCTATGAGCACCTCCGAGAGACCGAGTCGGCGGGTCGAGTCTTGAGATTGACGAAGTCACCACGGGCGCCTCGCTGTCGACGGGAACGTCGCCTCCCACTGAAGAATATTCCGCCTTAAATGAAAAACAACAGCGTCAAACCTGAGTTTTGAACTCTGATGGACTGGGGGTACAACCACCCACCTAACCATTTTGCCACAGGCAAGTTCTCCTAAATCGTACAAGCTCTGAAACCTTAGTAACTACTCTGAAATTAATCTAAGGGGATGCGTCTACTTGTAAGTCGGCCAAAATGGTTTTGTGCACGTGAAAGCCTGTTGAAATCTACATCTACCGCTGCAAACACAAACCTATATATAGTTCGATGTCTCATAATGTGCACTTAAGTTTATTTAGAAATAAAACTTGTCGCCTTGGAAATATCAAATCCATATCTAAATGTTTGTTCCAAACTAGGATATTTAATTTTCGGTCAGAACTAATGAAAGTTATATGGAAGTCGCTGCAGTTTGTCCATTTTCCTAGAGCTCACGCCTAAGTTTGTCGATGGAGTTGAAAATTATCGAAGGACTGTCATGCCTAATTATGGTATTTTGCAAAATGACACTTAATCCTAGAGAAATATAAGGGTCACTTAGAATGTCATTCCTTCTTTCATTATAGAGGACGTTTTTAATAAACTAAAACGTTGGCATAAAGGAGATACAATATACAAAAGTTCACACCCGACTTCTGCATCGCTATGATGCGCACAACAAAAATATCCTTCATCACTTTCTCTAACGGCGTACAGACCTCCGTAAATAGCTCCCTATTCTCCAAACACCGATGAGCACAAATGGAGTAAATAGATACACCGATAAATTACCTATAAAGGAGAAGAATTTTTTCTATTAAGCACCAAACTACACAGCTATCGCGTAACATTTACAGCTCGCACATTAACAGAATTTTATACTTATGATCTATCCCACGTAACCAGTTGCCAAAGAAATTTGCAGAACTATGTAGCATGTACAAGTTAGAACTCACTTCGAAGACTGACCATATTGAACCAGCGAAGTTACGCTTTTCTTGATAAATTGTTTTGAGAGGCACCATGATTATATAAGAAAATTTATTATCAACCGAACAAGTCTAACTGAACTGGTGCTTTGTACGGTGTAAATTGTCATTCTCTCGAAATAGGCTTTCGTCCCACTATATTAATATAGCAATCGCCCGATACAACCAACGAGAGTCACGAAACAAACCACTTGCTGGGGCAGCAGCAAGCACACGCCCAAACGAAAAAAGGAAACAAAATGGAGACATAAGCGGATAGTCTAAGCTAAGGAGACCCACAACCGCTGCGCCCTCTCCGAAGAAGTACCACCACACTCCTAGCACGTACCGAGCAGCACCTTCAAGAAGGAATGCGAACGTTGCTGCCCAAACCAGCACACTAGTCCTAGAGTTTCCCCCGACACACAGAGGGAGGTTGTAACAGCCCAAAGTTTGAAAACCTAAAAGCCGAATAAAATTTCCACTTTTTGTGTTCCCTTGCATCATGGCATCCCTAATTAAAATTGCTGAAGTAAAGATAACATTGGAAACTCCAAATATAAAATGTTTAACTTCCAATTCAAATCAATGAAAGATTTTCAAACTTGTAGAACAAAAATACTTTGGCAACTTATATTTGTCAATGAAGTTCCAAGAGTTCAAAAATAATATTTGAAACTTGCTTTCAAATTTCTAAAAGAATTATAAAGGGTATTTAAGGAAAATGCCCTAAATAAATCTTATGAACAAAAGTGGTTCAAGACTTTTTATCTTGAGACACCAAATTTTGTGGAGCTTCTTCAAGATATGGGGAGGCAACACAAATTTTCTCAGATTTTAATAAAATGTTTAAGTGCCTAATTAAAATCGTTGAAACTGCTGGGTTTTAAAAAGAAAAGGGAGAAGGCTTGTTGGTGTTGGAATCAATTCTGCCAGGGGGTTCCGTGCGAAATGCCTTCTTCTTCCTGTAGCTCGCGTGGACACGGCGTGGCGCCAGTGCCGCCGAGCCCTCGTGGCGCAGCCGTCCGCGCGTATGAGGAGAGGAGAGGAGGATCACGAGCTGCTCTGCTCACTCCACCTGCTCCCCTATCCCTCTGCTCACCTGCCCCCTCACTCTCCATCTCTTTCCCCTCGCATGCGACCTAGCCGCCATGGCCCCCGAGTTCGGCACCGTCGACTGAGCGCTCCCGAAGCAGATCGACGACCACCACGACGTCCGCCGCGTCGCCTGCACCTCCTCCGCCGAAGCAATCGATCCGGGAGGCCTCGAATCGCCGCCGCCGTCATCATCCTCTCCGCCCACCGCCGAGCTCCGCCGCGGGCGAATCCGTCGCCACCGCGCCATCTCCGACCCCCTCTTGCACCGCCGCAAGCTTGGGTGAGCCCCTGAGTCCACCGCACCCCTTCCCCCTCGCTCTCACCTCGCCGGAGCACCGTGGTCGTCGCTCCCCGTCGCCGTAGCTCGATGAGCTTGCACGCCCGGTCGTGCACTCGGCTGAACCGGGCCACAGGCCGTCGCTCTCTGGCCCCTAGCCGGCCCCAGAGCCGGCCCAAACCGGGCGGGCTGCCGGGCAGCTCTGTTAGCAGGCCGGCCTGTAAACCGGCCCACCCGGGCTGTGGGCCGGCTACACAGTTTTTTCCAGTTTCCTTTTCTTTTGTTTTATAAATGCAATAACTATTGTTTGGTTCATCCGATTTTGGTGTACAAAATATCAAAGTGATCAACAACTCCAATGCTATCTAACCATGCTAAGATCACATCATGACAACAACTTTTCTCCGTGATGTCAATCGATAATCGGTGAAAAGGAATTAAATTCAAATAATTATTTAATTCACTACTTATTCATCGGTACTCGGAAAATTACAAACGAGGTACCAAAATGATCGGGAGAACAAAACATATCTAATCATGCCATGTTCATGCATATTTGAGCCACTTCTTGGTAATGTGATAATGGATGAACAATGTGGTCATTAAGCTAAATATGGGGTTGCTTCCAAATAATTGCACTTATTATTTGGCTCTCCATTTAATCTTGCTAGATAAACTAAATGATGCCATCTTTGCATAAACTTGTCATGTCATCATGTGGTTGTGCATTGCATGGTACACATGTGTGGTGATTGAATTGTTCTTCCGTTGTTGTGCTTCGATAGATCAAGCAGCCGGGGTTACTCTACAATACCCCGAGGATCCGTGCTACCAGCACTCTGTTCAAGGCAAGCGTAATCCCCCCTCTGAGCATATCTTATCCTATTTTCCGCAATTATTTTCTCCACTATAATATTGCATGCGGTTCCAAATGTCATTTTCTGTTTGGAGTAGAGTATCCTACAGTTGCATTAAATCCCCTATGCCAATTACCTGTTTCCCCTCCTAATACCATAGGTTTGTATGGTTGGCCATGAAAAAATTACTATGCTATGCAAATGCTTAGCCATGCTTAGTGAAATGCCTAGTTGTACTATGGTTGGTACATGCTGGAAACAGGTGTTGACTTGTGACAGTAAATGATGGTGGAGAAGTGTGGTGATGGATAATAAAATGCTTAAAGGTGGGGATGAGAGGCCACATGGGATGTGGTGGGTTGTCTCGTTCTCGCCGCCTAAGTGCGAGTTCTCGCCTACGAGCCAAGTTGAGCGTGCAACCATGCGTGGGCATATGGAACCTCGTCGACCGACTAACTTGTGGCGGACTAGCCGAGGGTCCTCTAGTTTGGCTTTCCATTTGCGCGTGCGTTGAAGATGGTGGCCAAGACTGAGATGATGATGGTTGTGTCAGGAAAATAAGTGGCCGTGGGACAGGGTGCGAGAAGGTACCTCTTGTCCTACCGCCACTGATGATCCTTGGATAGTCTTAAGCGAGGTAAAGGTTGTAGCCGTTTCACACTCAGCCGGCTTTCCCCGGAAGAGAGCTAATGTCTGGCAATGAGTCTAGCGGTACGCATGGATAAGGAGCTGGGAGGTCCCTCGCGGAACCTGGCGACTTTCACATTGTACACCCCTGCAGAGATAAATCTTTTCGAAAAGCCGTGTCCGCGGTTATGGACGACTTGGTGACGGATTCAGAGATCATAGAATAACTTGAACGGAATGATTAAAAACTGGGTACTAGAGGTACCACTCACAAATGCAAGGTGAGCTTCCTCGAGGGTGATTCGGGGAGGTGCCTTTGATGAACAGGTACAGTGGTGATGGTTATGATGGAAATGGTTACCAGAAAAGAGTTACTTCTTACCCCTTTTCAAATAATCTGATTAGTCGATGCCATGGAGTTGTGTTTTATAAATAAAATCAGCTTTATGGAAAACAGCCATAAAACCTTTGAAAACCAATCAGGGAGCATATATTAGCTCTTAATCTTGCGAGTTCGTCGAACTCAACGTCGTTTGCTTATTTTCAGGAGAGGACTTCACCGACCTCGAAGGTGGGTTCTTTGTGGACGACGACGAGTAGTCTGGGGTTCCCAGGTGGCAGCTTGGGACATCTCGGAATAGCTGGCGCTGTGATGTTTATTTGTAGGCCTCTTAGGCCATATATTTGGATCTTGTTGTTTAGAACAACGCCCTTCGCTTCCGCATGTTGTAATGTTGGGTCTGTGACCTCTGTTTGTCATTTGCTATCTTTCTCTATTATAAGAGTTGCTTATATTGTTTTGTGTCGTAGAGTCCGTGAGGTGCCAGTTGTTCCACAAGTCTTGATCTCTCTATTATGCTTTGATGGTGTGTCTGGTGGTATTGGATAACCGGAGACACAGTATCACTGTATAACAGTCGGGTCGGGGCGCTACAGAGGTGGACGAAGGGTAGCCACGATGCCCTTCAGGAAGGAATGATGCCACCCGAAGGCGAAACCACGTCGGTGTCGGACGAGCCGACAAGGATTCTCCCGAAAATCCTATCCACACCCCGGGCGATACGTAGCATAGGAGCCCCGTAAGGCCGAAGCCTCGACAAGACCAGACTCTGCCACCCGCCAACAAGCACCACTACGGTCACGAAGCCGCCATCGCCGTCTCCCGAAGCTAACGTCACGAGTTCTGCCAGACGGAGGCGAGGAGTAGCTTGAATCGGGGTTAGCAGTATGTGGCAATGCGGGAGGGAACTGCCTCAACCGTTAAAGGCGGTAGTTGACCGGACACGGCCGCAGGCACACCAGTCCCAGTTAGGTCCGGCCGGACCGGCCCAGCGGGTCCGTAAAGCCTCCGTGGAGGCACACCAGTCCCAAGAGGGTCCGGCCGGGCTCAGATCGGGCCCGTAAAGCCCGCCGTCACGCTGGAACAGGTCGGCCGCCGTGTCCGCTGCAACCCTGCACGAGCTACACCACCGCCATCTGCAGAACACGCCGCGCAGAGCAGGCATGCCCGCCCCGACCCAGATAGGCCTGAAGGACCCAGATCTGGGCCGAGGGGCTCAGTCAGCGCCGACCCGCATCAGCCCGTCGCCTCGCCGCGCGGCGCCGCCCCGCAGCACCACGAACACGCCGCCGCGCCGCCAGCACCCGGCCTGCGCCGAGCCGCCGCTAGCGGACCTTGCCGGCGGCGACGGGGGGGGGGGGGGGGGGGGAGGAGAGGGGGCCGAGGTGGAGGCCGGACAGAGGCACGCTCTGCCGCCTCGAGGGGCGACGCGAGCGCGGAAGGTTTTTTCGGTCAAGATTCAAGCACCGGCATCCCCACTTCATAAACTCATAAATTGCCATTCTCATGTAGATTTCAGTGGCATTCGTCATTCCCCTTGCGTCAATTGGATTCATGCCCCAAGCCGGGGTCCGGCATATCTTTTCTGAATGTCAGATGTTTTCAGAACCGTAGCGACTTACTCTTGTGACACACAATAATATACAAATCTGGATATTGTTCTCATAGAGTTGTATTCTCTAGCCATTTATCCTCCGAAACCCGATCTAAGCAAAATAAGTGTTTGTTCACCGCCATCAGATTGATCCAAAAGTATTGAGTCCCCTGATTTCTAATAAACCTGAAATAATACCTATGAGACAATATACTTCCTTCTCAGTAGGTTCTGCAGGATCTCATCCTTAGTAGGTAACTTGAAAAGCTCCTATGAAGTCAATCTAAAAACTCGTTGACCATAACAGGCTGGGGATAGCCACGGATCTTTACTCTTCACTTCATATCCTTCTTGTCCAAGAAACGAGGAATGTCCATTGTTAATTTCACACGAGCTGAAAACGTAAGCACGAAAGTTAAACAATTCGCAAGCAAACGACTATTGTAGCCAAACTTTGCGGTACATTAGTTACCTTGTTAAGATAGAGATAAAGTAAGTGATCCTGTTCGTCAGTTCGTGTGTCTACCATGTACTCGGTAGACTACAGAGTAAGTCCATTCAATGTTCTCCCGATATCTAATAGTAAGTGATTGTGGAAAACCATTTCGCTCGACGTTGGCACGGGCGTCATGGGTGATGCGTTATTGCCTCCAATCCTCCATACCCCATCACCCAAGCACAATATATATATCTCGCCTCCCACTCTGTTCAGGAACCAACCAAAACAAAGTTAATACTGAACTTAAATTCTGGTAGACCGACCATAGCCTAGGGAGAAATGGCCGGTGTTCAGTTGGGAGGCAAAGACGAGCTGAAACTGCTGGGCACATGGGCGAGCCCCTGGGCGTCCAGGGTGAAACTTGCCCTCCACCTCAAGGGCTTGAGCTACGAGTACATCGGGCAGGACCTCGACAACAAGAGTGGCCTCCTCCTCGCGTCCAATCCGGTGCACCAGAAGGTACCCGTGCTCATCCCGAACGGCAAGCCAATCTGCGAGTCACGCGTCATCTTAGAGTACATCGACGAGGCCTACAACGCCACAGGCCCCTCCCTCCTGCCCGCTGACCCCCATGAACGTGCCGTCGCTCGGTTCTGGGCTTCCTACATTGACGACAAGGTGACATTAAAATTAAAACGTCTCCTTATTTTGTGCGTGCTGTTTACGTATAGTAGGATGCAGCCATGGCTGAGGTTGATATATATGCGTGTTGAGCAGATCAATGATGCTATATTGCTACTGTTTGAGTGTGCAGCTGGTTGTCCCGTGGGTTCAGGCGTTCAAAGCCAACACAGAGGAGGAGAGGACTGAAGCGATGAACCAGACGTTGGCGGCAGCAGAGACGCTAGAGGGTGCCCTGAAGGAGTGCTCCAAGGGGAAGCCCTTCTTCGGCGGCGATGTCATCGGGTACGTGGACGTAGCGCTGGGAGGTCTGATCGCCTGGCTGCAGGGAACAGAGGAGCTCTGTGGTGCCAAGCTCTTTGATGATGCCAAGACCCCGCTTCTGCTGTCGTGGATGGAGCGCTTTGTGGCACTGGAGGCCGCCAAGGTGGCTCTTCCGGACGTCGGCCAGTTGGTTGAGTTTGCCAAGATGAGGCTTGCCCAGCTAACTGCTGCTGCAAGTGTTCATGGGAAGAACTGAACTAAGCCAGGTGGCATGGCACGACAACATGGACAACCATTGGCTCGGATATTATGTTTGCTGAAGGATACAGAATACAGATTGTGTACCGATGTATCATATTTCGTTGTTGTCTGATATCCCATGAGTCCCTAGGCACGCCTAACCAAAATACCACCTGAATATCATCCATGAAAAATCTTCTTGCCATGATCATGCCAGTATACTGTTTCGCGGACAATTACCAAAACCATTTTTCTGTACCACCAGATGAGCCCATATTTTATGGACACCCTCCCTACACCAATCCTACTCTGTGGCGATTTATTGGGATTTTTCTGAGTTGAGGAAGACCTCTGTCATTTCATCCAACACCTTGTGTACCTTAGCGTTTTGGAAAATTTCGTGTTGCGAAGTGTGGAGTTTTTTAGTGTGTCCTATGTGGTCGAGTTGGTCTTGTCGTTGTGACCGCAGTGGTGCAATCCGTTTTCTGTTTGGACCTCCGAGTCACCGGGAACGCGACGATGCCGCTCGTGTCGCGCTCTGGACGTCGCGTACGCACTCTTTGGCGTGACCTTAATCTTGCTTAGCCCTAAACCTCTGCCTAATATCTGGCTGCAGTGCGGCCTCGTGCGGCACTGCTCGTCCAGCTCGGCCTCCCTATCTAGCTCCCCGTTCTTATCCCTTCATTCATTTCTTTTGGAGCAAGCATGTTGCACTGGAGGCGTTGAACGCACCACACACCCGTGTATGTTTCGCGTCCATCCATGGCAGTATAAGATCAGCCCAAGCCCCTCACTAGCTGCACCTCATCCCACCCTCTCCTCTCCCTCCTGGACCTCTGTGCACCTTTAGCTGAAGAACGGCGAAGCCCTACTTCTCTTTTGGCCGAGGCCGGCGCCGTCGGGTTTCCGACCGTGGCGAGCTCGAGCCGGAGCCGTTCTTCATTTAAACGTACCCAGAGCCTCCTTCCATCCTCCTCTACCTGCCCGTGCAACCAGAGCATCAAGTAGTAGTCTAGAACGTCGCGTTCGTCCTTGCGTCCGCCATTGCCGTACGAGCAAGCTCGCGAGCGACGCGCGCAGCGGGCGTCGCTACCGCCGGCTTCGCCTTCCCTGGCCGCGGTACGCCGCCGCCATTCCGTCCCCGCCGTCGGCCGGCGGCCGGCGGCCGTGCTCTCCCGTGCATGCTCCCGTACGTGCTGGAGCTAGAAGATGGCCAATCGTTCAAAACAACACCGGCAGCTCGAGCTGCTTATCTGCTGCACCGTGCGGTATATAGCTATGCTTCGCTCACTTGTTTCTCCCAAACCACAACTCCGTTTGGAGTGATTCAAATTTCTAAATTCTTAGTTTGAAGAGATTGATGACCCACAAGTATAGGGGATCGCAACAGTTTTCGAGGGAAGTAAAACCCAAATTTATTGATTCGACACAAGGGGAGCCAAAGAATAAATATAAGCCTTAACAGATGAATTGTCAGTTCAGCTGCACCTGAAAGTAGACTTCCTCGACACAGATTATCAGTAGCAACGGTGATATAACAGCAGTAGTAACAAAGTAATAGCAGCAACAGTGTAACAAAGACAGCAGCAGTAATTTCAGTAAACAGCAGGATTAAAAGTACTGTAGGCATAGGGACGGATGTACGGGCGTTGCATGGATAAGAGCGCTCATGTAATAATCATAACTCAGGGCATTTGCAGGTAAACAATTATAAAAGCATCCTAGTACTAGTCAAACATAGGCATGTGTTCCGTATATAGTCGTACGTGCTCGCAATGAGAAACTTGCACAACATCTACTGTCCTGCCAGCCCGTTTGCAGCGGGGCCTCAAGGGAAACTACTGGCAATTAAGGTACTCCTTTTAATAAAGTACCGGAGCAATGCATTAACACTCCGTGAACACACGTAATCCTCAAGTCAAAGCCATCCCCTCCAGTTATCCCGGTTGCTGTCACTCCGGGGCCTCGGGTTCCGGACAATAACAGGTGAAAACAACTTGCAGATATGATCTAAAACATAATTATTCTCATGCATCAACAACATGTTCAGATCTGAGATCATGGCACTCGGGCCCTAGTGGCAAGCATTAAGCACAACAAGTTGCAACAATGATAAATAGCACTAACAATGGATACTAGGCACCATGCCCTAACAATCTGGCAACTTATTACATGAACAATCTCATCCAATCCCTACCATCCCCTCAGCCTACAGCAGGGAACTACTCACACATGGATGGGGGAATCATTGATGGTTGATGGAGAGGCGGTGGTGATGACGATGGTGATGATCTCCTCCGAATCCCCGTCCCGGCAGGGTGCCAGAACGGAACTTCTGATCCCCGGAATAGAGATCGCGGCGGCGGCGGAGCGTGGATGTGTTTCGCGAAATATGGTCGAACCCCCCTCGATATTTAGGTCAAGGGCAATATATAGTCCAAAGGGGAGCGTCGGGGGGCGACCGAGGTGGCCACGCCACACTTGGGCGCGGCCCCACCCCCAGCCGCGCCCAGCTATGGCGTGGCTGCCTGGTGTGGCCTCTCCGACTCCCCTTCTGGCTCCGTGGGTCTTCCGGTGAAATATGACGATCGCAATTGTTTTCGGAGTTTTTCTCGAAAGTTGACTTTTCTGCACAAAAAGAAGACACCAGGGCAATTCTGCTGAAAACAGCGTTAGTCCATGTTAGTTGCATCCAAATCATACAAGTTAGAGGTAAAACAACAGCAAAAGTGTTCGGAAAAGTAGATACGTTTTGGACGTATCAACTCCCCCCAAGCTTAGCTTATTGCTTGTCCTCAAGCAATTCAGTTGACAAACTGAACGCGATAAAGAAACTTTTACGAACACATTGCTTCATATGATGTATACATACTTGAATTATGATTATACTTACTAGCTCATGATAGGAGATATGCATAAGATAAAAGCTTGATAAATATGCAGCCATGAAAAGATTCTAACATACTAAAGGTAAACAACATGGCATATAACTAAGTGCAGGATTGCAATGTTCGTAATTGGGTATGGCAAAGTGGTATCTCGCTTGCCCGAATGTGTGCAGCAAAACATAAATGCCCAGGCACCTCTGAAGTTTACAGGCAGACTAGAAATAAAGCTTATCAAAGATAAAAGCATCAAGCTATGTCACTACTAACCTATTCTGGGACAAGCACATTTCACTAAGAATGACAGTCATGCTCTCAAAGAAGTGCTTTAAAGAAGGATGGTGACTCAACATTAAAATAAAAGATAGGCCCTTCGCAGAGGGAAGCAGGGATTAAATCGTGTGCTAGAGCTTGTTAGTTCCCGAAGGCATATAAAGAGTGTAAAAATAATATTTTGAGAAGTGGTTGCAAGTGTCAACAAATCCGCGATAGAGTTCTTGTCATCTTCCATAACTAACCAACTTTTAGAGCGGTTCCGAAAATTCATATAGTTTGCATTATATCATGCTTACAGATTTTTGACACTCCTCCCAACCTTTTCTTCCACAAACCATGGCTAACCGAATCCTCGGGTGCCGACCAACAATCACCGTGGAGGAGTGTCTATTTTAATATTAAATGATAGGTGGACTAACCAGCTCTTTTGCAAAAATAAAAGTGGACAAGCAGATGAAGCTACTTGTCCTTGGAAATCATTTAGCATGGAAGATGACAAGTTCTACTACCACATCCTTATGAGCTACACGCAGTGACACAAAAAGGGATTGTACAATTTTGAATAGTTAAAGATAGCACACGAAGAAATTTACTTGGAATGGTTTAAAACCATGCATAGGAATTTATAGTGGACTCTTTGGAATAACTTGGTTTTCAGGATTTTGGATGCACAAGCAGCATTCCCGCTTAGTACAGGTGAAGGCTAGCAATAGACGGGGAAGCGACAACAAGAGAGCACAACTGTCATAATCATACTTGCGACAGAATAAAATTAGCAGTGGCATAAAAGTGATACAGAAACTCTGAGTCACAATAGATCGTCGAGGCTTGACTTTTGTTTTGAGTCATAAACATGTGTAAGCATGTGCCAAGTCGAATCAAGTAAAACATTCAGAGGAGGATACCACACTACAATACCACTCTACGAATAAAACAATGCATGCAAATAACTATATGACATATGGTGCACCTTCAGGAGATTAGGATTAATCATGAGAAAACATGGCTATCAAGCATTCATCAAGTAACATAGCCCATACCATAACTACTAAGCGCAATCATATGGACAGGTATGTGTACAAAAATGAAAACAAATACGGTTCATACCAGCCTCTCACCACATCAAGTTGTCGAATATCGTCATTATTGCCCTTCGCTCGCATGACTTGAATGATATAAAATGAAAACCAAGCTCCAGGTGGAGTCACAGACGGCTGTTGAATCTGAAAAGAACTATACAAAACCAAGAAGAACAACAAATATTTTTGGTGTTTTCGAATTTTAAAACAAAGCAAGGAAGAAGCAAATAAAAAGGAAAATATTTTTGGGTTTTTTGAATATCAACTCGAAAATCAAAAAGACAAAATAAAACTACAACTCGAATTACTAAAATAAAAGCATAGAGAAACAACGAAAATATTTTTGGTATTTTTGGGTTTTGAGAAAATAAACACCACAAGCAAGAACAAATAAAAGAAAGCGAAATATGGATATACAAAGAACTGACATGGAGCGAATATAGAAATGAGCGAACTGTCAGTATACGCGTACCTCCCCCCAAGCTTAGGCTTTTGGCCTAATTGGGAGACAATCATCCCCACGGACCCCATGCCGAAGCGTCGTAGGCGGTCGATGAAGAGGATCCTCCTTGCTGGTCAGGGTAATATGGCGCGCCGCCATAATAGGGGACGTCAGGGGCCGCCGGCGGTGGCACCGTAGGCTGCCCCGGCTGCCCATCTGGGTAGAACCGCGCGTGGTATCGCGGCACCACCATCTGTGTGCTCAATTCCTCCCGCGAATATGATAGAGGATCCCTGTAAATACTGAACAAACTTGGTTGCGGTAGAGGAACTTCCAGCTCCGCCTCGTTAGCATAAACAATTCTATAAACCAAGTTATCAAGAGTGGATCCAGATGTAACAAATTTATGTGCTATCATAGCAGAGAGATCAAGTTTTTCAGGAACTAAAATTTCATCAGTAGGATCAGCCTCAAGACTAAAGTCAGCTAAAACACGCGCAGCAATAATGCCTCCAAAAATGGGGCCTTTGGTGGCGAGGCGGCGAGCAACTAAAGCACCAAGATTATAAGTTTTATCGCCCTTCAAAGCAGTAGCAAGAAATGCTAGATGCATATTCGAAATATTACTAGTGTTTTCCCTAGGAAGAACACTTCTAGTTAAGTAGTATAGGAAATACCTTATGGCCGGAAACTGAACATTTCTTATCTTACCACGGTGGGCTGAGCGAGAGTCTCCATAACACAACTCCTGGTAGAGCGCAGTTAGCTCGGATGGCTGCTCCTTAATCTTCTTGGTCGTCCCCGATGGGGCAATACCTATGATCCTGCAAAAATTATCTAGCTCCATAGTACATGCACGATCATAAATTTTAAAATCAACTGTTGGTTTATAAGCTTTGCAGTTAAATTTGAAACTCTCAACAAAGATCTTAGTGAGTCTAGAATATTGGGTCCTGGTATCCCCCATGAATGTTTGTAGACCCACACTCTCAATCATGCTCATGAAGTCCTCATAAATCCCTGCAGCCTGCAAAAATTGAGTACATGGAAAAACAGATGGATGTGGTGCTCCAAGGTCCCCCGAATCATCAATCTCTGGAGTAATAAGATCTTCATTGTAAGATCTCCTAGGAACTTTGGCTTCAGATGACCTGGTCTTCCTTGAGGATGATGGTGCACGCCTCTCAAACAACTCTCCAAAGGAAAATTTCTTCATCTTCCTTTTCTGAAATTTTTCAACAAGTCTCATAAAAAATGATTTTGCAACTATAGAATCAAGGCAACTACTATAGAAACTTGCAAGAGGGCTACACATGCATCAAGGATAATTAATCTAAGCATAGAACAAGCATGCAAGCTCACTTAACCAGCAACATACAGCAGCAAAATACTCTAGAAATACAACACTAAACAAAATTCTACTTGGATAATCGAAGGAGTCACATACCGGTGAGTAAACAAGCAAAGTTTCAGCAACTGAAATGGGCTGAGCAAGGAGATCGAAAAATTCGAGCTCAAGAGCAGCAGGAACACGAGTTTGAACAATGGATATGAGTTTGGTCGGGAGAGAGAAAGAAAGGGGAGGAATCTCACCTTGTGGAGGCTCAGGTGGGACCCACGCCACAGGGGGGCGCGGCCTCCACCCCTGCCGCGCCGAGCTATGGCGTGGCAGCGTGGTGGGTCCCCCTGGTCAGCCCCAGGTACTACCACGTTGCATTTTTCAAAATAGGAATTTACGTAAAATTTTCAGATTTTTCTGACAACTTTCAATTTCGAGCAAAAACTGGGCACTTAAAATTCTAAACAGCAGCTAAGCAAAATTTTAACCACACTAAACAACATTCTAAAAATTTATAAAGACAGCAATATAACAGAAGGTATAACAGATGAGAAAGAGAGAATGTGGTTTAACAATTTTATGCAACTAAAATGTATTTGTCAACAAGGTTGATCAAGTCTTGCCACCAAATATATTTTATTTGACATAAAAGAATTAAACTACATGATACCATTATGTTACCTTATATTGAATAGATATTGTCCCAACCATAATACTTTCATATCCTTCATGGTGGTCATAAATAGGACAATCAATACTTCCAACTTTGATAGTTTTATAACTTGCAATTGAGCTAACTCCACATAATACATTTTGCTTCTTGGGAAAATAAACAGTATGCTCTTTGTCATTGACATTAAAAGTAACTTTCCCTTTATTGCAATCAATAACAGCTCCTGCAGTATTAAGAAAAGGTCTACCAAGAATAATGGACATATTATCATCTTCAGGCATATCCAACACAACAAAGTCAGTCAAAATCAAACAGTTGGTAGTAACTTGAACAGGAACATTTTCACATATACCAACAGGAACAGCAGTAGATTTATCAGCCATTTGCAAAGATATATCAGTTGGTATCAATTTATCTAAATAAAGTCTCTTATAAAGAGAGAAAGGCATCACACTTACTCCAGCTCCAAGATCACAAAGTGCAGTTCTAACATAATTATTTTTAATAGAGCAAGGAATAGTTGGTATACCTGGATCTCCAAGTTTCTTTGGAACCTTACCATTGAAAGAGTAATTAGCAAGCATGGTGGAAATCTCCTCATTAGGAATTTTCCTCTTGTTAGAAACAATATCCTTCATGTATTTCGAATAAGGAGGCAGCTTAATAGCATCAGTCAAAGGAATTTGCAAAAACAAAGGTTTCATCCACTCACAAAACTTGTTGTAGTGTTCTTCTTCCTTGGATTTATGTTTCTTATTAGGAAAAGGCATTGATTTTTGCACCCAAGGTTCTCTTTCTTTACCATGTTTCTTAGCTACAAAATCCTCTTTAGTGCAATTTTTATTTTCAGTGTCACTATCAGAATCGCTCTCAACCTCTTCATTATTATTAGCATTGTTTCTATCATTATCATTAACAGGTTCATTACCATTTTCAGTTTCAGCATCAGACACAGATATACTATTAGGATCACTAGCAGGTTCTTTTTCCTTAATAGTTTCAGAAGACTCTACAGCAGGTTTATGTTTCTTCTTCTTTTTCTTAGAAGGAGAGCTGGGCCTTTCAGCTAATTGAGAATCTTGTTCAATTCTTTTAGGATGTCCCTCAGGATACAAAGGATCTTGAGTGGAAGCTCCACTCCTAGTTGCTATTCCAAAAGCATGTTTTCCATTACTATTAGAATTTTTAGCTAGCAAGTCTTTTTGTACTTTAGTAATTTGCTCCATTTGAGTTTGAACCATACTAAGATGTTTAACTAGACCTTTAATGTCATTTACAGTTCTTACCAAAACATCTTGCAAATTACTAATAATACGAGAATTTTCTAACAGATGATTTTCTACTCTCATATTAAAATGCTCCTGCTTAACAATAAAATTATCAAGTTCATCTAAGCATTGATCAGGAGGCTTACCATAAGGAATATCACCAGCATCGAAATATTGTAGAGAGTGTACCTCAATTGAAGGTGGAGGAGTCGGCTTACATAAGTCTTCTATTGGAGGTAAATTTTTAACATCTTCATTCCTTCATTATCAAGTTCAATAACACCTCTCTTTCTTGGTGTAGGCACTGGCGCAGGCTCTGGTGTGGGAGTGGGTTCAGCTATAACCCAATCTTCATAATTTTGGCTAATCTTAGCCATTAATTCCTCAGCTTCATCTGGAGTTCGTTTCCTGAAAACACAACCAGCACAACTATCCAGGAATGTCCTAGATTCATCGGTTAGTCCATTATAAAATATATCAAGAAGTTCATTTTTAGGTATATCATGTCCAGGTCGAACTCTAAGCAAATAACAAAACCTTGACCAAGTTTTAGAAATATTTTCTTCCTGCAATTGCTTGAAGTTAAAAATTCTCTGCAAAGCAACATGTTGAACACTAGCAGGATAATATTTATGGAAGAAAACATCAACCAATCCTAAAGGATTTTTAATACAACCGGGAGACAAATTACCAAACCAAGCTTTAGCATCGCCTTTCAGAGAGAAAGGAAAAAATTTGGTAACAAAATAGGTGCGCAATTTAATATCATCAGAGAACAAACTACTTAAAGTAGATAACTTGTTCATATGTTCCATAGCACTTTCATCTTCAGCACCACAAAAAGGATCTTTCTCTACCACAGATATAAAGGACAAATCCACAGAAAAGTCATAATCCTTATCAGTTATACGAATAGGAGATGTTGCAAACTCAGGATCAGCAGACAATTTGTAGCTAACAGTGTGTTTTTTCAGAAAATCCATTATAGTGGCAGAATCAGCAGAAGAGTCAAGATTCCTGCATTTTTCAGCAAAAGCTTCATCTACTTCTATATAATCTTCCTCGGGGTCATCATCATCGATGAATTCCCTCGACTCAGGAGAAGCAACAGGTGTGACAACATTTTCAGTAGGCATTTCAGAATTTTCAATAAGTTTAGACCTAGCAATCGTAGCGTCTAGAAAAGGACCTAACGAACCAGTTTCACTAAGCACAGTAGAAGCATCATCAAATTCATCAGAAACAGTTTCAGATTCAGTAGTGCCAACACGCGAAGCAGGTGCGTGTGGCGGTGTAACCAGTTGATTAATAACAGATGGTGAATCAAGAGCAGCAGCGGAGTTCAGAGCCGTACCTTTCCTTGTAGTGGATGGCAGAATAGACACCTTCTTGTCATGAGTTTTCCCCATGATAAATGGATTGCAGCACAGGATATCACTTCCAGATGAACTTATAAATAAAGCTATGCTCCCCGGCAACGGCGCCAGAAAATAGTCTTGATGACCCACAAGTATAGGGGATCGCAACAGTCTTCGAGGGAAGTAAAACCCAAATTTATTGATTCGACACAAGGGGAGCCAAAGAATAAATATAAGCCTTAACAGATGAATTGTCAGTTCAGCTGCACCTGAAAGTAGACTTCCTCGACACAGATTATCAGTAGCAACGGTGATATAACAGCAGTAGTAACAAAGTAATAGCAGCAACAGTGTAACAAAGACAGCAGCAGTAATTTCAGTAAACAGCAGGATTAAAAGTACTGTAGGCATAGGGACGGATGTACGGGCGTTGCATGGATAAGAGCGCTCATGTAATAATCATAACTCAGGGCATTTGCAGGTAAACAATTATAAAAGCATCCTAGTACTAGTCAAACATAGGCATGTGTTCCGTATATAGTCGTACGTGCTCGCAATGAGAAACTTGCACAACATCTACTGTCCTGCCAGCCCGTTTGCAGCGGGGCCTCAAGGGAAACTACTGGCAATTAAGGTACTCCTTTTAATAAAGTACCGGAGCAATGCATTAACACTCCGTGAACACACGTAATCCTCAAGTCAAAGCCATCCCCTCCAGTTATCCCGGTTGCTGTCACTCCGGGGCCTCGGGTTCCGGACAATAACAGGTGAAAACAACTTGCAGATATGATCTAAAACATAATTATTCTCATGCATCAACAACATGTTCAGATCTGAGATCATGGCACTCGGGCCCTAGTGGCAAGCATTAAGCACAACAAGTTGCAACAATGATAAATAGCACTAACAATGGATACTAGGCACCATGCCCTAACAATCTGGCAACTTATTACATGAACAATCTCATCCAATCCCTACCATCCCCTCAGCCTACAGCAGGGAACTACTCACACATGGGTGGGGGAATCATTGATGGTTGATGGAGAGGCGGTGGTGATGACGATGGTGATGATCTCCTCCGAATCCCCGTCATGGCAGGGTGCCAGATCGGAACTTCTGATCCCCGGAATAGATATCGCGGCGGCGGCGGAGCGTGGATGTGTTTCGCGAAATATGGTCGAACCCCCCTCGATATTTAGGTCAAGGGCAATATATAGTCCAAAGGGGAGCGTCGGGGGGCGACCGAGGTGGCCACGCCACACTTGGGCGCGGCCCCACCCCCAGCCGCGCCCAGCTATGGCGTGGCTGCCTGGTGTGGCCTCTCCGACTCCCCTTCTGGCTCCGTGGGTCTTCCGGTGAAATATGACGATCGCAATTGTTTTCGGAGTTTTTCTCGAAAGTTGACTTTTCTGCACAAAAAGAAGACACCAGGGCAATTCTGCTGAAAACAGCGTTAGTCCATGTTAGTTGCATCCAAATCATACAAGTTAGAGGTAAAACAACAGCAAAAGTGTTCGGAAAAGTAGTACGTTTTGGACGTATCAGAGATCTATCCAGTGGAGCTGTCTTTCTTTTTTTCTAATTAGTTAATTTCGTGGCCTTTATTTATGTGTTGAATGTCCCTCCGTGTTTAGCCGTTCTTCGGGATTCCAAACCGCGGCGAGTCCGAGACTTCCCCGAACCATCCAGATCCCGTGTTCGCAGGCAAGCTAACCACTTGCTATGACCAGTCTTGCGACGTTGTTTGTTTATTTGATTACATATTACCATGCCATGTATGCGCATCTATTTGATTGTCATCCGTGAACTGCGTGTCATGAGATATCATGACTTTGACTTAATTGTCGGCTAAATACACGTTGGGTTCTGCCCAAGTGGATTGAACCATCTACTTTTCGTAGAGTTGTGGTGTGTGTTTGGGGTACCACTCCCTATTCCCGAGGTGATGGACTGGGGGAACCGCCACAGTCGAAAGAATGGAGGAACGATGCCCCTACTAACTTTTGTAGTTGATCTGCGATGGTGCTGATCGGAGGTATCTCCGCCATAGTCACCCGATCGACGCTAACCAACTGTGCTAACTTTTGTAGTTGATCTGTGATGGCGCTGGTCGGAGGTATCTCCGCCACAGTCACCCGATCGACGCTAACCACTTGTGCTAAGTTTTGTATTGATCTGTGATGGCGCCTTAGTCACCCGGTCAATACAAACTACTATTTCTTGAAATATTGTGTTGCTAATGTCTTGTCGTTTGATGATATATTATTATGATATTGTGGTTGTTGTGCTGGACTAATCCTCAGTTGTTTGGACTTGTGAATGATGAAACTTGACTAATTTAAACACCCCTCCAAACAATGATAGGGTCAGTCCATAGTGCCACTAATCTGAACTTTGAAAGCAGGACCATCGTCGTCTCATGGAGGACCGTGGCCTAGTAGGTTGTTGAGCCCCTTTTGTGCCATCCATTGGGCGCAGTCGTTCGGTTGTGCTGTCCGAGGGAAGTGGTCGACAGGCACGGGTTCGACTGTGCTAGGGAGTCCAGAGCTAGGCATACCCTGTCGCGCCGGGGGATGTGCCGGATTCACCTGCCCGTTGTACCATGCGTATAGGGTGGTGCAGGAGAGTGTCTTAGCAAGTGGACGGTCATGTAAGTGTGTTTTGCTTAGTACGACTTTGGCGTGACAACCTGAAGTGCCGGCTGAGTAAGGTGCATTTTGATAGTTGGGAACGCAACCTCTCGAGAGTGTCAACCTAGCAAGCTAGCCTCGTTCCTGGGATATGGAATAACAGTTCAGTGTCGGTCACACTGTGTGTCTTTGTCGTGTCCGGAGGTTAAACTTAAGGCTTGTTTGAAAGAATTAATGAACGACCTGACATCACTTAATAAACAATAAAATAATGCAAGTTCTACTCCAACATAGAACACTACAACTACCTCAGTGCAGATACAAAGGCACCCCAGAAATTCTACTCCCTCTCACGCTCCGCGGCGTTGCTAGAAGATGAGCCTGGCTCACCCGAAGCCGACACGCGACCCGCGCGATGGCGACGGACGGCTCGAGCTGCCTGCTCACCTCCAGCCAGAAGAACAGCCGGCAGCCTGCCCCTCCGCTGCAACATCACCACCAGCGCCAGACCACCAATTGTACAGGCCAAAGATCAGGAAGACCACCGCCGCAAACAGCAGTCCGCCGACCACTGAACATGAGATCCCGAAGAGCCCGATGATCAAAGCCTGCTCAATGAAGCATGCGCCCTCCAACATCTCGTAATAGGCTTTGAAGAAATCATGAATCAAGTCCATGGTTGCGATGAGAAAGAGAGGATTTCAGAGCTTCAGATTTATAGCCGCTCCTCGGCACCGCATTGCGCGGGAAATGGAAGGAATCACGAGCAGTGCTCGCCTAATGGCGCGAAACCGTCGAGGCTCTGTTTCCCAAAGCCGTGATGGCCGCTGCATCGACGGACCGCACGCACAGCAGTGCCGCAGTGGAGTGCTCCCCGCACTCAAAACCTGCCGTGTACGGAACGAGAGAGAGCGAGGAAGAAGAAGGGAGAAAGGAAGAAGGAGACTGCCAGGTGGACCCCGGTCCCAGATGTCAGTGAGTAAGCAGATAGCCTCCATGTGCTTCTATCCTTTACTCAAGACCGTATCCCTCGCCTTTCCAGTATCTTTAGGGAAAAAACTCTTGCAAAATGATTTTGGGGATAACCCTATCCCACAGTGTCGGTGAGCCAATTATTGGTGGCATAGATATTTTCTTTTAAGAAGAAACCATGGTATTTTTCAAAACTTGTGTATGCATGAAAATGAATATACAACTTTTCTAAAATAAAAATCCTAGACTTGGAATACGATTGACGTATTCATAATCCTTTTGTTTTCCCAAACTTGAGGTAATTATTTGCCTAAGATAAATCTTTGGTTGTTGATTGATAGTTTGGTTGTGGACCTTGTTTGATCTTGCCATGTTTGTGTCTGGTTGAGCAAAAACCTTAGATTTAAATTCATAGTATACATACTACGGTATTTATTTTATATTTCTTAAAATAAGTAGGGAAATATTGTTTTGATTTCCAATCCTTTGGCTTACAAAAAGAAATCCAGGATGTCCAAGGCGACGTTCTCATTTAGGTGATCATGCCTTTGGTTTAGCTTACGCGCACTTTTTCTTTATGCTTGTGACTAGAGATGCGTTATCTTTGTTATCATAGAAGAATAAGGAGATAAACATTGTCATTTTATCCCCTCTAAATAAGATATTTAATATGCCATTATCTATCATGCTAAGTGAGAACTGTTTCATTTGCAAATTAGACATACAATGAGTCGTCATCTCTCATGGTTCATAGGTCTGCTAATGTTGAAAATGGTGCCAAAGCGATTGGTACGATGAGATGATAAATTTTTAAACAACGACAACTATGATAGATGAAGAGAAAATAATTGGAGGGGAATGAGGGGCCAGGAAAAATATGCGGCTTTATGTTCTTGCCAGGAGATGATGGTTAAGAAGACACAACTGTTCACGTGGAAAGAATCAAAGAAGAGACGGGGAGAAAGAATATTTTCCTTATATGACTAGGAACCACATGTTGTCTTGTTTGACCTACATTTCTGAAGTGGAATTGACTAACTTTCTGAATTGGAATCTGAACCACATTTCTAAATTAGATCAACTATTGATGAGTGTGTATATGATTTTTAGTTCCGTTTGGCAACACACGCCGCATTCACAAGTATTCCCCTGCATGGCTTGAATTATATGAGATGAAAAAACTTAAAAGGCCCGTTGCAACGCACGGGCATTCAACTAGTACCTAATAATAAAGAAAGGATTGTTTCTTTTGGTACGTCGTTGGATTTGCCCTCAAAGTTAATAATAATTACTCCCACTGCCACCGATAAGTGAAAAAAACGTTTCGCCGACCCGTACAATTTGTCCCTTAAAACGCTTTGCCTATCGACCTGCGGTAGCGTACGTCCCTGTCTTCCTTCCTTGACCACGCTGCTCCTGCGCCTTCCTGACCATGACGTTCCCCTGGCTGGCTGGCTCTTTCCTCCACATCGCGCCGGAGAAGCTCCATCCTCCGCATCGTGCCCGGCCACCAAGTGTTTGCCCAGATCCTCCGCTCGGCGGAGGACGCCGGCTCGCGCAGGAGAATATTATGATCAGGAGTTCAGGACCATATTCGTGTGCAGGAGGGCTACTAAGGCAGCCTGCAAAACGACGACGTCGTGAAGCCTAAGAATATCACGAAGTCCATTGCAGGAGACAATGTCAGGGTATGTGAGAGAAGAGTAGTGGTATGCAATAGTAGTATGTTGGTAGCTCTGAGGGTATATTAGGTATTCTACATGTTGGCATCTATTAGTTGGCTAGGTCTTTATATATCCCTCCTTGTATCCTGTGGAACCAACCAAGAAATATAAACCCTAATTGTACCTTTACTTTCCTGCAATTTATCTTTTATTAGTTCTGCAATTCATCCAATTTATCGTCAATTCCTCTCCAAATCCTTCTTCTTCGTGATCCAATTCTGTCAGGATCCATGGGTCCTGACAAAGTGGTATCAGAGCGGTTGATTCTCGGACCGAATTTTTCACCGGCGGCTTCTTCTTCCCCGATACGATCCGCGTTGATCCCCACCCTCCCTTCCCCGAATCGATCCAAAATCGGTCACCGATCGAATCTCCTTCCCATGGCGGACACGCCCTCCCACTTCTTCTTCCCCACCACCGCACCCGCGTACACGCCCACCACCAATTTTTCCCCGCTTCCTTTTGGCTTCGGAGAAGTACCACTGTACGTCCCCTACCACTATCCCTTCCCCTATTTCACTGCTCCAATCCCTCTCCCTTCAGCCTTCCCGGCACCCGCGCATGGATTCTTCCATGCTCCAGCGTACGCGCCCGCACAAGTTCATGCGCCGCCGCCCGATTCGACATCGCCTCCCACTCCAGCGCCGCCAGCCACATGAGCCCTTCCCTACGCCTCCACCTATCACGACCGAGTCCCCAGTGCTCAGCTTCCCTGCGGCCGCTCCAGTCCAACGCCGCTGCTGTTGGACGCTACTCTAACACCCACAGGAGCTCCGACCATCTCAGCGATGCCGGCCACCACACTCCCACTCCGTCCAGAACGAGTCCCCAGTCATCCTATTCTTGCTGAAGCCTGGAGCTCAACCCTTCTCACCACCGCTTCTGCCTCCAAGATGCAGCCGGATCGCTCGCCCGCGGCTCTCCATGACCACGCGCAGTCGCTCCTGCTCTAGGACAGCGAGGTCGACGCCGCCCAGCGCCACAACACAGGCTTGTACGCAGCCGTGCTGTCCCACTCCCGCCTCGATAGCGCCCCTGAGGTGTTCGGTGAAATGCCAACACCATGATCTGGCGCACAGAACCTTGATTGCATGCCCCAAGCTTATGACTTCCATAATCTCGATCACCACACTGTGCTCCTACCAGATGTGAATGAGCAAAATTCAGAAAAGCAAACACGTCATGGCCAAGACAATCAGAATATTCTTGATATGTTGGCTCAAGTTAAGGCCTAGTTGGAGACCATCAGTGAGAAGCTGAGGCATGCAATTGTGCAAAATAGCCGAGGGACAATCTTCGATTGCATTGAGAAAAATGCTGCATCAAAGCCCCTTCTGGCCCGAGAAGCCATCAAGGAATTCTAGGAGATGCCTATGTCCGATGATTATGATGAAGGGACTAAAAGCTTGCCGAATGAAGTCATTTTCTTATCAGAGAACACAATTGAGCAACAGAAAAATGAAGAGCAGCAGCCAATCTATGACGACGACGAAATAGAGGGCGACTTGAATGAGTCTGTTGATGTGTTTGCAAGCAATCCTGTGAAGCAGCCATATGAAGAAGATAGTGTTTTCCCAAGCATTACCTCAGATCTGCGGGATTTACCTCTTGAGCTGCAGCAACAAGATGATGAGAAGGCTTGCAATCGTCCAGTCCTAAAGGCTTCTGATTCAGTTGTCACAAGCCCCAATCAGCTTAGCATTGATCATAGTATGAGAGAAATTAGGCTGTTGTGGGATCCAGGAGCTACATAATTCCATGTTCTGTTTCTGACATCTATTGGTGCTACAAAATTGCAGTGTCTAGATGTTTACAAGCTTGCAATAGTACATAAACTAGTTGTGCAGTTCGGTGCAAAAAGGGAACTCATTTCTGAATCTGCTATCATGTGTTCTTGTGCTTTTGGTTTCGGATGGAAAGAAGAGAATGCAGCAGCTGTACTGGTTTTACTTGTTCCATGTTCTAAAGGCAGATCTGTGGCTAAGCATTCTATGTTCCTGTCAAACGGTGGCACTAGTATAACAAAACGTTATTCCCCAAAGCTACTCCTGCAATTACTTTCTGCAGCAACAACAATGCAAGTGACAGAACAGAGGCATCCGTTGGAGTTCAGTATAATGGTTGACATGTTGCCGAGTAGGAGTGAGTTAGATGGACAGCTAGCGTCCATGTCTCATGGTACAAGCATACACTCTCCTGAATGGGTAAGGCATACAGTCACTGTTTTGTCTCGCTGGTTCCCTTCATTTGAAATGGCCAAACTACAGTGGGACCCTGGAACTAGAACAACCCCTTCCATGTGCCTCCGGCTGCAAGGTTTGACTCCAAGGATTGAAACAGGGAAAACTTTGTATTGTTTACAAATTTCAGAACTTGCAACATGGCAAAGTCAAGTGACCAGGGTTTCTTATGTATGGGACCCTGGTACTGCGTTACCTTGGTACATGCCCAACTGGTGGTTACTATTCACAGAAGAAAAGATAATGGTTGACTGATTCTTAATCAATGGAGCTCTTGGTTCAGTGCTATGCATTATTGCCACTTTTTTCAGAAATGCAGTGCAGTGAGCTCTGAGTTTTCGTTGCAGTCCCATTCCTGGTACAATACTCCGGAAGCTGTAGCTGTGTACCAAGTCTCAAATATTCAGTTGCCAATGAGAAAGACTACTCACATTGGGGATCCTGGTACTGAATCACTCCTGTTTTTATACAAGCTGTTGCACATACACATGATCCAGCTAGTGGACAGTACTGGTACTACTACCCATGCATGCTACTTCTTTGTTGCTGCTCGCTTGCCTCCCACACAAGTTGCAGCCTATTGTCCAAGCAACATTAAAGTTGGCAAGATTACCTCAAGATATTTGGTTTTCCATCCAAACCAGATTGACAGCTGGGCTAGTACGACATCTAATGGCATCGCATCATCTGAATATGCACACCCATTGGACTTTCATCATGACCAGTGGGAGTTTTTCAATCAGCAGGATGTCCAAGGAAATTACAGTGCACACCATTTGCTTCTATTTTCACAGCAATATCTCAAGACCAGGGAAATTGGTACCTTCTTCATTACATTTCTACCTCCTTGACAAGAATGAACTGATTCTCGAGGATAATTTTATCGGCACCAAGACATCAGGTTCAATGGAATTACTCTTTGGTCAATGAGTTTAAAGGTGAAAAGTTTCTGTAGAAACTTGTCCATTGGTGACCAATGGTCTCAAGGGGGGAGTAATGTCAGGGAATGTGAGAGAAGAGTAGTGGTATGCAATAGTGATGCATGTAAAATGCATACATGAACTTTGCATTATTTTACTTATATTCCAGTCATATTTGCATCATATAAGGGTTATATCACTGTTTTATAATGATTTTGGGAATATTTGGTATGTTTCCTATTTTTATGGAATTAACCCTGCACAGTCAGAAAACCCTGTTTTCTATATTTTAATGTTTCAGGGGCCCAAACGACGTCCAAATGACCTAATATTTTACGGGCATCAGTTTTTGGAAGGAACAAAGCGTAGGAGCCAAGGAAGCGCACGAAAGGAAGCCGAAGGCCAAAGTTGAGTGGGCCCACGCGGCCAGGTACCTGGACCGTGTGGGACCCCCTTTTGGTCCTCGGAGCTCCGTTGTCGTCGATCTTTCCTCCACCGACTCGGTTTTGATCTAAAACCGACTATAAAAATAGCCCCCCGACGTTCTCTGGAGGGAGCGTCGCAGAAACACAGAAACCACGAAACAGAGACCTGGAGTTGCAGATTGGAGGGGGAAAACTCCGGCGGGGCGCTGCCGGTGTGGTCTCCACCTCCTCCAACAACTTCTCCACCGTCTCCATGATGAAGAGGGAGTAGTCCACATCTGGACTATGGGTTTGTGGAAGTAACTTATGTATCTCTTCTCTCTCTTGAGCTTCACTAATTAGTACCGTATGAGCTGCTGAACATGATTACGGTCATCTATGTAATACCTTTGTGGTGGATCTTTTTATGAGTTAATATATGTTTGAGATTGCAATGGTTTTGTTTCAGTTATGAAAGTAGATGCATATTATGTACCCCGTTCTTATTTACTTGTCATGATCAAGCATGTTTATGAGAGCGTGTGAGGGGGAACGTGTGCATTAGTTGGAGTAACGGGGGGTGGCTAGTGCAGTGAACGTGAGAGAAATTTCTGCGATCCACTTGGGTGTTTTATCTTACTTTGTTGCCTCAGTAGGGATAAAGAAAAATATCATGCTACCTGAGGTGTGGGTGTGACCATTGCCACTACTCCATGACTAGATCTAGCATGTTCTTATTTTAACTTCATGTCATGATACTTAATGCTATGCTCTGATTTATCTTAATTACTGAGGTGTTATGATTTAGTTCGCATCTTGGTGGAGTATAAGAGAGACTAATAACCAAAAGGTCTCTATGTTAGGACGTGATGTCCATATAATTATAACTTGTCATTAAACTGTTGTGTTGCAATCTCATATGTCAACTCTAGTGTTCCATTGTCTACCACTTTATTAAAGAGAGAGTGCATTTGTGAAACCATGAACCCCGGTCCATTTTTAATCATAAGAAACACCTTTCCAACAACTTTTACCACTTTTCCATTTTTTGCCATTTAAAAATCCGAAAATACAAAAACACTTTTACATCTTGCATTCACCATATAAAACCCAAAAATATCATTTATCATTGCTACCACCATCCTTGCATATTTGTTTGCCACCATTGCATATTTATTTCTTGTTTGCATTGCATATTATCTTGATATCATTCTCACACCTTGTGCTTGACAACCACTAGGTGAGGTTGAGGACCAAAACATTTACTTTGTTTTGTAGGTAACCAAAAGAAGGATAGGAAAGATAAATCTTCACTACTGATTCCCCGAGAGTTCGATATTAAACCCTCGAGTCACCCCTCGTGGGGAAAACACGTCTTCCACTTACTACACACTCTGCACTTGGAGTCTCAACCTAACCCATTTACTTTTCACGTAGGTAACTACGTGAAGGGCCATCAAGACTGTTTTCTGGCGCCGTTGCCGGGGAATCATTGCTGAAAGGTTTATCCAAGGGTCCCCTGCACTAGCTCTGTTTTCTGGCGCCGGGTTTATCCAAGGATATCTCACCAAGTCAACTTCATCACCAACTTGTGCTAACACCTAAGCTTGGGGAGGTTGCACCTACGTGAGCATCATCTTATCCATCTTTACCTTCAAAGCAATTTATCTTGTTTTGTCATTGTCTTGCATTTTTAAGTTCGGTTTGCATATTTATTTTCAGTTTTGCATTTTGTTTAGTAGTTGTTATTTCGGTTTTGCATTGTCTTAGTATCATTTTATTTTCAGTTTTCAGCTAAAAACATAAAATCCATAAAAATTAAGTGTTGTTTTTAATATGTGTTTTAAGCTATGGAGGAAGGTTATGTTAAAACTATTGGAGCTTATATGAATATCGATCAACCAAAGAAGGAAACAGAATGCTTGAATTACTTGAACATCTCGATGATATGGCTACTGAGTTTTGTGAATTACATGATATAACTTGCTGCACTAGAAAAGACTACAAACACTCTCTATCAATGTAAGCATAATAGTGATCCTATAATTGCATGTTATCGTGAAAATAAATTTTTATGCCCTGATATAGAACAAGTTGAGAAATATATTGTTTATGTTGCAGCCCATGAGATAATTTTCTTATTGATACTTATTTTGAAACTAGTCATGAAGCTCGTGTGATGAAAGGACACATTTCTACTATTCTCCCACTTTGCAAAGAATTTATGATAATGTTTATGTAAGAACTCTTGCTGCCATGAAAAGTACTAATATCTTGCAGGAAGAGGATGATGAAAACATGAGCTTGGAAGAGGAAGTATGTGAAGAGGAGATTGAAATGGATATGGTCCAACCTAAGCTTTGGGAAGAGTTGGATCTCCCAACTTCACCATCAACATTTGATAATAGCACTCAAACTCAAAAATCTTTTGTTATTTATGAGAATCCATGTTATGATGAGTGTCAAACTGAAAATTCTATGGTCCTATATGATAACCCATGCTATTATGATGAAACTAATAATGCTCCTTTACTTTTCAATGCTACTAGTGAAGTTATTGATGATAATGAGGAGTGTTGCTTAAATATGCTATATGATAATGCTTTAGATGATGGTCCTATGCTTATTGATAATCCTCCATGTTTAGAAGTTGTTACTTATTTATGTCAGGATGAAAATGATATACTTGTTGTTTGTGATGGTACTCTTACTCATGAGAGTCCTACTTTGTTCTTGAACTCTCCTACTTACACCATAGAGGAGAAATTTGCTTATGTTAAGAAATACTTATGTGATTTGCAACTATCTTTAGTTCCAAATCTTTGTTGCAATCATGATAGTAAACTTGATATTGATCTTATTAACTATTTTGAAAGAGGGAAGCATGCTAATGAATTCCATAATAAATTTAATAATCCTCTTTATGTGCCTAAATTATCTAAGTTAAATGATTCTTGTGGTTATATGGTTGAATTTATTTCTACTACTTGCAACTATTATGAAAGAGGAGGTGATAAGAACCCTCTTTATGTTACTAATAATTATATGCTGCAAGTAAATATTGTTAATATGCATTGGGAAACTTCTATTTATGGTGATTCATTCATATACAAAATGCCAATGCATAGAAAGAAAGTTAGACTTCGTTGTTATTACTTTTGTGTTTTGTTTTTCTCTCAACTAGGGTTCAACTTGACTATTATTTTGATTGGTTTGAGAACACCATGGGATCCTGGTATTATGCATGGAACACTTTCCAAGAAAGGGGGGGCACATCAAAGTTCAAGCTCCCTCATGAGTTTCATCTATATAAACATCAAGTAAGATGCCTAACTACATGGCTATAAAGAAAGCGCTTTACGGGAGGCAACCCGGTTGTTTTTATTTTTGATTTTCTTTGTGTCCTCTTGCTGTAACATGAGACTTAGTTTTTAGTTTTGTTTCTGGATTTTTTTTTAGTAAAGTGCCAAGTTTTACCTATTTTGGTTTGAAAAAGTTGCTATTTGCATTCGGAGATTTTATTTCAGCACGAATCTGTGCACGGTATGATTTTTAGTTCCTATTATGTAAGTCCGAATGAGCTCATATTTGAACTGTAGTTGAAACTTTTCATCCTCTGTATGCATGAATTTTTTCGTAATTTTTCGACAAAGTTAAGTAGGGTAGAAAAATACGTTTTGCTACTGCTGTTTTTCTGGACAGATTCTGTCCCATTTTGTTTGATGCATGCTTTAAACTTTTAAATTGAATCTTTTTGATCCAATTGAGTTTATGAGTAGGCATACAACATTATACATTTTCTGGACATCCATATGAATTTTTGTCTAAGGATTATATGCAGCAAGAAATCTATTTGTTTATCACTACTAATGCACCCCACAGAAAAGAAATGGGAGAAACGGTGTTTTGAAGTTTTTTCACAGGGATTAGAGGAGATGTGATACGTCTCAAACGTATCTATAATTTTTGATGTTCCATGCTTGTTTTATACCAATTGCTACATGTTTTGCATCTATTTTATATCACTTTTATACATTTTTTGGGACTAACCTATTAACAAGATGCCGAAGTGCCAGTTCCTGTTTTCTGCAGTTTTTGTATTCCAGAAAAGCTAGTCTGGAAATATTCTCGGAATTGGACGAAAATTTACGGAGGCCCCTATTTTACCAGAAGACTCCATGGGTCAGAAGGACAAGTCCGGGGGAGGCTCGAGGGCCCCACACGCGGGCTGGGCGCGGCCAGGAATCTTCCGGCGCCTAGGGTGGTGTCGCCGCCTCGGTCACCTCCTCGCGACGCCCTTTGGACTATATATTGCCCTGACCTAAAACTCACGAAACAATTGACGAAACTCCCGAATACATCTCCATGCTCCGCCGCCACGAAACTTCGTTTCGGGGGTCAGAAGGTCCTGTTCCGGCACCCTGCCGGGACGGGGATTGATCCCCGGAGCCATCTCCATCGACCACGCCGCTTCCACTTCGACTCCATGATGGTTTGTGAGTAGTTCCCCCATGGACTACGGGTTCTAGCTGTAGCTAGTTGGTACTCTCTCTCCCATGTACTTCAATACAATGATCTCATGAGCTGCCTTACATGATTGAGATCCATATGATGTAATCGGTGTTGTGTTGTTGGGATTCGATGAATATTGAATACTATGTCAAGTTGATTATCAATCTATCTTATATGTTATTTAAGATCTTGCATGCTCTCCGGTACTTGTGGTTGCCTTGATCAAGTAGTTGCCTGTATCTCCAAGAGAGAGTATTTATGCTAGATAGTGGGTTCATGCCTCCATTTAACCTAGGACAGTGACAGAAAGTTCTAAGGTTGCGGATGTGCTGTTGCCACTAGGGATAACCTAACAATGCTATGTCCATGGTCATATGTATTTGTTTACATTACGCACTTTACTTAATGCAATTATCCGTTGCTTGCAACTTAATACCAACGGGGAACTCGGATGACAACCCGGCGGTGGATTATTAGTCATAGACGCTGTTGGATAACGGTCTATGTATTTTGTCGTAATGCCCAATTAAATATCATAGTAGTCATCATGTCATATATATGCATTGTCATGCGCTCAATATTCTGTCAATTGCCCAACTGTAATTTGTTCACCCAACACTTGTTATTGGAGAGTTACCACTAGTGTAGATAGCTGGGAACCCCGGTCCATCTGTCATCATCATTGCTTTCCCGTCAACTCCACACAAGCAACTATTTTCTGGTGCCATTGTCTCTGTGCTACTGTTACTATTGCTCTCATATTACTGCTGCTTTCACATCACCCCTGTTACTAGTGCTTTTCCAGGTGCAGCTGAATTGACAACTCCGCTGTTAAGGCATATAAGTATTCTTTGTCTCCCCTTGTGTCGAATCAATAAATTTGGGTTTTACTTCCCTCGAAGACTGTTGCGATCCCCTATACTTGTGGGTTATCAAGATGCACCAAGAGCTATCCAAGGATGGTGAAGACCATAAGCTTGGTGATGTGAAGACAACCCCACTGGACCTACACACTCTCGGTTTGCACACGTCTAACTTCTGTTTTTCGATCGAAACACTTTATCGCATAAACTTGGAGCGTCTTTTTGTTTGTTTTGGTTTGATTTTTATTTTGTGAGACCACCACACTATCATTTATATATGAGAGAGCTACTGGAAATTTGGGTTGATTTATGTTGGATGCTATTATTAGATTGGGAAAAGGGATGTTGGAGTTGATTTTAAAAGATACATATAGTTGCATGATTCATGAGCTTGTTAATGAGTAATAATTTGCAAGTATTTTATCAAGAGCTATCTTTTATTCATGTTTTGATGCCGAATGTTAGTTTACTTTGTTTAACATGGATTAGTTAGTTCTATGGACACTCATGCATGCATTTAGATGGTCAACTTTCTCCCTCTTGCTAGCCCAAAAATTCCAACAAGCAAAAACTTGTTTCCAACACCTTCAACCAAAGTTTTTCCAGTGAGTCCACCATATCTACCTATTAGCTTTATGCTATTCCGAGTATGTTTATCATGTTATTTTGTGTTATCTATGCCTCTGAATGAAAATGCTTATGTTGTTGATTGTTATGGGAAAAGTTGGTTATAGAACTCTCTCGAACTTTATGCACACTTTACTTTCATTGCATTAAATAAATATGACCCATTGTGATTAAAATTATGATGTTGTGGGCTTGACAAATGTCTATGGTTGAGAGTTAGCTCATATGTGCTGTCACATGGCAAGCTTTCAACATGCACTTCATTTCATTTAGTAGATATCATGTACTTTTGTTTATGGATGCTTACCATGGGTGAAATAAATCTGGAAATGAAGTGAGTTTAAATGAGTTTGTATAAATTGTTAGAGAGACGCCTGGGCCGCTAATCTAAGCCATGCATCATTCATGGTGGAAATTTACTTACATGCTATGGTGAACCTTCTGTGATACACCTTACAATAAAAAGCTATCTAATGGTAAATAAAAAGGGTGTTGAGATTGTTCATTGTGTTTGTTTGTCTTGTCATTTTGACATGGGCTTGTTCCATATCCTGGGACAAGAGGTACCCCAGTTGACGCTCTTAATGATACTATTATTACTTACAATGATATTTAACTTGAACTTGCTTTGTTTCCCAAGTTGAGTAACACATGGAGTAGGTACTTGTATTCAAGGGGCATGAGACTTTCAACCTGCACTTTGTCGAGCACACTACTCATATTTGCTTTCACTTTAAACTTAATCATTCAGGATGCTATGATAGGGGAATGAGAGCTTGACACCAAGGATTACCACATTACAATCATTAACTTAAGTAGAGAAGTTCAGAAGTTAGATGAAACTTATTCATGCTTTACCTCTACTCATATATATCTTTCCAAAGTGTCCACCTTTTATATTCAGGTTTTCATTAATACTCTATGGCCATTATAGGATGTTCTTTCTTTTCATTATGCATACATGTGGTCCATAGTACTTTCTTTTATGTTACACTTTGTGAATTATCATTGAACATCCTTGCATTGAATACTTGATATCACTTCATAAACTATCTTGCATATTGCTACTCATTTTAAGAATGAATCATTTGACTCTATGTAGCAATAGTAATCATCTTTGATATCCTTTGATAATATTAAATTGCAAAGTCCATGTTGGTTTTATCACCTTCATACTCGAGGACGAGTATAGGTTAAGCTTGGGGATGTTGATGCATGTAAAATGCATACATGAACTTTGCATTATTTTACTTATATTCCAGTCATATTTGCATCATATAAGGGTTATATCACTGTTTTATAATGATTTTGGGAATATTTGGTATGTTTCCTATTTTTATGGAATTAACCCTGCACAGTCAGAAAACCATGTTTTCTATATTTTAATGTTTCAGGGACCCAAACGACGTCCAAATGACCTAATATTTTACGGGCATCAGTTTTTGGAAGGAACAAAGCGTAGGAGCCAAGGAAGCGCACGAAAGGAAGCCGGAGGCCAAAGTTGGTGGGCCCACGCGGCCAGGTACCTGGGCCGCGTGGGACCCCCTTTTGGTCCTCGGAGCTCCGTTGCCGTCGATCTTTCCTCCACCGACTCGGTTTTGACCTAAAACCGACTATAAAAATAGCCCCCCGACGTTCTCAGGAGGGAGCGCCGCAGAAACACAGAAACCACGAAACAGAGACCTGGAGTTGCAGATTGGAGGGGCAAAACTCCGGCGGGGCGCTGCCGGTGGTCTCCACCTCCTCCAACGACTTCTCCACCGTCTCCATGATGAAGAGGGAGTAGTCCACCTCTGGACTATGGGTTTATGGAAGTAACTTATGTATCTCTCTCTCTCTTGAGCTTCACTAATTAGTACCGTATGAGCTGCTGAACATGATTACGGTCATCTATGTAATACCTTTGTGGTGGATCTTTTTATGAGTTAATATATGTTTGAGATTGCAATGGTTTTGTTTCAGTTATAAAAGTAGATGCATATTATGTACCCCGTTCTTATTTACTTGTCATGATCAAGCATGTTTATGAGAGCGTGTGAGGGGGAACGTGTGCATTAGTTGGAGTAACGGGGGGTGGCTAGTGCAGTGAACGTGAGAGAAATTTCTGCGATCCACTTGGGTGTTTTATCTTACTTTGTTGCCTCACTAGGGATAAAGAAAAATATCATGCTACCTGAGGTGTGGGTGTGACCATTGCCACTACTCCATGACTAGATCTAGCATGTTCTTATTTTAACTTCATGTCATGATACTTAATGCTATGCTCTGATTTATCTTAATTACTGAGGTGTTATGATTTAGTTCGCATCTTGGTGGAGTATAAGAGAGACTAATAACCAAAAGGTCTCTATGTTAGGACGTGATGCCCATATAATTATAACTTGTCATTAAACTGTTGTGTTGCAATCTCATATGTCAACTCTAGTGTTCCATTGTCTACCACTTTATTAAAGAGAGAGTGCATTTGTGAAACCATGAACCCCGGTCCATTTTTAATCATAAGAAACACCTTTCCAACAACTTTTACCACTTTTCCATTTTCTGCCATTTAAAAATCCGAAAATACAAAAACACTTTTACATCTTGCATTCACCATATAAAACCCAAAAATATCATTTATCATTGCTACCACCATCCTTGCATATTTGTTTACCACCATTGCATATTTATTTCTTGTTTGCATTGCATATTATCTTGATATCATTCTCACACCTTGTGCTTGACAACCACTAGGTGAGGTTGAGGACCAAAACATTTATTTTGTTTTGTAGGTAACCAAAAGAAGGATATGAAAGATAAATCTTCACTACTGATTCCCCGAGAGTTCGATATTAAACCCTCGAGTCACCCCTCGTGGGGAAAACACGTCTTTCACTTACTACACACTCTGCACTTGGAGTCTCAACCTAACCCATTTACTTTTCACGCAGGTAACTACGTGAAGGGCCATCAAATAGTAGTATGTTGGTAGCTCTGAGGGTATATTAGGTATTCTACATGTTGGCATCTATTAGTTGGCTAGGTCTTTATATAATCCTCCTTGTATCCTGTGGAACCAACCAAGAAATATAAACCCTAATTGTACCTTTACTTTCCTGCAATTTATCTTTTATTAGTTCTGCAATTTATCCAATTTATCGTCAATTCCTCTCCAAATCCTTCTTCGTGATCCAATTCTGCCAGGATCCATCGGGGTCCTGACAGACAAGTACCGGAAGTTGGTCGTGTTTGACTTGATCCATTGACCATTGATCCTTTTTGCTAGTTCTTGGCTGCTCAAGTCTCAAGTGCCGTGTTGTTTTAGTAGCTTTGCTGTATTTGATTTCAGTGCCTTCTGAACTCAAACCCGTAGCTACCGAAGCTACCAACACACGCGACCTCCCACCAGACCTCCTTCGTAGCTTTCCTGGATTTTGCTAGGCCCCAGGTTGAAAATTTGTGTTATTTAATTTGGTCTACTTACAACACGTTACGAGTTTGTTTTTGTCCATTTGGAAGGGTAGGATAGTGTTCCATCAATCAACTTTTGTACTGATTTTGGACCATGATTTAGAACTGAATAGTGCTGAAAATTGCTTGATGCATTGAAAATTATGTTGGTTTTGTTCACGAGTCACTTTTCACAAGATTACAATTAAGCGATGTTGAGGAATGTTACATAGTGGAACAAGTGGAGTGATACTGGATTCAAATTCAACATATTTTTACTTGCCTACGGTCAAAACAAAGATGAAATTACCTAACATGTTTGTAGGGGTACAAACTATTCTTATTTTCAAAACTGCAAGCACATATCAATTTTCTATATCCGGCAAAGTTTTGCTTACCGGTCGAAATACCGCGGTAACCGGACTTCTCACCACCACTAACCCCCCACCCGCCCGGTGAATGTGTTTGTCGAGAGAAAAAACCCGGTACGTTTGAATTTAAGCTAAATTATTTCTCACAAAATCATTTATTTATTTATTTTAACATTTTATGATTAAATTTCAAATGTTTGTCCAAGAATATCGTCCGGTAACCATGGTAACCGGAAGTCCTAGCCCCCTCCGAGAAAAAAATAAACCGGTACTCAAAATCTGGATATCCATTGCAACACACGGGCACTTTTGCTAGTAAATAAATAAAAACATTAGTCGACTTCTATGGTGGACCCCGCTTTGATACCATAAAGTATACTCCATTCGATCAAAAAATAGGTGTCCCAATTTTGAGTGGGTTTAGTTCAAAACTACGACACTTATTAAGTTTTTTTATGGATCAGGAGTACTATATATTATTACATTAAATCATTGCAACATTATTTTCAGAAAGCTCGATTTGGGAGCGGAGTCTACGGGAAAGAGATGCAACCTGGATGATTCAAGAGACGTAGAGATAAGGTCGTGGTGGAGGTTGGGGACGTAGCATTTTCCGTTAACTAGAATGTATCAGATCAGATTTTTTATTACACCATATGCTTTACTATATTTTTCTAAATTTAGAGCGGAATAGACAATGACAGGTTGTGGATTGGAACACGGGTATATTGCTCGAGGATTCAAATCGAAAACAAGATCTCGGTCCAGAAACAAAACTATATGAATAAATATCTTACAGGAGAAATATATTTTTATGAAATATTAAGAAGGATTTAACATTTCAACCTTGCAAATCAATTTGTTAAGAAAATGGAGACATGACTGAAAAACAAACACTGGCGATATAATATAAAATATAAATTGAATAGTTAAACCAACAAACTAGCTGGTGATAGAATTCAAACCTAGATATGCTCGCCAACTGAATTTGTGAACTCAACAACTACCAGCTTCGTCAGATTGACCTTGAGTTTGGACTAAAAAAATAAGATAATCAAATTTGAAAGATTCATAATCCTAAATAATTTTCAGATAATCCACATCCTTATGTTATTAGTTTTACTGCATCCTACACTATATTCGAGCGCATTTTAGATTCGGATATTCTTATCCATCAGATTTTTAAAAATTAGATATGGAAAATTATGCCGCTTACCCCCTAAATTGACTATTTTAAATTATACCTTTTTTCCTTTCGCTTGTCTTTTTACGCCTTAGAAGCTGTTTCTCAGCACATGTACTTTTTTTGGGTGCTTTATTAATTTGATAATTAAAGATTGGCGGTAATGCCTTTGGCAAATAAAATAACTTAACTCATAATTGGTGGAATTTCGTCATCTCATAAAGACAACCCTAAGGCCAGAGGCAACATCGATTAAGAGCGAGGTCAAAGATCATCTACCGAGCTAACAGCCAAAAACAACCGAAAAACTCGTCGGTAGGTGAAGCAAACTCATCAGTAGTCACTGTCGCGAGGAGGAGGACACCAGGATAAAACAAGGAGCTTGGAGCCATGGAAGTGATCTCGCTTCGGGTTCCGCCTCTCGTTTTTCCCCAACGGTGCCATCTGCCTTGAAGTCAGTAAACTATCCCGGAGCCAACGGACGACAGCAACGGTGTCGGTAAGCGTGATTAGTTACTGTCGCGCCACTGACAGAACAGCGAGATCTGCTGCTGCTCAGCCGGCTCAGGTCACTTCTGATGGATACGCTCCGAAGTCTCTCCTGCCATTTTCCATTTGCCATAGAAGTTAGCTTTCCACGTAGTATAACACATCGTGTCTTCGTCGCGTGTTAAGCTTTCGTTGTCGCCTCCCCGGTCAACTCCACCACCATTTCAACCTTTGCCCTGTTCAACGACAAGAAAGTGGTGCTCCGTCACGCAGTTTCTTCTGCCATTTGCCTCGTCTCGCCTCCTGCGGTATAAGAACCATCTCAATTGAAAAGATTTGATTGTTAGTCATAGAAAGCACCCAGAGGGGGAAGAGAAGAAGAGGTCAGGGCGAATATGAAGCCGAACAGGAACCTGTCGAGAGCGGAGGGGAGGAGGCTGGGAATGCGGCGCTGATAGTCTTCATGCTGGGATCCCTCCTCCTGCTCTCCGTCATCCGGGCAAGGTTTTCCCCCATCGGTACGCTTGGATCTTGCTCGTGTTATTTTTTTTATGTTTTTGGTTCTGAAGTGGTGATCCTGAAGAAGCGGTTTGACCTTTTCATTCGCTTGCTGCTGCAGGCAAGACAGGGGACGCCATCAAAGAAGAGGAGGAACAGCAGGGGATGCTGAGCAAGGAAAGTGTCAAGATGGCGACCGCCGATGAAGCTGCAGCTTCAGCTGGTAAGCTACTCTTGCTTCCTGTATCATGGATTTGTTAGCTCTTGAATGGAGTTTGTGGAGATCAGCACCGGATCTGATGCTGAGCTGAATTTGCAATCTGCAGCAGAGGAAGAGGAGGAAGGAAGTCACCCCAAACCCGCCGACACGTCCGCCGGCGGCGGTGGCGTAAGCGCGAGCACTACGGCCGTCGCCGCCACGGACCGCGTGAGCAAGCCGGTGTGCTACGAGACGAGCCGGCGGTCGGACACGTGCGAGGCCGCCGGCGACGTCCGCGTGCAGGGCCGCACCCAGACCATCCACGTCAGCCCGCTGGATCATGAGTGGAAGATAAGGCCGTATTGCCGGAAGCACGACGCCTTCGCACAGTCGTACGTCAAGGAGTGGACCCTCCGGCCCCTCTCCTCCAGTGGCGCTGGCGCGGCGACTCCTCCACCGCAGTGCACGGTGAACAACTCCGCTACGACGACGGCTTTCGTGATGTCCACCGGCGGGTTCACCGGCAACCTGTTCCACGACTACACGGACGTGCTCATCCCGGCGTTCATCACCGCACACCGGTTCGCCGGCGAGGTCCAGTTCCTGGTGAGCAGCTTCAAGTCGTGGTGGACCAACCGGTACCTGCAGATCTTCCAGCAGCTGAGCAAGTACGAGGTGATCGACATCGACAACGACGACGAGGTCCGGTGCTACGCGAACGTGGTGGTCGGGCCGACGTTCCACAAGGAGCTCGGCATAGACGCGACGAAGACGCCGTCGGGTCAGTCCATGGTGGACTTCCGCGCGATGCTGCGTGGCGCGTTCGGGCTGGCGCGCGCCGCGGCCGAGCCGAGCGGCGACCGGTGGGACATCCGGCGGCGGCCGCGGCTCCTGATCATCGCCCGGCGTAACTCGCGCGCGTTCCTGAACGAGCGCGCCATGGCGGACATGGCCATGAGCTTGGGGTTCGACGTGCGGGTCGGGGAGCCGGACATCAGCGACGTGTCCAAGTTCGCGCGGCTGGTGAACTCGGCGGACGTGATGGTGGGCGTGCACGGCGCCGGGCTGACGAACATGGTGTTCCTTCCCGCCGGCGCCGTGCTGATCCGGCTCCGCCCTGGACTGGGATCCTCTAACTTTGCCAATCCTAACTTTCCCTAACTTTGGGTCACTGACATGTAGGACCTACCACACACGGGACCCATCTGTCACTGACTCAAAGTCAGGAAAAGTCAGGGTGCCAAAGTCAGAGGATCCGGCTCCGCCCTACGGCGGGCTGGAGTGGCTCGCGCGCGGCACCTTCAAGGAGCCGTCGGTGGACATGCAGATCCACTACATGGAGTACATGATCCAGCTCGACGAGACGACGCTGAGCGAGCAGTACCCCAAGGACCACCCCGTGCTCAAGGACCCGGCCTCCATCCACAAGCAAGGCTGGGACGCGCTCAAGACGGTGTACCTCGACAAGCAGAACGTGAGGCCGCACCTGGGCAGGCTCAAGATCACCTTCATGGAGGCCCTCAAGCTGCTGCCCCATGGAAAACAGGACAACAACAACTGATACTACGGCATCATCACGTGTACATTGCGCGACCGATTCGATGATGATCTGATCTTGGATTATAGGTAGAAGAAACATAGATGGTGGCTTCGTTTGTTTGTTCAGTTTCTTTGGTTGTTTGAATGCTGCGTTCAGCCGCTAGCTGTATACAAATGCATCCGGTTTGTAGGATGTCCTACTGCAAAATGTAGTACTCCCTCCGATCCATATTAGTGGACATAGCTTTGTCTAAATTCATATGTATCTAGTTAAGTATTTAGACTAGATACATGTGTATCTAGATAAAGTTGTGCCCACTAATATGGATCGGAGGTAGTAGTAAGATTGAAAAGAGCATCTGGAATCTAATACAAAACGAAGGATTTAAGACCTGATTCGAGCTCTCACTTAATCGAATGAGCATTCTAATCGCCCTGTCTTGTAAAGATCTAAATTGGCATGTTCATCGAAAGCAACCTTCTCCAACAAAAAGGTTCAGAAGTAAGCTATAAGCTAGATCATCCTTTACCTACTTGTGTGACTAACTGACCATAACTGTACTAGTTTTTTTTTTTTTCGAAAAAACTGTACTAGTTTGTAACTGAGATGTCGCCGACGATCGACTAGCTCTCCCAGCTGTACAGCACATAAAGCTCAAAACGATGTGACAGCCGTCACACGTTAGCGGCAATCTGGCAATGCTAGGCGGCAGCCGTTCGTTATAGCTCGCGTGATCAGCGAAGCAAGTCAAAACTGAATACGTGAGCTGGGCGTTTCGTGCCGAGGGCGGAAAACGCCACCGATACTCGTCCTGTCCACGCTCGCCGCCGCTTCTGCACCGTTGTCTCACACCGAAACAAAATGAAATGCTTCACAGCCAAGACGTTCGAGAAGGATCTTTTCTTGCAAAACTGCAATCATGGCTGATTTTTTTTTTTTGACTATGACTATGGCGGGCTCTTAGAGCCAGCCTGAACTTCATTAATAAAAAAATGTTGCCTATGAGACTTTGCAGCCTCTACAATATATGTTCAAATGAATCAGAGTTTACGGGGGATACATGAGAAGAGAAATAAAATAAAAGAACGCACACCGACAATACACAAGAGAGGGTCACTCCGAGAAAAACTCGGAGACAGTTGATTGATGAGAAACTCATCACAACCCAAGCACTGTGATCACAAAGGTTGATCCACCGGACATGATAGCGGAGACCCAGCCACGACACTGCACCATCGACGTAATCGAACACCAACGCGCATCCGAGGCACGCAGCGTGCCGACACCACCTGTGTCGGGGGCATGGCTTAAAAGGTCGCACGTGGCAAGACGACGCCACAACGCCTGTGTGTCGCCGACTGAAGTTGAAGGGCATCGGAGATATCGTCACCGCACGTGGGGGTCGCCGCCGTAGTCGCAGGCATAGCACCACCGAGTGCAACCCCAACCCCATCTGGGTTCGATTACCCGAAGGGTGGGCTAGCCTAGAGCACGCACGATGACCACCCACGCCAGACACGCCACAGGACATCAACAAGGATCCGACGCGAGGGCCTAGCAACCGGCAAGGAGAAGCTACCACCACCACTGCCACGGCTCACCTCGCATCGGAGAGAAGACCGCATCCATGGCCGCCATCTGCAGAACCATGGAGCACACCAGCATGACACTGATGGCAAGACAGAGGGGGCTCAACACCCAGCCACGACGGCCCCCACATAGGGAGCACGTCACCGCCATGGCCGCCAACTGCGAAGCCACGACACCAGCCCTCCCCAACGGCGCCCCGCTGCAGGAAGATGGCCAAGTGAAGAGGTGACGACCCTTGCAACCACCGAAGGGCACGGTCGAGCGCCGTCAAAGCCGACGGCGCCCCCGGGGCCGGGATCGACGGCCGGACCACCGGGGCACAGAGCATCGAGGCGACCACGCGCTCAGCAAGGAGCAGCAGGGCCTCCCAGAGCCAGCGACGAACCCGGACCTCCACGGCCCGCCAAGCCCATCTGGGCCCAGGCGAGCCCGGACAGCCCGACGCAGCCGCAGCCGCCCACGCCGCCAAACGAAGACCTCCGCGGGCAAGCAGGAGGGCCAGAGGTCGGGGGAGGCGGGGGAGAGCTCGCCGGGGAGGCAGACGGCGACGGACGCGAGGATGCGGCGGACCGGGGCTGCAGCTTTCCTCCGAAACTGCAGGACAGGGCCGCTGGGGCTAGTGCCCCACCGCCCCCTTCACCGGCGGCGCGCGGCATTTGTCCGGCGGTCGCCTCCGAGGACGGCGAGGAGGGAGGAGAGGGGAAGGGGTGGCGGCAGCGGGTTGCTAGGGTTTCGCCTCCTCGGTCGCCTGGAGGGGGCGACGCGAGGAGGGACGATGCGTTTTTCTTCCGTGCTCCGTCATGGCTGATTATTACTGCCAAGAGCAACTCTATCTAGCGGATAAGCCCCCCACCCGGAAAATAACCCCTTTTTTCGGGTCCGGAGCGAAAATTTGGCTAGACCAGATATGGTACTGTCAGAAAATTTATCCGGCGAACAGGATATTTCGCCCCCGTGTTCCATCTATTCGGTTTTCGATTCTACTTTTTGTGTAAAATGAATAACAAACGAGTCGCCGGAATCCGGCCAACTTCCAACGCGCCATCTCGATTCCGTCCAAAATTCGACCCGTATTTCACCACGTCTTGTCGATTCCGGTCGATTTTGACCAAATCGTGCGGGAAACGCGAGGTCAGGCGAAGGTGATGAACCGACAGGCGAGCGGGCGAGCTAGCGGGCAGCCGAGCGGGCGAGCTAGCACTCACGCACGCGAGCGAGCGTGGGCGAGCTAGCACTCACCAGCCGTCAATGGATTCCAACGATTGGCACATAGCCAAGCGAGCTAGCTCAAATTGGTTGGACACGCACGGGCGCTGCCGGCCGGCGAGAGCAGAGGCAGGGGCGGGCACCCACGGGCACGGCCAGGCACGCGCGAGCGCAGCCGGCCGGCGAGAGCAGGGGTAGGAGCACAACTGCGTGGGGGCGGCGGGAGGAGGAAGAAGAAGCAAAAGGAAAAAAAAAAGAAGGATAAGATTTTGGGGTACAAATTTCCGGCATCTGGCTAGAATCATATACCTGCGACTCGCTCCCCCGTCCCCTGCTACAGTGCAGAGAGGCGGAAAAGGCGACTCCGAGTTCCCTTCTTCTCGGCGGCGGATCCGCCGCTCCCCTCCGCCTCCGGTCGCCGTTCCGGCACCGTGAGGTGGGGGGGAGCTCCAGCCCTTGCTCGCGTGTGTAGATAGGCTCTTGTAGGCTTTAGGTTTGCTCTTAGGTTTCTTTGTCCTTCGTGGCGTTTGGCGTTTTGCCGTTGAGAGCGACTTCTCCGCTGTTGCGGCGGTGTCCGGTGGCCTGGCGTCGTCCTCTACTTCCTCTCGTGGTGCGGGATGGTGGTGCTTGGGCGCGCCGTCGTTCTCGTCATCGATCTGCTCTTCGTCAAGCCTCCAAGGTGGAGGATCTGCGAAGGTGAATCGGTGACTGCTCTCCTCAATAAGTGCTTTTGGGTCCGATTGCTGTGGTTCTTGATCCTTTTCCTGGCCGGCCGTGGCGGCGAGGAGGAAAAGGGAAGAGGAGCACGGCAGCTGGATCTTTTCTGTCAGGTGGCTTTCTCCTTCTTTCTTGCTCTGTCCGACCGTGGTGGTGGGGGGAGAAGAGGTTGGGCGGTGGCGATCTGCTTCTGTTGCTTGGTGGTTCTGGAGGTCCTCCTTGTCGTCTTTGCTCTGGCCGGCCGTGGCGGCGAGGGAGCAGCGGCGGGAGGTGGTTTGGTGCTGGCGATGGTGGTCCTGGGCGTCGCCGTGGCGGCTGGAAGAAGGGTGGAGGCGGGATGCTCGCGCTGTGGCCGTACTCGTTCAACGAGACCAGATTCCGTTGCTTCGCGGTGGATGACTTCTGCGGCCGTCTACAACAAGTGGTGGCGCTTCTTCCCGGCGGGCGGCGGTACGGCGTCTCCGGCGATGCGTAGGAGCTTTGGGTGTGGCTCTGTGGATCCAATCGTGTTTCCTATCGGTGGCTTGAGGTGGTTCCTGCACTTTTCGGGACCTCTTTGTAATTTTCCGTTTCTCTGTGGTCCTTTTTGTAAAGTGTTCGAGCTGTCTTAATATATGGATTGGATCCTTCCTCAAAAAAAAAAAAAAATCCGGCATCTGTTTTGCGGTACCGGAAATTGATTTTCCAGGAACAGGATACGAGTTATCCGGAAACAACTTATCCGGTATATGCTAGAGTTTATCTGCTAGAATTGCTCTAATACTACTCTGTATCTTCTTTCTAATTTCGCATGCCAATAAAACAAGGGAACACCTGCAGTCCTGCACTCAGATAGTAGAAAGAAACTAAGGATGCCGTGTGGACTTGTTCCCGTTTTCAGGATGGTGATGGAGACATGGGGAAGTTGTCTCATGCATCCAGATACAGGGTTAGTGCAAAGCCACCCACGATTGCCGCTGCAAAATCAAGAAAAAGACAAACGTCAAAGCAAAAGCTTGGGGCATAGATTGTGCTGCGTGCTTCAAGGATCTGGTAGCTTGCCGTAACGAAAGTACCCAAGGCGCCAAGGCATCCCTGTAACAGTGTAACTCCAGTACTGTGGAAACGGAAAAGAAATCCTAGAATCCCGCATATCAAAAGCGCAGGGTACCTCATTGTTAGGGCATGTAAAATGATTTGATTACTAGAGTAAGAGTTAGAGGAGAGAAATGGAAAAAAGAGTTTTGTCTTATCTTAGCTAAGATAAGACTAACAGATAACACACTGTACATATCTAAATTACGTCTCAGGTTTAAAATATGATTGTCTTATCAACCATTTTACATGCCCTTAGAAACCCTTGCTTCTTGGCGTGGCGGCAGGGATGGGTCGCTCTTAGAATGTGGCGGTGCGGACTGTTGCAGATCTGTGGAATATGGCGAGGGATCCAGCCGCATGTTGAAGGGCGGGTGGCGTTGGCCCTGGATCCGGTGAAAGAACATTTCTTAATCCCTTGTGTTTTGTGTGTTAGGCAACAACACTAGTGACCATTTGATATGATGTTAACTGATGCAGGTTTTAGGTGATTAAAACATTATTGCACCGAAACCAAAAAGAAAGAAGAAAAGAGCTAGTTCAATTTGCTCACAGAAAGGAATCGGATATTCCGGTCCCAGTCTGACCCGGAATATCCGGTCCTCAGGGTTGCTCGAGAAAATCGGCTAAGTACTTTTTAGCAACCCAGTTTTGCAGCTTCTGATGGTCATCGGAGATTTGCAATCGGATATTTTGAAGCTACCAGAATATCCGGTCCAGATGAAGAATCGTGGAAATTCTGCTAAGGACCAGAACGCGCAGCTGTTGAACCCTTCTTATGGACACCGGATATTTGGTACCGGAGATTTCCAGATGTACCGGAATATCCGGTGGACCGGAATATCCGGTCATGACTTGACCCGGAATATCCGGTCCCCTGTTTCGTCAACGGCTCTATTTCCAGCAGGAGTATAAATACCCCCACCTTCTTCAACCTTGGGTAGCTCAGCTAGAATATCTTTGACCACCATTGTTGCAAGCTCAAAACTCATAGATCTCTCAATCCCTCCACCCAAACTCGTTGATCTTTGGAGGATTGAAGGAGAAGGCCCGGATCTACAACTTCACCAAAGCGTTCTTCATTTCTCCCTCATTCACTTGAGGGATTCGAGCCTCGGGTTTCCACTATGAAAACCTAGGCATCTTGTTATACTTACTTGCTTGCTACTTTTGTGTGGCAGATTCGTGGTGGTTGGGAGCCCCCAATCCTTTTGTGGGTTGAGCCTCAAATTTGTTGTAAGGGCTTCAGATTCCGCCTAAAATGATTCCGATAGTGGAAGGTGAACCGAGCTTTTGGGCGAGGTTCATCGGAGAATAGGGTGAGGGCATTTGTGGCATTTGAGTTTGAAACTCACACCCCTCCAACGAGACGTACTCCCCTAAAAAAGGAGAAACTCGGGAATACATCCTTGTCTCCGCGTGCTTCCCGTTCGGTTACTCCTTACTCTCTAGTTCTTACTTGTATCTTACCTTGCTTAGTGTTAACTTGTCATATAGGTAAATTCACCGTAGTTGCATATCTAGATGCGTTGAAGAGGCTCAGAGTACTCCCGGTTGATGTTCTTTATCGGGCATGATCCAGCCTTACGGGGCTGGTGATTATCGGGGCTCGTTAACGTCTCATGACAATGGGTTTCTTCAACGTCAATATGTGGACCAACTGTTGATGTTGTTCTTCTCTGCCGACGGCGAAGGACGTGGGTGCTTGACAGTTACGACGAGGACGGTATGCAGGAGTACAATCGCTTGTATCCTCATAGTTTTCTATTACTTGTATTCGCATCAATTATGTATTCATACTATTATCAATACAAGTTTTTTTGACAACTAATTATCAATACAAGTTACGTATACCTATGGGCGTACATCGTAAAAAAAAACACCCGGCACTTTCCGATCCAATCTACGTTCCGTTCTCTCTAGCTCTCTGATGTAGAGGAAAGAGGAATCTCGTTTCTCATCTGATGCAGGATGATTTTTTCCTTTAGTTTTGGTGTCCCTATGACTCGCTCGGATTATGATTGCGGTGTTGTCTCGAATAAAAGTTATTCGGTTCCAATCTTGTCTCTAGCTCACACTTGGTTTGGCGGCGCCAAGTAGATCGAGAGTTTCTATCCCGCCCGGTCTTCATGGATGATGAGTTGGTTCTTGTTGTTGTTTGTCAGACTTGTCTCACCATCCGTGTGTCACTGCCATCTCCAAAGCCCCTTCTTTCGAGCATTTGCAAACAAGATTGTCGCTCTGATCTGGTGACTCTAGCGTGCTTGTTCTTGTCCGTGCCTAAGAGAGTGTTTGGATAGGCTTTTTTCTTGGCTTTTGACCTTGGCTTATAACCCACAAAAGCACTTAAAATTAGAGGGTGCTTTTGCCTTTTCACTTTTGGCTTATACCATAGTGCAACACAAGTTAAAAGCCAAAAGCCAAAAACACCTATTTAGCTGCTTTTTGGCCTTATAGGTCAAAACCAAAAGCCAACAAAACAGCCTAATGAAACACCCTCTAAATCGGCGTAGTGCCCCACCAATATGCTTAGAGCAATTGCTAATCTCTGTCGCACGTAGAGGTGTACTATTTGCGGCGATTCGACAAGTGGATCTTCTACATGTCTTTGTGCGTACAATAATGGTGAATTATGTTTTTTTTTTGTGTGTGCGGGGCGGGGGATTTCTATTCACCTTTTATCCTAGATTCGAAGTCTTAACGCAATCCAACAAAGCAAATCAATAGACGGAAATTTTAGGCCATCATAATTTATTTCTCGCAAACTCCTACCCAATCCAGCTACCTTTCGGAGCTCATTCCTCTTTTCCGTTCAGAAATAGAATGCCCTGCCCGCTATTTCTTCACAAAGCACAAGCTGTACCAGACCACGATCTCTATGGGCGTGTTTGGTTGCTCACACCGAAAATGGGCCTCCCGTCTCCGTGACCCTGGCGGGCCTGGCTCAGGTGAAACGCGGCCCGAGCAAGTTCTTCAGCCCGTTTGGTTGCCTGCATATCGTTTTTCTTTTTTCCCTATTTATTTCGCATTTTCGTGTTTGGTTGCCTGCATTCTTGGCTGTGGGTTGTTTAGCTGCAAAACACGGCTGTTTGGTTGCATGCAGGTTTAGTTTTATGCTCACCACTTTCAAAACTGGTCATCTTACCACCCCTAACACAATCAGCAAGCAGTAAGCAGCAATCAGCAATCAACAAGCAGCAAGAAGCACAAAATCGTAAGGACTAACACATATTAGCATGTAGATGTTTAAGTGCACAACTAAACTACTTAAGTACACCACATCAGGGGACAAAAAACACCCTGATGAACAAACAGGGGACATACACACCCTGATCAAAACAAGTTCTGGTCATTCTAAACCCGGGTTAACAGCTAGCAGGGGCATCCCTTGCCCCTGATCAACACTAACAGGGGCCTCACATGCCCCTGATCAAAATGCACTTACCTTAGCACGCTAGAACTAGCCGTGCTCAGGACAAGTGTAGGATCTGGCTATGGAGTCCTCGTTCTTGTAGATGTCCATCTTGAAGCCCATGGCAGTGAGCTTGAAGACTAGGACGTCATCCACCTCCAGACTGTACTTGTAGACGATATCTGGCCAGTTCCTCCCGATCACTATCTCGTCGGTGTTCTTGAAGTACTGGAGCTGAACATGCTCGTCGCAGTACTTGCAGGCGCCGATGGCGATGCAGCGAGGCAGGGGATCATTAGCAATGCAGAAACACGGAATGGGCGATCAATGCAAACAAGCAATGGCCGATCAATGCAGAAGCAAGAAATCTAGATTTGGGGCAAAAAAAACCAAATCAAGCAGTGCATTAGCTATACACAGTATATCGGAACATCTAAACCTCAAATCAAGCTGAGCACAACACATGCACAATGAGGAAATGCTCCAAAAAAAACCAATGTCAAGAAATGTCGATTTGGAGCACAAAAAACCCCAAATCAAGCTCGGAACAAGAACATACACAGTAGATCGCAACATCTACATCAGAATCTGACATGTACTACACTAATCTAGCATATAGAAGCTCGGATTAAAGCCTAAAAGTGTGGATTCGTACTGACATGAAACCCTAACTGACAAGGTGGGATAGATCGGAACTTACCGTGAGTGCTGCCGGTGGTGCAGGCGGTGGAAGGGGCGGACGCGACGCCGGCGGTGCAGGCGCTGAAGGGGGTGGAGGCGGTGCCCATGGTCCGGAGCAGCCGGGCATGGTAATGGACACTAGTGGTGGCGCGGGCATCGGCGCCATCAATCCAGTCGGCGCCGTCGCACGCAGAGCTGGAACGAAAGGCGAGGGCGCCGTGGATGGCCCCGCCATCGATGCGGCGACCGTTGCGGCGGCCGATGATGGCCCCCGGTGACAGATTGGGGAAGGCGCGTGGAACTACCGTCGGAGCTCCTCCGGCGACATCTGCTAGACAACGACGTTGTGCACCCACCTGGAATGTGGGGTGCCGCCGAGGGGGCGGCGCGGCGGTGGACGAGGGCCTGCCATCCCGAGCGGCGGTGAGGCGGAGAGGTTGAGATGAGGGAGAGAGAGAGTGGGGAGTTAACGCGAAGCGTCGCATCTCCCGCGCTTCCCAACACGGGCGACTGCGAGGCACGCGTGACTCTCCTCAGCCTGGCCCAAGGAAAACGGCCGATTCGGCCGTTCCTCCTCAGACAGGCCCACTCTGCTTTAAGGTTCGTGCAGATGCTGGAACGCGGGCTGGGCCATGCAACAAAATGCACGTTTTTTTACCCCCGGGCCTAGTCGAGGAGCTCGTGGGCTACCAAACACGCCCTATATCTGCACTATCTCTTCGATCTGTACAGCACTTAAGAGCTCCAAATACTTGCCACGGCCTGGCGACGGTAGACGGCAGCCATTTGTTATAGCTCGCGTGATCGGCGAAGCAAGTCAAAAGTGCGTACGTGAGCTGGGCTCGGTTTCGTGCCGAGAAAAACGGCCACCGATCCGCGTCCTGTCCACGCTCGCTGCATGTGGTGCATCGTCGTCTCGCACCAGAAGAAAACGAAACGCTTGAAAGCGAGCGAGGACGCTGGAGTTCGCCGGCGTGGCGGGCACGAAACTTACGGACGGAGACCGGTCTGATTGACCAACGAGTGTTCTCTGTTTCTTAGTTTTATTACTTTTATTTATCTCCACGAAATTACGAAGCTTTACTCCAGCAATCGCGCCCCGGTTTCGCTTAGCCTGCTCTAATCACATTGTCTTGTCCACTAAGCATCCTCGATAAAATTGTTAGGCATGCATGACCCATAAAATGGTTTTTTTTTGTGTGCAAAAGATGCATGAACCATAAATCTATACACGTACTGTATGAGACACGACAACCAACTTCAAGACTTCAACTTGTATCGGAGATCTCAAAACGATATCACATGGAGTACGATATTAAGAAAAATCGCAAGCGCCAACTTTTAGCAGCCGGAATAGAATGTTGAGAATCTAATAGTATAACCTAATCACTCTACAAACTGCAAATCATCGATAAAATAATGCACATATGCGATAAAAAAAACCCAGTAAATCAAGACCTCTTTGGATTGTAGGAATTTCATAAGATTTTTGTAGTATTCCAATCCTAGGATTTGTTTTTCTATGGATTGCCTTTTGATCAAAGGAATGGTACTACCCAAATTCCTATGGATTAGATTCCTATGTCTCAATTCCATATAAATTTGAACATCCACTCCAACCGGGACACTTTTCCTGTGCTATTCATGTGTTTTATCCAAACGACTATTCTGACAGTTTTCCTACGATTCCTATGTTTTTCCTATTCCTGTGTTGTTCAACCTGCAATCCAAAGAGGCCCTCAGAGCAAAAAAAAAAAAAAACGTCCCCAAGTTTTTCAACCTGCGATCCAAAGAGGCCCTCGGAGCAAGAAAAGGTCCCCAAAGAGGCAGTCCTGATCAGACGTCGACCCAATAAATCTGTGTGTACATGAAATCTGGATGCCAGAATTTGATTTCGTTCAATTACTAACTAGTACTCCTCTGTCCGAAAATAAGTGTCGCGAATACCGATGTATCGAACACAAGTACTTTAGCTTATTTAGCGAACTACATTAGGCCTTCCACAGCGTATGCTTTCATCGGTGCCCAAAACGAATATTTTTGTGGGAACCGGAGCACCTACTTGCTCCGATGCCCAAACTTATCAATCAATTAAATATTGATATACTATTGAACTGTAGCTACAAAAGTTTGGTTTGGTCAAAGGTTTCTAGCCTCATGTAGGTCCCACGTTTTGATTTTGGGCACCAACACGCTGTGAGACCGGTGCCTGATTAATTTTGCATGGCATCGCTGACGAGCTGACACAATTTTCATGTTTTGGACACCGAGGACGCCGTGGAAGGCCTTGCAAAATTATGTTTGGGCTGCAGCTACAGCTACAGCTGCTCTACAAGTATGTGAAGGCAAACGTACACGTCTGTGCGAAGCGAAGCACTTCGTTCTGGCTCACGGTGGCAATCTGCTAGTAATATCAAGCAATAACATGGGCAGTACAGATCAACGCTTGGGGCCTTGAGTGGAAAGTTGTGGGAAGCTGGTCTCGAGCTGCTTCCGCTGCGGTTCGCTTAGGCGGTGTATTTCCTCACCGCGCTTCTCAGAATCGCTTTTCAATTTCGTGCTGTTTGTTTGGGCTTTCCGCTTTTGAAACCCAAAAGCAGAAGCCCAAACAAACAGGGCCTTTAGAACTTAAGTTGGGAGCGAAGAGCGACCACAGTCCACGGGTGCTGTCAGTATCAACTACCGGCGTACCAACAACAGTCAACGAAATACATAGCATAACAAGCAGAGTACCAACCTAGAAGGACGCATTTCATTGTTCTACTAAAGACTACATACATATTTTAACTCCATTAGTAAGACCCCTACAGTAGTAGCACTACAATGGCTGTCAATACCCTGACCTCGGTTTTTCGAATGAGATTGGTTACAAGAGGTATCGAACCAACATGCCCCAAATGAGTAGCCAAAAATTTCCTAGTGGTTGCCCCAAATAGTGACGAATATACAGCAGTACCTAACATAGGAAGATAGTTTTTAGCAGGCACCGATACCGTTGGATTTGCACCTTGTTACCAAGCCCAATGATTTTGCCGTTCCAGATAACTTAGGGATGGACAGACAGTACAGGTAACCTTAGTGTCTTGCATTAATCACAGTATGCTCACACCGACGGGAAGAACTTGTTGAGGTTGAATGGTAGGGAGTAGAACTCCTCGCTCCTGGTGTCGGTCCGGTATGACCGGAACTTATCCCACCAGTGATATCCCCGGTCTTTCCTGACCGACGCCTCGTGCCTGTGGAGAGTGTTGTCCAGCACATATGCAACAAGACCACCAACGAAAGCCTTTGACGAGAACAGCACGTTCACCATGTCATTGAACTGTAGAAGTAGAGGAAACAGATGGTAAGTATCTCTATATATTCACATAAAGTTTGAGAATGGTTATACTGCCACATTACCCATCTTGCGCGCGTGTGAACGGGGCCAAAACCAGCGACGATGTGTACTCGTTGAAGTACTGAGGAATTGATAGGCCCAAGAACAGTGAGAACCCGAGGATGAACTTGGTTCTGAAGCTATTGAGATTGCAGAACTGAAGGAAACCAAGCCCAGCAGAACCTGTTAACAGATTACACCAGAGCTCAGTTATAAATTGTCCCTCATAAATGAGGAAACTTGAAATTAGAAGAATCTGCAACATGTGTAATGTGAAGCTTTCCACCCACCAACATAAGCAAAGAACACGCAGTAGAGAGCTGCAAAGATTGGTGCTGGTATTGATGCAAAGACAGCTCCAAATTTACCTGGGAAGACACAAGCAGCAATTAATTATTGTACATATCACTATATCTGAAATCCACAAGTATGCTTGTTCTTAAGGTAGGACCTAGTTTATCTGCAATGCATAATGCTTTAAAAGCCACCAATTCGAAATGAGAAGCAGCAATGGATCATTGTAAATATCACATCTGTTATTGTGTTAACCATTATTACCAATGTAATAATGGTGGAGGTGGAATACATAAGTGAAAAGAGGCACATCTTCACCCTCTCTTCCCCAACTTCCACAGAATATACACAAAAGTTCTTCTAACATAGTAACATACACAGCCAACAAAATACCCTGATGCAATGTATGTATTTAGAAATGGCCATGATACAAGAGCAATTTAACCAATTTTTGGGTAGAATTGAATAAATATCAGTAATTTTACTGTTATTTTACATTTACTTTATTTGATATCTATGTATTCGAATCTTTTGAGAACCTGGCACCAAAGACAGTACTACACATATGCACATTTGGCAGACTAAGTTATAAATGCACCAACATAGACACTTCAACAGCAAAAGAAGCAGGAGCCAATCGAGCATATAATCAGAGTCATGTGACAGCACCTACTTGTTGCTAATTCATTCAAATTGGACACAAGTGATCCCTACAAATAGGCAACTTCTCCATTAGAAAAGTGACACTCAGGGTTATTGGAAAAGTGATCCCTACAAACTGACAACTTCTCCAGTAGAAAAGTGACACCTACTGTTTAACATTTTTCCCTAAATCGGTCCCTCGGCACAAGCTACCAATTGACTTATAAGAGTAAACAAAGGGTAGAGAGGCAGTTTAGGACCACCAACGGTTCCACTAAATGTTGATTAAAAACTAACATTCAGAAGTTAAGAACCCATCAACTTATCTAAATAAGCCAGTACCCAGGGTTATTGGATTAAAGCAGTTCCGTTTACTCGGCAAACTATTGTGTTACTGTAAATTTGTAATGTCTACATCCGAAAAGACTTGCTTCAAGGACATCAAGTGCGACATGAATTTCCAGGAGAGAACATCAGTATATTTATGTTCCAATACAGTTTTCAGATCATACTTGCCTCGAGACAATCACAACATAGTAAGCAGGAAGCTCAAGCAAACAGAAGGCCATTACATACGTAGTGACACACAGACAAAACCTCATCTCTCGAGTGGGTGCACGTATTGACAGTTGACACACATATTCACACAGACAAACAACATGCGCAGATTAATTTTACTCCTCTTGTAAATTACTAAATTAAGTACACAATCTGTTTAGATGTGCTACATCCAATGACCAACAAAAGAATCAAAATATGGGATTTTTCATTTGAGGTAAGCAAACTTACCAAGAATAGAGAAGAATATCATAAAACCAGCTGATATTTGCACTACCCTTCGGCTACCAACACGTGTCAAGGCTAGCAACCCGGCATTTTCACTGCAGACAAGAAGGATAATTATGGTACAATAAATGGAATTAGATGTATTCCATAATAAGAATAATGGTTGTATAAGAATGGAAATAAGATGCATTCCTTGAAGAGATAGCACTGTCAACTATATAATGCTTACATTGATACAGAAGATCCATTTCCAGTCCCAAATAGCCCATCCAGAAGAATACCAACACCCTGTAGCAAGAGGATTTACATACGCTTAGCACGAATTCAAATTTGCAGATTTATCTAGTCAAGCTTGGCATGTGGTGGATTTAAACTTAGCACCTACCTGCCAACCTATACCACGGCTAAGTACAGAGGGCGGGAGAGGTGTGGCACTTGCAAATCTTGAAACAGCAATGAAGGAACCAGTAGACTACAAATAAAGGAGTTAAATTAATGGATGTCTCATTATTTTAGAATCTCATGTGACTGCAAACAAAGAGTGGAAAACTGATAATCCCAAGAGCATGGGGTCAAACCTCCACAAGAGCAACAAATGATGCCGCCATCATTGCAAAAGCTTCACCAGCATCAAAACTTGGAGCACCCCACTGAAAGGGATATGGAACTCTTATCCTGTCATTGTAATAGAAAGAACGTAAGTGTACATGTTACTATAACAGCAAGGTTGGCACCAATTGAACAAGCATATTTCAAAAGTTCAGAGCAATACCAGGGAGCACCACCAATTAGTCCAGAACGGTCTGTGCGGCAATGAAATTGGGTCTTCGGTGGTGCATTCCTGTATGCTCCTCCAACCGTCAGCAGATAAGCATAGAGCCACACTATGGGAATAGTGAATAGAACAGCGAATCGGTCGAAGATGGACTTCATCATGTGTATAGCATTTGGCAGGTACTGCAAAATTGAGGAGGGGAAAAGGTAACGATGCAGCCGGGCACATATAGATGCTAGGTAACAAAGGGTCAAAACAATCGCATGCATATAAATTAATCGAACCATTGCAAAGACCACCAAGAGGATTAGTTCAGGCAGACCGATCTCAACACACTTAGCAACCTGCACATTTGTAGTTCAGACATAAGGAGTATGCAAGCATACACAAATATGTAGTAAGACAAAAATGCTCAAAATCTTACCGATGGAAAACCCAGCTCATAAAGGCCAAAGCCAACCAGCGCTATCAAAGGAGCAGCTGACAATGGACTCAGATACCTGAAACAAAAGCAGTAAATACAACTTCGTGCGAGATTGAAGGTTAAATGCACTATTTCTGCTAGATCTCTTGTTGTTTCAGTAACTCTGGAGCAGCTACTGAGTTTAGAAATAACAATTACCAATTGCTCATCTTCTTACCTGGCAACATTACGCCAAAGGCCGCTGAAACCAACTATGATCTGTAGTGCAGAAGCAACAATCAAAGCACCTTGTGTTCCACGCATGATTCGAAGGAATTTCTACAAAAAAAATACCATGAATTTCATCAGGTCTAATATAGGAAAGGAATATCGGAAGCACATAGAGTTATCGCTCTTTTCAACATACAGTATGTGGATCTGGTTCATTGGCATAACGTCCTGCAAGAATGATTGAGATGGTAGGCAATACAAATGTGAATGATCCACCAATCACTGCAGGCAACCGGGTACCAAAGAAGCTTTGCAGAAGGGTGTTAATTCCAGCCACAAACAGCAATGTTTGGATGACCACTGCCTTGTCCTCCTAACAAAGGAAGAAACACCATTAATATTCGACCAACAGATTTGTCCAAAGCAACAGAACTGAAAAGACTTGTAATCTTACATTGTTTCCTCCCATCTGTGGAACGAGTGCAGTAGGTATGATAACAGTAGTTCCCAGCATGACCAAATAATGTTGAAACCCAAGGAGAATGGCCTCCGCTGCATTATGAAGCATTACATACAGTCAAATTTCAGAATCAAGTTTCTAACTGAACACATAATAAGATCAGTAAGTCATACATAGTATAGTGGAAGTGTACAGATAAACTATTTGTATAGCGATGCTTTCCATAGACATACCCAATACTAGCCATAAGATGAAGTTAAATGGAGGCAAAACATATGTAGTTGATCAACCTGGAAGGAATGCATCAAAAATATGACTGCCAGTATAACCAATCATTCAGTCTATATTCTGAACACAAAAGAGTTCTTGTCCATCAATTCTCCATATGGAGAATTCAAGCTTGCATCTTCTCCCATGTAAACTTTGTGCAAGGATCACTAATCGTTATGAATGCCTGGAGTCTTAGAAATTCATGTTTACGAGCAAAAAAAACTAGAGATGGGAAGATGGCTAAAATAAGACATGTAATGATTGTTAGCACGTAACAAAAATATCCTCATCCTGCTGCGTACAGAACTCAGTAGTGTATAGAAGATTAGGAGAATAACTAAGTGGGTCTCTTAGAGATCCACCCTTTGTTTATAGTGCCGGTCTTACATGTGGGTTAGACTCAGTTTAGACCTGGACTAGGTACTGGAACTGGAACCAAACAAGAATGCGCTCGTCTACGAAATGGATCATATAACTGTTACTATTTGTACTGAAGAAGCAAGGTCGATCCCCGAAAACCTATAATGGAGCCCGAGCTATATGGAGCTCGTTTTTTTGAAAATTCAAAATCACATTTTTAAGTTTCCAAAAATCGCGAAAAAAATCCCGGATGTAGATATTGTGTAGATCTACAATCGTGCAAATTTTCAAGTCCAAATACGTTGTATTTTGGGCTGCAAAAAAAGACAAGCTGTTACATCTTTTGCATTAATTAATCGCGAGAAAGCTACGACGATCCCTGCTTGGGTACGACCATGTAGATTGCAGAAGGTGGAAAATTAGAATGAAAATCACCTACCCAGTCACACGAGATTTAATGCAACTCAAAGTGACAACGATGTGCGGATATGGACCTCTGGTTTGGAACCACCTACCGACATGGCAAAACATAGGAATTCAATGGATGCATGCACAAATGGAAGTGGCGAACTAAATACAGATCGGAAAACAGTATACAGTAACAAAAACAAACAGGTGCACGTGGTATAGCTGAAAAGGTCAACGACGAGTTCATTAAGCCCAAGATTACCGTACGAAATCGCAAGTATAGCACCAGATTCCCTGAATCCTCCACATCCGCGCAACTACGAATCTAATGCCCAAAATCACGTTGACAGTGACACAAGTCAAGGCGGCAGTGAGACTGGATCGCAGATTCGGAGCCAGCAACTTGAGCATCAGAGTTAACCCCCAAAACCCCATCCGACAAGCATGGAAATCCCCTTGGAATGAATGTCGAACCAGCTAGTAGTACAGTATCAACACGGTCAAACAAACCCCTGCAGCATCAGGGGGATATTCAACGCGGAACCTCATTAAAAGCGCATTAATAAATAAACAAACTATACTTCGGGGACAAAACGAAAAGGCAATCCACTTTTATTTTATGTTGTTTGGAATATCCGAGATAGCAACCGGGAAAAGCCCAGGCAGATCTGGGCGGGCAGTTCCCCCTCGCCGCGCAGCAACAAGCTGGAGCGAGCGGAAGCGGGGTTCACCAACCACCAGAATCCATCCATCCACCCGAAAACGACGCGAGAAACCGCAAAGCTCGTGGTACGGTACCGGACGGCGGCGTCGCGAGGAGACTTGGGCGACTAGAAAACGCAAACGGACAGCCGAAAAACCCTGCCGCGGGACCGACGGGGAAACATGGAAGCGAGTTGGAGGAAGGGGGAACTTACGCCACGGAGGAGGGCTGGTGATGCAGTAGGAGACCCCCGGGAGCTGGTCCTTGACGGGGTGCGGCGCGAGGTCGTCCTGCTTCTGGCCCCCGCCTCCTCCCCCACCTCCGGCCATCTCGCCTCCTCTCGGCCCACGCGGAGTAACGCAGCACCACCCGCCGGCCCTCAGATCAAGGCCACAATGCGAGCGAGCCGGAGGCGTGGAGCGGGGAGTGGTGGTGGTGGTAGAGGAGGAGTGGGCGAGTGGTGTACTAGCGGCAGTGGTACTAGCGTCCCTGGCTGGTGGTAGAGAGAGGGGAGGCAGAAGCGGTCAAAAAAGGCGCTGCGGTGCAGAGAGAGATAGAGAGGACAGGGAGGGAGGTGGTGGCAGTGCAGTGCAGTGCAGGGGGGAGGAAGCGGTTGTTTTGTTCTGCTCCGCGTCGTCTCTCTTGGTTTTGCGGTTCACGCCACCGCGCACGCAGCAGGAAGTGCAGGCGCAGCGGTCCAAAACGCATTTATGCGCGGCTTGTCCTGCGTGTGTGACCCCTTGCGCCCCACCGCGAATCTCCCTGCCATCCCTCGGTTCGATGGGGTTTCTGTGGGTTTCCATGTGAAGTTTTTTTTTCTCGACCGAAATGTCAAAATGTGGGTGTGCATTTGCAGTAGTATTGCATAGATTCGGGTTCTGTTCTGTAGTGAAATGTGGGTGTCATGTTTTTTTTAGTGAGTACAAGGGGCTAAAATTACAGTCCAAGCCTCCACTGCAACCCGACCACGTCGTCGTCCTAGGCGCCGTCGGTGGCGCGCCGCCGCTCTTGCTCTCCAACCTTGGAACGAGAGCCCCCCGAGCGGACGGGAAGTCGCCGATCGTCGGCCACAAAGGACCTACACCAGCGGACGCCGTCGTCGCCGCACCAAACTTCCACAACCTCCTGCACGATGTCGTCGACGCCGGATCCGCCATCCCTCGGCATCCGGCGAAGGGGGAAGCCACACACGGCAGGTCCGCAGAGCTGCGAGCGTGGCAGCGGCGGAAGATCAGCTGCAGAGCTCCACGGAGCGCCGCCGCCGAAGAGGGAGTCCTCCACCTGCAAAAGCAACACCGACCGCGCCGTCACCTCCATCGCGCCGCCGGCTGGATAAGAAAGGGACCCTACACTATGTACACGTCGCGAATCGGGGTTCCCCCGTCCTCCCGCCGCCGGAGCGGCCGGCGCAGGGCGAGGCAACCGCCGATTCGGCGACGGCGAGGTGGATTTCCTTCTAGCGCTCAGAAATCGCCCTTCGGGAACTGTAGATGGGGAAGGGAACGGTCCAAGGTCCGTCGCATAAATGTGGGTGTCATGTTTGGGGTCGTAGTGATGGATTTAGGACTCCGTTTGTTCGTTGGCTCTGGCTCCGGTTTTTTAGGTTCGGGACGTGACGTTACCGTGGGAGGGTTCTGGGGGAAGAAGCATGGATTGTGCGTGAAGAAAGAGGTTCTCCAACTCCCCTTCCCACGGCAACGCACCACAGTGGCCTTCCTCCTTGGCGTTGGCCAGAGAGACATTGAGAAGAAAACAGAATGAAACCAAGCCGTGTGAAACTGTGAGGCCTGTGACTGAATTATTGTGGCTGTTTGTACCGGCAGGAAACGACTACAGGACTGTTCTGTGGGCGCCGGGGCACCGTACCACGAACCGGATGGAGCGAGCGATGGCCGCCCTCTATTCACTTTCCCGTGTCTCGTTTCGAGGGGATGTGTGAAAAAAGATCAGGCAGGACAGACAGAGATGCTTTTGACCTGTACGCAAAGCAGCAGGGCCGCCGTACAAGTCCCCCTATCATTGTGCTCCTCCTCCCCTCCTCCGTTTACTGTTAGTGCGGCATTTCCTTTGCTTTTCTTCTGCTGCTGGGCCTCTCGGCAACGATGATTGGATCGGTCACGGACGGGCTCACAGGAAATCCGCGGCTAGCCCCACGCCATGCAAGTAAATCTCATAAATTATTGTTTCCTTCTCTCTATCGATTTATTATTCGAGCATCAGCGTGCAAGTCTACAGAGAGCACATGCGGCTTGCTTGCTCGCTGCGGATAATCCAACTTAGTTGTCCTTACCTGGAGCAAAGTGCACGTCCAGTTTAGCAGGACGATGGATACTTGACCACTTCCCTTGAAGAGTACTGTAATTTTTATTATCAGGAGGTGACCCTTCCTCGGTTTAGTAGTACCACATCGTTGCATTGATTAGGGAAAGTACAGCATTGGCATGGAGATCTCGGCCATGCGAATGATTCATGTGGAAGGACCTCGATGGGTACTGCACGGCAGCACGGGGAAGCAAAATGGGACAAGCGACCGAGACGCAACTGCTCGAGACCTCAACAAGTATTCAAGGATGTCACGCCAAACTTTTTCTCCGAATTTTTTTTTTTTTTGACGGGGCGAGATGATCGCTTCTTCGCCTCACGGCCGATCGCAAGGACGTGGTCAAAAGGTTACGCTGCTGCTGTGCGTGATTCTGGTGCAAAAAGATGGGGGCCATTTTCACTAATGTAATGCTCTGCGTGCAGAACGAATGACTGGAGTAAGAGAGCAAACGGGTACGGTGTGAGCTCCCTCGCGCAGTCGCGCGTACGTGCTGCTCATCATCAAGGAATCTCAGACTTCTCAATAGCTCTTTTTTTTGTTAGGTGCTTTTTGCTCCTGGATGCATATGCATTTTTTATTAAAACAATTTTGAACATATTTTAAAATACCAATGAATGCGAAATAAAATGTTCGCGCATAGAGAAAAAATATAACATGTCTTAACAAAGCCCTTTTATGAGCCGACTTTTTTTTTGTGACGTATTTAGAAAAGACAAAATTTGGTGCTTAAATACCCCTTTTTCACGAGATTGCGCCCGACGCTCCCGGAGCGGCGTGTGGGCTGGCTTCGACGTGCTCGACGAGCACATCTTGCCCGACATCAAGCAGTATCTATGCTACTCTGCTCGCCACTAAGCTCGTCATGGCGAACGGCGCCGCCGAGACTCAGCACCGCCTCGAAGCCGCCCAGGAGGAGCACGAGCTCGTGGTGGCGCAGCGCAAGTCTGCCGTCCTCTTCTACCTCGGCAGGCAGGGTGGAGAGAGCTCGCCATCCAACTAGGATCTATATGAGAAGTATGTCCCCGTCTGATGCGCCATGATCAGAAGCAAAATCTAGCGCGAAGTCTTTTTGCAAAATTTTCAGTACGAATGTTTAGTATCTATTCGGCCCAATGCATAGCCATCCAATTTCCCCTCTCGGCACACCTTCGTTTGGGTTTCCCACGCATCAACAGAATCTGAATCACTGGGCTGCTACTTTATGCACTCCATCACATAACCATGAACGAAATAATGCCATCGCATTAAAATTTAAAAAAAGCTTGGCACTCTGACGAGTGAATAATCATCGTCATAACACATGAGTTCACTTTCCAAGTCCAATACACCATATACTGGAAAGAAAGCTAGAGTACAACAGAACAGATCGAAAGTTTTATTCCATCAGCAGATGTAATAAAAAGTCTCAAGTTTTGCCTTAGCTCCACATCTTTTCCTAGTTACTCATTCTTTCAGTGCCACAAATCGATTTTCTTTCCTTTGTTTGTCTCGGCCACACACCTTTTACTATCAGCAATAGAATTGACAACACAGTGTGCTGTAATTATCCAGCCCACATATGACATCTATCACAGTGTACAAACTAGCTACAGTTGGTGTGGTAATTTGTAAGAGCAAGAACATGCCAGAACATATTTTAGAAAATTCAATAGCTGAGATAAAACAAACAAGGTCAGTTTTACAGACATAGCACAGCGGGAGTTGAGGCGAAAGATTGTCAAGTCGAATAGGTTAGAATTGGCCAGGTACACGCACAAGTTGTCTTTTCCTTTCAAAGTCCACCTGCACGAAACACAAATATAAACAAAAACAAGGGTAAAAATGGTTAGGTTGTTTCCTGATTCGGACGTTTAAAAATACAAACATTCAAATAGAAGCATTACCACTTTCTTCACCCGTTCATTAGCAGCTGATGTTCCACCGCTGACATTTTCAGGCAGGTATGGACTGCATACACGAACTTCCTTCATTACAACAATGTTGGTCTTGTCCCAATGAACTGGAAGCCTGGTGGAGCAATAGACTCATTATTTGCCGGTTTAAGAATTAGAGAAAGAAGTGAAGTCTCCTTAAGTTTTCCACAGACACCAAACATTCACAACAACGATGCAACACGTGAGCACCACTAACTCGTACAGAAACACTCGGCGGCTCGAACAGAGTTTCAAAATGTAGCGATGCTCCACAATCATAGTAAACCAATACAATATTTGTCGTGGACAAATTGTAGCAAACCGCATACAGTGAAACCAATTTGTTCAGAGCAAACCACATCCAAACCAAATGACTGCTACAGCAAAACAAATGTAAGGCACTGCAACCTTGACTGAAATACAGAAAGTTTCAGCAATTCATGGTCTTATCTAATACATACTCCCTCCGTATCAAAATATAAGACTTTCTAGCTAGTTTCTGCACACATGCAGAAACTAGCTAGAAAGTCTTATATTTTGACATGGAGGGAGTATATATCATCACTTACCACTGGAGGCCAAGGTTGATGCTGATTCTAGTCATTCCTCAAAACAGGCAAAACATGTAATTTCTATATTGGCACGTTATACGACACAAGCAAAATCTTTCTCTGCTTTTTAGAAAAGCCTCCACCAAGTCAGCAAGACGACTTTCAGTAACAAGAGAAACAAACAGGAAATGAAACAACATATTGTGACAGCAGCTTCACAATGACCGCCCCAAAAGAACCCTAAAAACCAAATTAGACCTCTGTGTGGCACATCTGTAAGTAGCATGAATTCACCCCTAAAAAATAAGTTGACAGACATGCCAGCAAGGTTTTTCAAAATGATGTTCTTCCAGCTTTTGAGAACAGGCCACAACCAGAAGATTCCACAATAAAATACAAAAACCAGAGGCTTGTATATTTGCTTCAGTTTTTGGCAAATACAACAAGAAAGTTGACTTGAGAATGTATTTGTTTAGTATGTCTGTGGGTGCAGAGCGAAAGACAGCAGTTTATTATCAATACAGAGAGAGGGTGGGAATCTGGCGTTACTAAAGGGGACTAATATAATGCTAACAAATGTCACAAAAAAGCTACTCCCTCTGCTTCAATTAATATAGACCAAAAAAATCGTGTTCCTGTTTACTGAAAATCAAATGTGGGGACTCCAAAAACAAATGCTGATTCATAGCAAAATGGCCACAAAACATGGATATCCTTGAAATAGATAATGACAGTTCAAACTTACGTCTTGGACAATGCATCAAATAATCTTTGAGCTTCTGGGGTGACACCAACACCAATTCTCTCTGCATCAATCTCAGCTTGCCTGTACATCATCACATGTAGTGTGAGAACCAAGACGTCACAGTGAGAAGCCAACAACATGCAAGCTAATTGTCAGCTTCTAGAAAGTAGCATTAAGCTTGATAAAATGTATCACCATAAATGATAGAACCACAAAATAGAAAAGCAAGGCTGATGAGTGATAAATCCTTACTGACAAATGTAATACGCAAAATCACCTAGTAAAAGAAAGCAAAATCATAGATCAACAAATTGCTAGCTCTTCAGCACAAAACCAAATGACATAGAGAGACATCTCTGTGATCATACACATCATTAGTCAACAGTACGACCTGTTGGGCTATTACAGTTATATATACTATAAACTGAATCACCACAATAGAATAATATCCACACAAATCGTAGATTTTTCATCAACTAGCAAAGACAACCCAAAGGCTAGTCACACAACACTGAGTCTGAAATCAAAGATCATCTATCAAGTTAACAGCCGAATAACCTAAAAGACTCTTCAGTGGTTGTAGCAACGGGGCATATTGGGTGCACGTGCACTAGCACCTTAGTACAGTAGACCACTAGTTTAACATTAAAAAATCTTCACAAAATGTAAAAAAATAAATAACAATCTTCATAAATTTTTAGATCCAAATTCGACAACTGAAGAAATAGTAAGGACAAATCCGTCTGTGAATAGTAACAACAGGATACTATTCAGTCCATATTTGAATTTGGTACTACTCATATCCTGATTTGTCTTCTTTGTCTACGAACTTTAGAATCAAATTTGGTATGAGATTTTGTGGCGTAGATGTGTATTATTGCTACGCCATACATTAATTTCAGAAAGATAGTGTTTTTTATGGCTTAGTGCACCAGTATTAAGGGTGCAAATGCATTTATATGCCCCCCTTGAAGCAAACACTTTCCTAGATTTCTAATTTAGGTCAGCTTAACAGTTTTCGTAAGATCACATAAACAAAATAGATTGAACTATATGTTATGAGCTTATAGGGGTCAATCGATGCTAATGAACAGTGTGAGACCTCAACGCAAGCACCAGTCATCTCCAACATATAAGATGGGAAGGGCTAAGTTTGAAACATTATTTTGTCGAGTGAACAATGCAAGCTCAGCAGTGTTGTGCTTGTGCATGTATATTACCGCAGAGGATACTATCCTTGATCAACTCAGGAACCAAATTACCCAGACCATTTTGTAACCATGATCAACTCAGCACCTAGTTCTAAAATGGGGTATACCATTGTCTCAGGACAGCACGGCTTCAATGATTAGAGAGACAGAAGAGCACAACTGAATTTCCAACCAAATATCACACTGATTCCTATGTTCTCATCTAGATCTACAGTACCAATACCAGTTCCAAATTCTTTCATTTCTCCTTAGTTTACACACCCAATCTCAGTTCCTTCAGAACTATCGAAACAACATGATTCATCATCAAGGTTGCCTAATTGGGCTATGCTATTAACAGCCAAATAAAACAAAAATTGTAGGAAAATTATGAGAGTGGCCACTCACCACATGTAGCACCTAACTAAGTGGGATCTATTTCGTTAAGCCTCACCCAAAAAAATTGAGTGATCGTAATCTCTGTTTATTAGCCTCCTGGATCAAGAGATGTAGGGCGGATGTCAAGTAATATTGGAAACCAGATGTCAATTCAACATCAGAACCTCAAATGTCGGTCTGTGCTACTAGTCATACTTTCCCAAAAAGGTGTTATTGGGCTAGTAAAGCTGCTTATTTTGGTAACCGATGAGTGGCACAAAAAGGTGACATTCCTAAAATCTGGAAGGACAAATGATTCAGAGAATCCAACCTGGTTACTAAGTTTTGGGAATTTGTATGTCCTGACATGTTGGTTAATGAGACAAATGCAGTCATTTCTGGCATGAATGGTTAATCTACAAATCAATCTAATGTGTGTCCAAGGAGTATGAACATGCCTGTTGAGGTTCGTCAGATTGCTTTTTCCGCTCATTTTTCTGCAGATGAAGACTCTAATTTGGAAGTTCAATGCCTCTGGTGACCACAGTAACAAATATACTTATGCAATGATCAATTTTAGAGCGATCTCACCTGTTTATGTATCTTCTATTTGGAAACTGCCCATTACTTTTCGCATTCAAGTTTACCTTTAGCTGCTATCACTATCAAGCTTTTAACTAGATACAGTCTTCCTAAAAAACAAGATGTTACTGATAAATCTTATGTGCTTTGCACTAAGAGTGGGTACAAAACCTTTTCTCCGACCGTGTGGAGATTCACTCTATAAGTCTCATACATATATGTGGCAGGCAGTAGTAAGTCAAATATCGAAATGGACATGCTAAGTTCTGCTGCCTTGTGGAGTAATTCCAAAATGAGAGATTATGTACATTGCAGAATGTTTGCAGGAGCTTCCTGCAGATGTTTTGAGGAAACTGGTACGAACAATTATGAACTAGCACTTGCTGTACCAGGGCTCAAAAGCTGCACAAAATTTATCACTTTATGGGTTTTTGGAGCGCCAAGCATTGCAACACAGTGAATATACTGGTTCTGAAGAGACTGGAGACTACAAGAGGTGGAGTTGTGAACTTGACCCACGTTGAGGTAGAAGCTGGTCAAACAGCTTGGCTAAAGGAGATGTGCTTTAGAAGAAAGAATGCATGATAGATCAAGATGGTGAACTTTAGATACGAGAGACTTTGGGGTTAACTTTAGATCTAAAGCAATAAGTTTAATTGCCTAGCCTGGCAAAGTTTTGTGATTGGAACAAGTGGAGAATCCTAGCTTTTAGAACCAAAATAGAGTGAAGAGAGCTGAATTGGCTAGCTCTCATACGCAAGAATGGTATGCACGAAAGCAACTTTTCTGTCATATGTGCCCTGCCTTCTCTCATAAAAGTGACCGACCTCGAAACATTTAGGCTTCTTTGCATTAGAATCAAAGAAGGTGCATTCAAACATGACATAACCAAATGTGTGGCAATGTGCAAGTGCCGTTCAACCAAACATAGCTAGTTTGCTTGTTCAAGCTATAGCTCAGGTCAGCTATATCAGCATCAACTTTACTTCCTAGTTGCTACTCCACCTTTTTGTCCAGACGTATGTATCGCTTTTACCAACTAGAATAGTCAGGCCCAGTTCTGGAACAAAAATATCGGCCAAATAAGGGTTGTAGAAATAATGATACAACCTCCGATCCATATTAATGGCCTCAACTTTATCTAGATACGGATGTATCTAGTTAAGTGTTTAGACTAGATGCATCCGTATCTAGACAATGTTGAGACCATTAATATGGATCGGAGGGAGTATTAGATTCTTATTTCCTCAAACATGAATTTCACATTTACAGTAACTACTAACTAAATTCCATTTTTTAATTCATGTTTTCCAAGTTGACCGCTCGAATCATGACCGCATCTCAAATCCAAGCAAGATAAAAATAAAATCACATACATAACTAGCAATAACTACTACTACTACTACCCAAAAGGCTGGGATGCAGTAAGGACGACGGACCTGAGGGCGGCCTCCTCCCGGGCATGGATGGCGGCAAGGTCGAGCACGCAGCCGGCCGGGTCGAGCGGGTCGTCGTACTTGCCGACGACTGAGAACTCCTGGATGTAGTTGGCCTTGAGCACCCTCACGTTCCGCCGCTCGCCCCTCTCCGCCCTGCCCACGCCCTCCTGTGATCTACGCCGTCATGGAAACAAAGCACCGAACAGAAACAGAGCTGGGGGCAGAAGTAAACGGCATGGAGATTGAAGCCGGGAGCAAAGGGAGAGATTTGGGGAAGGATATGGATGACGAGGAGGTTGCTCGGGCGGTCGAAGGAGACGATCTGGCCCTCGAACTCCTCCCGAGGGTGGTCTTCGCGGAGATCACCACGCCGACCGCGAACTCCTCGCCGCCGACCTCCATGGGTGGGGTGGGGGAGGAGGTGGCCGGGGTGAGGCGCGTCAGAGGGCGGACCGGAGCTGTGTCTGCGTGGAGTTTCGGAGTTCGGCGGATTCTGCGGGGCGATGCGCGTGCCAGTGAAAAGGGCCTCTGCTGGAGGAAGACTACGGCCCGCTTGGCGTTGCAGTGTTTTCCCCTTTCGATTCCGTGTATATATGCGGGCTGGTTCTATAAGGCCTGCTTATGAAGCCCGGGTGGATTAACATTATCTGGATCTCCGGCCCTTCCTCGGAAGCTTGTTTTTCGATCGAATGATAAACCAGAAAAATAAACCGTGGCAAATAGGGAAGGTCAAGATAAAAAAGAGTCAACGCCAGTGAGTACCCAAGTAAAACGTGGAAAAACTATGGGAACTATTTGAGTCGCAGGGTTCCTAACACACAACTGTAAGAAAAATACACGTAAAAAATATAAGAAAAATAGGAGTTAATTCACAAACCAAGAAAAGAAGTACAACGAAACCATGAGATTCAGCTCCTTCCCCTGATGTTGTCATAGATTTAGCTCGTCTCCGGCGGCCATCTGGCAGAGATTAGGTGACTTTATGTCCACATAAATATTGTTTTCTTCAATTGCCATGATTTGTTTGTCTGTTTAGTTTTCTCCAATTATGTGTTTGTGAGTTGGAGTTGACAATTTTTCGACGGTGGGGCCGCAATCACACGGAATAACAATATCACGACACCATCCTAATCCCCGTGTAGACATAACGTTTTGTTGTTGTCATCAATCATTGAATCTATCTGCTAGTTCATAGTGTGGGAGTTCTCGCAGTTTTGATGCCCCCGCGCTTAACCCCGCAACTTGGCGCGCGAGCTGCTCCGCCGCTAGCTATTGCCCCTGTTAGCCGACGTTGCTCCGCATTTACGAGGAGCGTGGACGAGCGACGAATCAAAACAACAAAAAACGAGCGGCCACTAGCCAACCCATCGCCGATGACCGGAGAGACTAAGTCCGAACCCTAGCTCTCAGCATTTTCGCTGCACTGAGAGACCAGCAACTCGTACCTAGCGCCGCAGGGGAGATGTGGACGTGCTCCCCAGAAACCCGTCGCCAACCGCCCTCTCTAGCTCTGACCGCCGCCTGGTTCTTTGTTCAGGTGTACGAGCCACGCGAGGAAACGACGAACATAGAAAGCTCAGCTCCATGGGGACTCGACCGACACATGTCACACGTTAACAATGGGTATTTTGGTCATTACTTGTGGGTCTCATGTGTCAAGGGCAAATTATAAACTAGAGAAGTAAAGCGTGACAAATAAGGAATGTCAAAATAAAGAGGGGCAAATCGGTGACTACCGAAGTAAAGCGTGCAAAAGAAAAAAACGACCCCGAAACACTGGCATCACGAGGGGAGCGCCTATGTCGCGCGTTACGCGGCGCGAGCGTCCCGTCACGTACCCCCACTCGCTATATGGGCTCGGCCCATTTCTGCGAACAGTTTCGTTTCGCTTTTTTTTCCTGTTTCGCTGCTTTGGATGAGACCATCAAAATCTAAACAAAATTCAAATCTGAACAATTTTTGAAACTGAACAAATTTTGAAACTAAACAATTTTTGAAATGAACAAATTTCGAAATGAACAATTTTCAAATTTGGAACCATTTTTAAATTTGGAACCATTTTTTAATTCGGAACCATTTTTAAATTTGGAACCATTTTAAATCCGGAACCATTTTTAAATTTGGAACCATTTTCAAAATGGAACCATTTTTAAATTTGGAACTATTTTCAAAATGGAACCATTTAAAAAATGAACAATTTAAATTTGGAACCATTTTAAAAAAGGAACCATTTTAAAAAATGAACCATTTTCAAATTTGAAACCATTTTTAAGTTTGGAACCATTTTAAATTCGGAACCTTTTTTAATTTGGAACCATTTTCAAAATGGAACCATTTTAAAAAATGAACAATTTTAAAATTTGGAACCTTTTTCAAAATGGAACCAATTAAAAAATGAACCATTTTAAATTTGGATCCATTTTCAAAATGAAAGCATTTCAAAAAATGAACAATTTTAACATTTGGAACCATTTTAAAAATGGAACCAATTAAAAAATAAACCATTTTAAAATTTGGAACCATTTTTTAATTTAGAATCATTTTAAAATGGAACCATTTAAAAAATGAATAATTTTATAATTTGGAACCATTTTCAAAATGGAACCAATTAAAAAATGAACAATTTTCAAATTTTGAACCATTTTAAATTTAGAACCATTTTAAATTTTTAACCATTTTAAAAAATGAACAATTTTAAAATTTGGTACCATTTTTAAATTTGGAACCATTTTCAAAATGAAACCAATTAAAAAATGAACCATTTTTTAGTGTGGAACCATTTTCAAAATGGAACCATTTAAAAAATGAATAATTTTATAATTTGGAATTTTTTTAAATTTGGAACCATTTTTAAATTTGGAACCATTTTCAAAATAGAGCCATTTTAAAAAATAAACAATTTTAAAATTTGGTGCCATTTTTAAATTTAGAACCATTTTCAAAATGAAACCAATTAAAAAATTAATAATTTGCAAATTTGGAACCATTTTTAAATTTAGAAACATTGTAAAAAAGGGACCATTTTCAAAAAATGAAAAAAAATCGAAAATCAATTTAAAAAGAACGAAAAACAAATAAGAAAATAAAAAGAAAATGAAAACAAAAGGAAACGAAAAAGAAAAACCTAAAATGAAAAGAAAGGAAAAAGAAAAAGAAAAAAGAAAAAAAAGAAGCAGTGCGGCGCGGTCTAAGAAAAGAAGCAGTGCGGTCGGTCGGCAGGGAATGGGCCAGGCCCAAGTGGAATCGGGGGGTACGCGGAGGATGGTAACCTCCGCGGTACGCGTCCTATAGGTTTTGCCCAATATGAGCCCGTCTGAAGAGCTGACACCCATCCGGCACCCACGGAGGGCCCGAGAGCGCGGCCCATTTCCACTCCCGGCGAAACAAACAAACCTCCACGTAAGTAGCTCTTTTACGTCAGGAAACACATGGGAAGCATGGGACCCACCACCAGCCAGTGCCCCACAAAACAGTGAGTCGCGTTCGTGGCACCTCGGTGGCCGTTGCCATCACCCGCCCCGCCTTGCACGGCGCGTCGCAACGCACGGCCCGTCCTCACCCGAACTGTCACCCACCCGCCTCAATACCATGCGGGATCCACCGACCCGGACAACCACGTCAGTGGCACATCAGCCAGCGCGCACGTACGGTTCGGACCACTCGCCAGTCCACCACCACGTCCACGTCATCTCCCGGGGACCGCTACGGCCACCCGCGCCTCGCCCACCGTGGGTCAATAACTGTCCCACCGCGCAGCGACCGACCTCCTCTCTCGAGACGCGACCGCGCGTAGCACGCAACAGGTGGCGTCGGGCTCGCCGCGCGGCGGCCCGCACTGCACTGCACTGCACTGCACTGCACAGGGGATCTTCGTGCGGGCGGTGGAAATGTCGGGAATGCCCCCTGCATCCTCTCCTCTCGCGACGACGCCCCCCGCATCCTCTCCTCTCTTCCCCATCTCCGTCTCTGCCGTGCTCCATATAACCATCTCTCTCCAAATCTCGCCCCAAATCGCCATTTCTATTCCCCCTGCCCCTCCACCACCGCGACCACACCCCGCCATAGATCGAGCCCGACCCCGCGTACCCAGCCCCCCGTCTCTGGCCCGGCCCCCAAATTCCGATCAAATCTCCCCGCCGAGCCGCGGCTGGAGCCCGATTCGACTTAATTCGAGCCCCGATCTGCGGTCCTCAGATAGGCGGCTCGTCGGAATCGGCCGCGCCCGGGTCGAATTCGGGCGATCCTCAGGCGCATGGAGCGAGCCCCAGCGGATCCGCGGCTCCCGAGCTAGGGTTACCGCCGGTGGCTGCAGCGGCGATCTGTGATGGTGCAGCGCGGCGCCGGGACTCGGCCAGGAGGGATCGGCGGCTGGGAAGATGCGAGGCTATGCATGGGGGCGGTGACGGCCGGCGGCGGCCTCTCGTCCCGCACATGTGGCCAGCAGCAACTCGCGTAGAGGCAGCTCCACCTCCACCGCCGAAGGGACCAGCCTCTCCCGCTCCTCTGTTGCTCCGCTCCGGACGACGGCCTGTTGTCCACCCGCACCGACGACTCCCCCACCAGCAGCGGCACAAAGGCAGGACTGCCGCCTCCTGTCTCCCCGCCCGGCTTCGGCAGACTCCTTCCTAAAGGTGCCTACTGGTGGAAAATCAATCACTCTGGGATTTGCTAAGCTCCGTGTGTTTTAGACCAAATCGAATATGATGGATTCATTAAACGGTTGCCATGTTTCTGCTTCAAAAACGTTATCTATATATAAGAGTAACTAGAAGGAATAATGATTGAGAGGTTGGAGGTTATACCGTAGTAGTCTGCCGTTGTAGGAAAGTTTCTGGCTGAGCAAACATATATGTACAGTTGTGAGCCATCGCTAACGCACTATTTTCCTTGTGTGATTTGATGGATTCTGCCTCACTGTGGAAATTTTCGCACCCCACGTGTAAGGCGTGTTCCGTTGTCGCGTGTATGTTGAGAATCGTTTGGATCGTATCGTCTGGCTATTGGATAGAGTGATGCTATACTATTCGAATTGAAGGTGTTTCTACAATTGGCGTGTGCTCGGTATCCAGTGGTAGTTTTGGACCACATAGCCCTACACGTGACGCAAGTCGTGTTCTATTGTTTTGCACTCATCAAGATAACACATTTTGCCCACAATTTTGATATCCTTGTTTTCCTTTTTCTTTTTGCTACTTCCTCCGTTCCTAATTATAAGATGGTTTAGCATTTTCTAGAATTGGACGTATGTAGACGCATTTTAGTGTGTAGATTCACCCATTTCGGTCTGTATGTAGTCAATATTGAAATATTTAAAACATCTTATATTATGGAAGGAGCGAATAATATACACGGATTGATCTTCCTTTCCAAACAAAGTAAATAGGAGACATGAAAACAAACCTAAGACTTGGTTGCAAGGCATTATGCATTACCTATATATCATGGTACATTTAGTTTTGGACCACATATTCTACGTGTAGTGCATGTTGTGTCTTTTTGTTATGTACGTCATCAAGATATTGCATTTCCCCACCATTTCTATATTCTTGGTATTTTGTTGTTGCAAATATAATAGGAGGAGGAGGTAAGGATTGATCTTCCATTCGAAATGAGGTAAATAGGAGAAACGGAAACATGACTTTGTTGTGAGGCATTACACATTGCCTATAAATCGAGGAAACATTAGATTTTGTGGTCTAAGTGTTGTATATATTCCAGTAGCCCAAATTTACAGCGTGACAACCGTTTTCGTTCTGCTGCAACTTGATTTTCAATGTTTACAGGCTTGACACACATAAAGTCAGTCGATTGGGTATCATATTATAAGTACAAATTGGAGTTTAACAGAAGAAACACGCCCCCATTTCGAATGTCTTATGAGTTGAAACGGCATTTTTTGGCAGCTGGCAGCTTAATGAAATACACGTTGTTGCACGGCATTTATTTTCTTTGCAACACGACAAAATGAGATATTACGCTTCTTATTTTTAGCTGATTGGATATCATAAGGAGACTTTTCTCTATTTATGGTTGCAGTTATGCTGAACTGTGCCTCTAGCTTTGACGTTAGTTCTCCTAATGTTAAGCTTTCTCCTTCTTCGCTGTTATTTTTTTGGCGATGTGACCACGTTCTTGTTTCTTAAAGACTTAACGAAAGTATGTATCTATTTTGCAGGACGGACGTGAATTCCGAGTTGGAGATTGCGCACTTTTTCAGGCTGTTGATGTTCCTCCTTTCATCGGGTTGATACGTTGGATTGAGAAAAAGGAGGAAGGTTTTCCCAAGTTACGTGTAAGTTGGCTCTATCGATCTGCAGACGTCAAGCTTAACAAGGCAATACAGCTCAACGCCGCACCAAACGAGATCTTCTATTCTTTCCACCAGGACGAGACATCTGCCGTCTCTCTGCTACATCCTTGCAAAGTTGCCTTTTTACGGAAAGGTGTTGAGCTGCCTGCTGGATTTTCTTCATTTGTGTGTCGGCGTGTGTATGATATTGACAACAAGTGCTTATGGTGGCTTACTGACAAGGATTATATTAATGTAAGTTTACAGATTCTTTCCGTATTTATTCTGTGTTATATTCTGTTCTTATGTCTCGACTTACAATCAGGAACGGCAGGAAGAAGTAAATCGACTTCTGCATAGAACAAGGTTAGAAATGCATGCCGCAGTACAATCAGGTGGACGTTCACCCAAGCGGCTAAACAGTCCATCGTCTACCCAGCAGAAGTCCGGTTCGGATGATGCACAAAATTGTGGTTTATCTAAAGGAAAGAAGAGGGAGAGAGTCGAGCAAGGAATTGATCCAGCTACGCGAGACCGTGATCGTCCCCTTAAGGTTGAGGACGGTGAACTGGGAAACTTCAAAGTAGACGGTATGAAGCATACAATCGCAAAGTTCATGGCAAAGTTTACAGAGAAAGGTGGACTTCCAATGATGAAGCAGTCGAGAAGCTTGTTCAGTTAATGCAACTTGATCGAACTGAAAGGAAGATAGACCTTGGTGGTCGAGTACTGCTTGCACATATTATCACAGCTACAGAAAGTCCTGACTGCCTCAGGAGATTTGTGCAACTAAGGGGCCTTCCCGTTTTGAATGAGTGGCTTCAAGAGACTCACAAAGGGAAGTCTGGTGAAGGTGGTAGTCCTAAAGAAACTGATAAGCGTGTTGAAGAATTTCTGATTGCGTTGCTTCGTGCTCTCGCAAAATTGCCTATCAATTTGAATGCCTTGCAGAGTTGCAGTATCGGGAAATCTGTCAACCATCTGCGTAGCCATAAAAGTGTTGAGATACAGAAGAGGGCGAAATGTCTTGTTGAAAACTGGAAAAAGCGTGTTGATGCCGAAATGAAGTCAAATGAGGCGAAACCTGTAGTGTCAGGTCAAGCTGTTTCCTGGTCAGGGAAAGGGGGTGTCGCAGAAGTTACTAATGGTGGAAACAGACGAAGCGGCTCGAGTGAGTCCAGTCCCAAAAACCCAGCATCTCATCATTCTTCAAAGGTTCTGACTGCTAAACATGGTGCTTCTGATGCTGTTGGAAAATTAAGTCCTCTCACAGCTGTCTCCTCAAAGTCGCAACACATGCCAGCAAATGTTGCAACCAACTTGAAGGATCCACCCTGCAAGTCAACTGGTGGTCCTGAGTTGCCAACAGTGAGAGAGGAGAAAAGCAGCAGTTCAAGCCAATCTCTGAACAACAGTCACTCATGTTCAAGTGATCATGCAAAAGCATTTGGTTCTTCTTGGAAGGAGGACGCAAGAAGTTCTACTGCTGCATCTGGCAATGCTAGTAAAACTTCCGGGAGCTCTTCATGTGTCCTTCGAAGGGCAAAGAGTGCCCGTCTTGGTTCTGGGATACAGAAAGAAGCTACCGTGGGAAGATCTGCCTCACTCGATCGGTCCTTGTTCCAGGAAAAATCAGCACAATCTGGAATGGTGTCTGAGAAAGGAGGCGACACACCACCTGATAACGGTAATAGCCATAGATTGATAGTTCGCTTTCCAAATCCAAGCCGTAGTCCTGCTAGAAGTGTGAGTGGTGGCTCATTTGAGGACCCATCTGTCACTGGGAGTAGATCTTCATCTCCTGTGCCTGCCGATAAGCATGAACAGAATGGTCGGCGGGTGAAAATGAAGACTGAAAATTCCCGGCCTCAGTTAGCTTCTGATGCTAATGCTGAGTCTTGGCACAGCAATGAGATTAAAGGGGTTGCAGGTTCGGAGGAAGGTGATAAATCAGCATTCCTTACATTGGAGGGCAACAGGACAACTGAAGAAGCTGGTAAGGATGCATGTGCATTGCGTGCTGCAAGTTCATTGCAAGTGAATGAGAAAGGCGTCTGCTCAAGTGAAACCAGGGGAAACTCATTCAACCCTATGAATGCATTAATTGAAATAAAATACTCTGAAGCTGGTCCTTCTTTGCAAGCTGGAGATGATACTGCGATGAATCTTCTTGCTAGTGTGGCTGGAGAAATATCTAAATCTGAATCGATTTCTCCATCAGCTTCACCAAGAAATACATCTGTAAATCAAGTAGGCTGTGAAGGTGACAGCATTCAGAAGTTAAAAGTAGAATGTGACACAGTCCTGTCTCAGCGTCAAGCACCATCAGTTGTTGAGAAAGTCATTGTGGAGAAGCAAGAGAAAGCTGATGCTTGTTTGATTGTAAAGGAGGAAGTGAATCAGAGGACCCACTTATCATTGCAAGACAACGATAAATGTACCACATCTACTGGCCCGTCACCTAAAAATGGTGCAGATTGTAATCCCGTTGAGTTGTCAGCAAAGACTGAAAACCAAGAACAGGAGTGCAAAAAAAATTGTTTTTCTGATCCTGGGGTTGATACACAAGGTGATGGTGATCAAAACTCAAATATATCAATTCTGCTTTTATTGAGATTTGTATAGAATCTAATATGCATTCGTCTGCAGGTGAAGATCACAATGCATGTGCGAGCCGTGGAACAGTTGAAGATGGTCACATAAGCAGCCCTGATGTTGTCGGTACTACTTCAGGTGGCCAATGTAATTCAGTCGTTTCTAATCGAAGTCAGAATTACGCCCTCCTGAGGAGTTGCAATTGTGTGCTCTCGATAAACACACCCATGACTTGTCGAAGTCAAGTGATCGAAAGCCACTTGCTGGTGGACCAGATCAGTCGGAAGCCACCGATACATGTGGTAAATTTGATTTGAAGACTTCAGTTTCTCCAGTGCCTGTTTCTCTGAAAAAAGGTGAAGAAGTTATTAGCACAGTGGTCAAAGGGGAAGAAAAGGAGGAGCTTTCTTCCACTTCAGCTGATGTTAAGAAGCTAGTTGTATTCCCAGGTGATGTGGCAAATGGGATTAAAGAGTCAAAAGATAGTTCCAGTGAATCGAGTAGCCATGTAAAACTCCGAGCTATCATATCTCAGGATATTGAGCACTGTCCAAAGAAACTGAGCGATGATGTGGTTGGGAAAAAGGACCTTGTCTCATCAGATGAGGGTTCTATAACTGCCAAGGCCAAGTCAAATGGTACCGCTAAGCTTGATTTTGATTTGAATGAACTGGGGGATGAAGGGAATCATTCTGAGCCAGCTATCTCACCTGTTATATGTTCTTCTGCGACACATTTACCCTCTCTCTCTCCATTCATATCACCTGTTTTAAGTGGTCTGCCTGCCCCAATAACAGTCGCTGCTCCAGCTAAAGGACCTTTTGTTCCTCCTGAGAACCTACTAAGAGTGAAGCCTGAGGCTGGGTGGAAAGGCTCAGCAGCTACAAGTGCATTTCGCCCTGCGGAACCACGAAAGGGTTTTGGGACGTTTCTCACTGCACCTGGTATCGTTGCATCTGATGCTGCGGGCAAGCAGTCTCGCCCAGCATTTGACATCGATCTTAATGTAGCAGATGACCAGATTCTCGAGGAAGATATCTCACAGAGTTCTGCTCAGACAACTGGTTCTGAATCTGGCAACACTAGAAGTCGTGATGGTCCTGTACGGAGTGCTGGCATGGAACTTGACTTGAATAGGGCTGATGAATTTGCTGAGAATAATCAATTTATGTCAAACTCTTCTCACAGAGTTGAAGTCACATTGTTGCCAGCAAGACCATTGACAGGAGGTTTACCGAGGAATGATAGAAATAGCTCAAGGAACTTCTTTGATCTCAATAATGGACCTAGCCTTGATGAAGCTAGCACAGAGCCTGCACAGAGGAATCTATCATCTAAAGGTGCTAACAGCATACCATTCTTACCTCAAGTTGCTGGCCTTAGAATGAATGGTACTGAAATCAATAACATGTCACCTTGGTTTGCTTCTGCCAACCCATATGTTCCTGTATCTATGCAACCGTTCTTGCCAGCTAGAGGAGAACAGCCTTACCCAATAGATACGGCACCTGGAACCCAGAGAATCATTGCGTCTGTGGCAGACAGTAGCCAATTAGGAAGCGATTCCTGCAGGGCTCCGGTTATTTCGGCACCACCAACCATGGTGTTCCACCCTCCTGCATATCAATATGCAGGATTTCATTCCCTCCCAGTGTTCACCTTCCGACAACAGCATTTCCAATTGGATCGACATCGTATCCCAGTGCTGCACCTGGAGGAGTTCAATACTTCCCAACCATCGCTCCGTCACTTGTTGGGTCAACAGGTGCATTACCTGCTCAACATGCGAGGCAATATGCAATAAACTGTCCTGAAGGCAGCAGCAGTGAGGGACATGACAATAATTGGAAATGGAGAAGACAAGGGTTTGATCTTAATTCTGGCCCTGGAGCTATAGATTTAGAAGGAAAAGATGAACGGGTACCTTTATCGGTTAGACAAAATTTGATCACGCCTCCACAAACTTTTGTGGAGGATCAAACGAGAATGTACCAAATGCCTGGTGTAGGAATAAAGAGGAAGGAACCTGAAGGCGGCTGGGATGCCGAAAGGTCATCATACAAGCAATTGTCATGGCAGTAAGAAAAAGAAAGATATATCGCGGCGACTTCAGTGTCTGGTAAGCTTGCTTGTACTACAGTTCGAGCTTAGAACTTATTCATATCATTTTCCTGTGAAATGAAGTAGTCGGCGCTCTTATTTGCAGAGGCAACTGCATGTGGAAGTCAGGCGTTGTACCGCACCTGTGTGACCCTGCTGGGATATACGACTCCACACATGGGATTCCATGTCTGTGATGACGTGAATCGTGGGAGGAAATGAAACTTCGCTGTAATTGCTGTAAATGTTAACCATATTGATACTTCCCTGGAAACAGTTTTCCTCAGCTTCAGCAGTTGCTTTGCTAGAGTTTTGTACCTGCCAGGCATGCTTCTGTTTTGCCCAGGAGGAGGGTACGGGTTTGGAGATGGGACGGTAATATGGTCCCTGGCATCTTCGAACACCTGGAGCCGCTGTAATTAGTTTTCGTTTTCTTTTTTGAAGTTTCTTATGATAAACCGTCTTGACATTGTGCTGAGCACATCTGCAGCTTAACATATGATTTAGCCTGTGACATGTGTTATGCGGGGAAGTGTTGTTACATGAGTAGGGCAGGAAGTAATTTTTTTTTTTTGAGGGGAGGCAGGAAGTAATAATTTGCTGTGACTAACCTCTCATTTCCATGTTGTGCTTCTTGGTCATGCAAGATGCTGGCTGTGCCGTTTGTAATCTCATAAATTTGCTCCATTCTGGAGGTTGATTGCACTGTCCGCTTGCAGGGACGGGCATCTGTTATATTTGCAGGTACTGTTATCTTGGCGTTATCAGTAAATCTTGACCGCTGCTGCATCTGATGCACGATGGTGAGTGTTCCTGTGCCTTATGCTGAGTTCCTTTCGTAGACTCCTCGGTGACGCAAACCATTTACACTTGCCATGTTTCTGCAGTGTCAGACGGGTTGTGGAAGCGACCCGGCGTTGAAAGCCAGGAAAGTGGAAGCAGGGGGAAGCAGAGGAGAGGACGCGTTCACGGGCGTGACGCGACGGGGGGCTCCACTCCACCACCACCACCAGAGGAAGCAGGACAGGATGCCCCTTTAACCACGTAAACTACTGCAGCCACGAGGCAGCGGTGGTGGGGAAAAAGGGTGGAAGTCGACAGGCCGACAGAGAGGGGGAGGGAGAGACAGTCGCGGTCAGTGGTGTGGCCCGTGACGCGACGCTGCCCTGTCCCTGTCTCTCTGCTTCCCCTCTTTCCCCACCCTCCTTTGCTTCTCCCGCGCGCCTCTCTTTCCCCGTCTCCATCTGTCCCCATCCGGCATTTTCTCCCCTCTGTCCTGTGAAGAGCGGTCCGTGTCTGTCCGTCCATCCAAACGTAGTTGTGTGTGTGTCTCGTCTCCCGTCGCCTTCCTCAGCTGCCGTCTTGTTAGACTTGGGCTCCATCACCTCTTCACTCAATTTAATACACGTCCTCTCGTGACAGCGGCTGGTGATTCATAGTTTACCTCCCGGTCAAGAACAGCAAGCTAATAAACGTCGACCCAGTCTCCATCTACAATCATCCAGCCAGCCAGCCAGTTTGTATTTTTTTCTCGTGGCAGCTATAATTCCAATTTCCTTTTACTTTGATAGAAAAAACGCCTACAGAGGCATGCTCCCATATGTTGGGGGCCATCCAAAATTTGCCCGGCACCTCCTAGCCCCCAAACTTGGAGCCGGCTCGGCGGTGCCCCACAACAGTCTGACACGGTCTCCGACAGGTGGGACTATATGTCATACACACGATGCTCCGACAGCTCACAACTGTGGTTAATGGCCCGGTGTAGGAGGCTGTTCCAGCGTAATTGCTGCCGCTTCGCCGGGCAGTTCCCCAGCGGCGGGACGTGACAACGGTGTGCCTTCTCGTACACGCGTCACATTAACGCCGGTCCAGTGCTAGCCCATGCGCTCACATTTTAAACGCCGATGCATCACCCCTCGGCTTACACGCCCGGCGATATAATGGCCCCTCCCTCCCTAGTCCCTTCCTCGCCGCTCATCTTTCCTTCCCTTCCGTTTTGTCGCCAGCCACGCACGACGAAGCATGAAGGCCCATTGCGCGTCACACTTGGTGGCAGACTGGCCACACGGTGGACAACGCCATTGCGGCCGCCTGCGAGCACCTTCTCCTTGAGGCTGTTTTACCACTCGTGCGGCGTGGCAGTGGCGCTTGCCACCGCGCCGAGGAGGTGGAGGCGGCATCGTCATCCATGACGTGCAGGATTGTCGCATGCCACGAGGTGGCCCGGTGATCCGGGACTTCCTGGGGCGGCGTCCCCACTGCCCGACCATCTATACCTTCGCCGACCGAAGCATGAGGTAAAGGAGCGCTCGCGGGCTACCGGGTGCCTTCACCACTTCGCGACGACGCCCACGACGGCAAATTCCCCGACATCATCTGGCTCTCGTGGCGTTGGCCACCGAGATCGAGGAGGAGTCACCGGGCTTTATGAGGACCATCGAGCTTTTGTTGTAGCAGGCTGCCTCCTGCGGCGGGCGCCTCCTCATGTGCTGCCTCCTCCACGGTTGTGTATATCGATGACGACGGCGGGAACGAGAGCATTGAATGGGACGAGCTCGCGGGCGAGAACAAGGATTAGGGTTTAGGTGTGTCGGCGATGCCTATTTAGATTTCATTCAGAAATCTTGTAATAGATAACAAATGTGAATGCAAATTTCATCCTTCTGCTAAATTTTGTCATCAAATACATATTTTTGATTTGGTTTTGGAGGACGCCGCTGGCATTTTGGGGTGTGCTTGACAAAATTCCGGGGATGCCGGTGGAGATGCTCCAAGTCTGTTTCTGAAGTAAAACATTGTAAAATCCGACCAAGTTGTTAGTCATCAACATCTACAATACCATCAATATGACTAGACATATTGTAACATTTATATGTTCTTATAATATCTGTATAGGTTGTTGATCTTTTTTTCCATAGGCTTGTCAAAAACTTTGTAAGTGGTTCATTCATACATGGTCATCTGCGTATCAATCTGCGTATCAAATTCCTAGGGTTCACGACGTACTTTATCAAACTAAGCCTTGTTATGAATGGAACTGGGCAGGTGGCCAAGTGGGTTTGTCGTTCGGTGGTTTACCGTCAATCTTCTACTAGTACGACGTGCATATAGAACTGCATCGATGTGGAGCATGCTCGCATGCATGCACGGCCAGAGTTTATGCCCCGCGCATGTCGTCTTCCTCCTCCCACATGGGCGTAAAGCGATGCTCGTTGGGCCCTTGGACCTTCGCCTCCTCAAATTAGAAAGGCAGGCTTTGTTTTCTCGGGGTTTGTAGGTGGGGTGTAAGTCCAATCCCACTCGCATCACCACCAGCAGCTCGAGCTGATGTGAGATGGACGCTCGCCGTCGCCGACGAATTAAATCACGAAAGCTAGAGCAGATTACTCACATCAACGGCGCGCGTTTCTGGAAAGAGGCCATCTCCGGCACCGGGCCATGCGCGGGGACTATTGGACGGCACCCACCGGCGACGAGTACTGCAAATGAGCGTCCCACGACGGGCCTGTCCCCATGGAACAGAGTCGGGGTACGAGATGGAGTACTGGTAGTACGATGACGGACCCCCACCCGGCCACCCCACATGGCCGGCCAGGGGTAGGGCAGCGAGATCGATCGATCGATCGGGATCTACCCTGCGTCTGCCTGCTAGTGCGGGAATAATGCTGGTTGGTCCTCGATCGGACGCGTAAGCTTCGTAAAGAGGAGCACGGAAAGGAGGCGAGAGGGAAACACGCGGAAAAGCAGAGTGGTCGCCTTCGTTCCTCTCTTCCTCACTCCCTTTGGCCCATTACGACCATGATTTCCTCGCCTCAAAGTTCCGCTTTTCTTCCAAAAGGCACTGTAAATTTGACCAATTTGACCTTTTTTTTAAAATATTCACACAAAATGGATCCAAATTTGAAATATTTCACGATCTGACCCTTTTAGATGACGCCAGACGCCTCGGAGCCATGGTTCTATTGCACGACGCCATGCTATTTTCTGACGCGGTGTTTGCCGAGCTTGCGCGAGTAAGTATGACGCCACGGCACACGACGACGAGCAAACTAACCACGACGCCCTGGGCCTCGACGACATGGGCTTTTGCAATTTGCTAGGTTAAAAGCTCGTGGGCCACGGTGCCCTTTGCAATTTTGTCGATTTGGAGCCGCCGCCGCACTTCGGAATTGAGGGTGCCGCCACCCCTTCGACGCATCCCCTCCCGTCTCCCCTCCAGACCGGTGTCGCCCCTTCCCACTCCCCTCCAGACCAAGTGCCGTCCCCCTCTCGCGGGCGTATCTAGTCGTCGTCTACGTCCAATGCTGCTGCCTTTAAGTTGGTTGCATACTTGCAGGCACTAGGTACGATACAAGTGTTTTACAAATATGAAAGTGGTGCCTGAAAGATCCGTCAACTGCTTTTGTGGAGAAATGACATTTAGGACACTTTGTGAAAATAAATAAATCAATAGCCAAAATAGAATTATTTTTGTATAGCACTGATTTTGTTTTGGTTGCCCCGGGTGACGACGCCTAGGGCTTGGTGATGCGGATTGCTAGTTTTTCGACTCATATGGGAGTGAAGAAAGCTCAAAGAGCCGCAATAGAAAAACAATACCCACTGATATCGGAAACAAACTAAACTAAGTCAATAAATTCAAGCAACCCTAAACCCTGGATCGTCCTAGGGTCCAAGTGAGCCATGCCTCCCTACTTTAGAGAAATCCTTGATCTTTAGGCCTAAATTTTAAAGAGTACTTAAAGTTTAAGAATAATTTGTCTTAATGACCTCCATAACCGTGGATGTCTCGCTTAAGGGCAACTTTAACGGGTTGACACAAACAGACATGAAATATGTCCGCGTTTTGTCCGTTTGAGACGCCAAACGGACAAGCGTCTGGCCCATGTCCTCCTTTCTCAGGGCAGTGAACCCAATGGGGTGACCCATTTGGTCCGTCCGACAGATTTCTGATCATTTTTTACCACTTTTGATCACTTAACAAATTCAACCAAACAAAGATAGCAAATATGGCTAGCAATGAATCAAACACCAAAAGAATACTGCCATGCCGCATACAACATCAAACCCAAAAATTATCACACATAGTTTCGGCCATCTCGGCCATCTCAGACATAGTCCAATGCTGGTATACAACATTGTTAAAACGACTGAGATATGTTCACTCTCGGTCCATATATATAGTACCCTTGCAGCGGCGGCCTTGGCGGTGGCTTCGGCAAGCGCTCTCTCCTTCCTCCTACGGACGCCCCGCTTCAGGCTCTCGTTGGCCCTCTGCTACGCGGTGAGCTCCTTTTTTTGGGCTTCTTGGGTGGGCCATGGGCGAGTCGGCCATAACTCCAGCGTCGTCGGCGGCGGCTGCGTCGGTCATGGCTGGTTTTGAGAGAGGAAAGGCCAGAGTGACGATTTTACCTCTGTTGAGCGGGCCAGGGGCGGACAAGAGGAGAACACAAGAGCTGTCCACGTGTGTCCGCGGCCGACGCTAACCTGGTCCAATTTGGACCGTGAATGGGTCACGACGGATAGAAAAATGAACAACGGTACATTTACATCGCTACGTTGGGCTTGGCTTTCGGCCGTATGAATAAAACGGACGCGCGCAGACTCGATGCATCTCGTATATATTCGGCTGTCTCGTCAAGAAGCAGCTAACGTTGTCCGACCAGTGAAGTGCCGACTGTCCTCCGGTAGTAGCCGGCCAACCAAACCGGGGACTGCCTGAACGGTACACAGAGCACGGGCGTCGGCACCATAGAAAAAATCACCACCCACCTGCGCGCGCGCCGCTCGAGGTCAAAACGCTGGCCCACCTGCAGCGACCGCGATAACCAAGTGAGAGTGAGCCGCACTCCCGTGCGCTGATGAGAAGAGCAGAGTGTGAACTGTCGGAAGTACCCCTGCTTTCCTCTCCTCCCTCCCACCACTGCATCCCCTCCCGACCTCGCGCGCCGTCTCTGCCGCGATCTCTCCCTCACTCCTCCCCAAATCCCCAATCCCTCTCTCTCCCCACCGCCTCGGATCGCGCCCAAACCCCTCACCCGCCCCTCTCCTCCGGCCCCACGCCCAAACCCCCGAATTCCGCGCGCAATCGGAGCCGATTCGTCTCGAATTCCAGCTCAGTGGCCCGTGGCCCGTGGCCCGTAACCGGCCGTCCTCCGGCTTGGGTTTGATGCGAATTCGGGCGTCCTGGAGGAGGGAGCCCCCGCGGATCTAGGGTTTCGGAGCTAGGGTTTACCGCCGGCGATCTGGTGATGGTGCGGCGCGGCGCCGGCAGCCGCCGAGGAGGGACCGATGCGGGCTTATGCTTGGACGCGGCGGTGAGCGGTTCCTCGTTCGGCACATGTGGCCGGCAACTCGGGTAGAGGCAGCAGCTCCACCATCGGCTCCGCACGGACCAGCTACAGCGCCTCCTTCCGGCCCGTGTGCCCTTCCGCCGCTGACAGCCCCTCACCCTCCTCCCCCAGCAGCGCCGCAGGAGCAGCAGCTCGTCCATTCTCCACGCCCGGTGTCACCCGACTCCTTCTTCGTAAAGGTGCTCATCTGACGGGATTCGCTTTGGAAATTTGATAGCGTCCTAATTCCATTTCTGCTCCTGCTTGATTTTTTTTCCAACTGTATACCGAAACTAGGATACTCTGTAAGCTTGGGAGATTAGACATAGTGGTCTCAAACATTTAAGGAAATATGTGGTGAGTAAACTTGAGTTGTATCTATTGAATTGCATCCGCACACCAAAGATGGTCAATATACTTTGACACTCCCCTCAGGTTTAGCCTCTTTCAGACCTTAGACGTGGGATCACTGTAGGCCGCATGCGTTGCCTAGTCTTGCACTCTAGACCTCTTCTCTATGTTGCCATATCGAATTGCACGCACTGACCAGTTCACCAAAAAGCCCAAGCTGTTGGGGAAAGGTGCTCGATATATTTCAACATCGTTATAATAATGTTCTGCTTCTGCTTGCTTCTGTATACGGCAACTGGTTTGCTTTGTGAGCTTGTGAGATTAGCGGTAGTGGTCTCAAACATGTTAGGATATTATGTGTTGTTAAACTCGAGATGTATCTATTGAATGGCATGCACCGACCAGTTCACCAAAAGCTCAAGTTGAGGGGAAAGATGTTCAATAATTTCAACACTCCCTCAGTTTAGACGACGTGGATTGATGTAGGCCTCAACTATTTTATTAGTTGCGAGTTCGGCAGGTCTTGAACTAGAGACATCTCGTCTTTGATACCATTTTGGAATCAATGTCTGACCAGTTTACCCAAAAGCTCAAGCAGAGGGGAAATATTGTCAATTTATATCAATAGTGTGTTAGCACTAGATGCTACTCCCTCCGTCCCAAAAGAGGTGGCGTATAAAATGAGAAAAAAGTCAATATTTTTAAGTTTGACCGATATATATACAAAAATATAATGATTTATAACAATACCAATATCAGTATTCACCATTAGATATATTTTCATAATGTAGTTTTAAAATGTGTTTGTTGTTGATATTCTCTTCTATATATTTAGTCAAACTTAGAAAATGTTGACTTCTTTCAATTTATAAGCCACCTATTTGGGGACAGAGGGAGTAACATGCTGAAAGGTGGGTTGGTGAGCATGCTAAACTTATGTCGGGCATATAATTTGCTTTAGAGAGTAACACAATTTCCGTTTAAGGTGTTTTTACAACGATTGGCAAGAAGTATTTAGTGAATATGCCTTGATTTTTAACAAATCACAATACATTGGGTATTGGTGAGGACGTGCGTGTCTCATTGTGAGTCGAGCCTTGCTCATGCTAGAGTTTGCTACAATGGTGTGTTTTAACTGCTGTTTGTACATCTTCAGTTGTTTGTTTTGCTGATGCACTACATACTAGGAAATTCCTAGACAGTTTGTGATTATCGAACTTCTGTTCCAAACTAGGAAATAAGAGAAAAAGAGAGAAAGCGGACTTAAATGCGGGTATATTGATATCTAGGTCTGCGGTTTAGTCTGGTTGGTGTTCACACACACACAAAAACAAAAAACTCACATGAATCAACCTATACGTATACCACACGTTGATGGCCATCTTTCAATTGTCTGAGTGGGTCAACTCGGCTGTATCTGAATTACGTAAATTGTTACTACCTCCGGTCCGGTTTAAATGTCACAGAAAAACTACTAGGCTAGTGCAAATACTACACAACCTGGTGACAATCATTTCGGATCGGAGGAGTATTACAAATCACTTATTAGGAATTAATCATTTAAGCAACGGTGCTGCTGTGGCCTATTGTGAAATAATACTCAGTGAATGTAACGAAGGTCGTAATTTGTGATTAGATTGAACATGGTTATGCTCTGCAATTGATCATAGGTACGGGCTGATAACCAGTGCCTATACTGGAGAGTTTTTCAATGCTTTGTTACATGGCCAACACACTGATCTTTTTTACGAATGTCTTATAGAAAAGTGATATCAGAAACAAATGAATTATGTTGGTACACCTTTTGCTTGTACAATAATTGATAAATTTATAGAGCAGACCTTGCTGCATGAAGTTCTTGTCTGTTCTACAAATTTACACCAAGAAGACAACTTAATTGTTTTGCAGTTTGGCAGTGACAAGTAAACTGACGTTTCTTTAACTAATGAGCTTAATTATGCTTCTTCACTCCATGATTTCCGAAGTATTAGACTATGCTCATGCGCTTGTTGTTCTCTTGGTAACATGGAGATTATTTTGTTCCTTGAACAAATAATAATAGTTTATTTATTTTCAGGACGGACGAGAGATTCGAGTTGGCGACTGTGCTCTTTTTCGGCTGTTGATGTTCCTCCTTTCATTGGATTGATACGTTGGATTGAGAAAGAGGAAGAAAGCTATCCGAAGTTACGTGTAAGTTGGCTTTATAGACCTGTTGACGTTAAGCTCAACAAGGGCATACAACTGAACGCTGCTCCAAACGAGGTCTTCTACTCTTTCCAGAGGACGAGACATCTGCTGTCTCACTGCTCCATCCTTGTAAAGTTGCCTTTTTACGTAAAGGTGCTGAGCTGTCATCTGGAGTTTCTTCGTTTGTATGTCGGCGTGTGTATGATATTGACAACAAGCGTTTATGGTGGCTTACCGACAGTGATTATATTAATGTAAGTTCTACAGCCACCTTTTTCTTTTCTGTTTATTATACTTGCCGATTCATGTGTGCAACTTATGGCCAGGAACGGCAGGACGAGGTAAATCGGCTCCTATACAGAACGAGGCTAGAAATGCATGGTGCAGTGCAGTCAGGTGGCTTTCACCAATGCGGCCAAATGTTCCGCAAGCTTCTCAGCAACTGAAGGCTGGTTCAGATGGTGCTCAAAATTGTGTTTCATCTAAAGGGAAAAGAGGGACAGAGGTGAGCAAGGAATTGATCCAGCTAAGCGAGACCGTGATTGCCCCCCTAAGGTTGATGACAGTGAACCTGGAAATGATAAGGGGGACAATATGAAGTCTGAAATCGCAGAGATAACAGAAAAGGATGGACTTCCTCATGTTGAAGCAGTCGAGAAGCTAGTTAATTTCATGCAACTTGATCAAATTGAACGGAAAATGGACTTCGCTGGTCGAGTAAGGCTTGCTGACATTATTGCAGCTACAGATAGTCCTGATTGTCTTAGCAGATTTATGCAACTAAGGGGCCTTCCGGTCTTGAATGATTGGCTTCAAGAGACTCACAAAGGGAAGTCTGGTGAAGGGGGCAGTCCTAAAGAAACTGATAAGCCCATTGAAGAACTTATCCTGGCCCTGCTTCGTGCACTAGCGAAATTGCCTATCAGTCTGGCTGCCTTACAAAGCTGCAGTATTGGGAAATCTGTCAATCATCTGCGTAGCTATAAAAATCCGGAGATACAGAGGAAGGCTAAATGTCTTGTTGATAGCTGGAAAAAGCGTGTTGACGCTGAAATGAAGTCGACTGATGCAAAACCTGTGGTATCAGGTCAAGCTGTTTCCTGGTCAGGGAAAGTGGGGTTTCCAGAAATTTCAGTGCTGGAAACGGACGAAGTGGCTCAAGTGAGTCCAGTCCAAAAAATGCAATGTTTTATCTATCTTCACCAAAGGCTTTGAGTGCTACACCTGGTGCTGCTGATGCTGTTGCAAAGTCAAATCCTTTCACATCTGGCTCATCAAATTGCAACACGTGCAACCAGCAAATGCCTCAACCAACTTGAAGGACTCACCCTGCAAATCAGCTGCTGGGACTTGTGGCCCGATTTTCCTGCCGTGAAAGAGGAGAAAAGTTGCAGTTCAAGCCAATCACTGAATAACAGCCAGTCATGCTCTAGTGATCCTGGAAAAACAGTTGGTTCTTCCAAGGAAGATGCACGAAGCTCAACTGCTGCTTCAGCAAATGCTAGTAAAATATCTGGACGTGGCCATCGAAGGGCAATAAATGGGCTTCTTGGTTCTGGATTCCAGAAGGAAGCTGCTTTGGGAAGGTCCAGCCCGTTGATCGTTCTTCATTTCAGGAAAGATCAACACAATCTGGTGTGGCATGTGAGAAAGGAGCTGACACAACGCACACCAATAATAAATTGATAGTTCGTTTCCAAATCCAGGTCGTAGCCCTGGTAGGAGCACAAGTGGGGGCTCTTGTGAGGAGCCATCAGTTTCCGGGAATAGAGCTTCATCTCCCGTTCGTGCAGACAAGCATGAACAAAGTCATCGTAGGGTGAAAATGAAGGTTGAACATTCTCAGGCTCATTTAGGTTCTGATGCTAATGCCGAGCCTGGAAAATCAATAATATTAACGGAACTGCAGGTTCCGGGGAAGGTGATAAATCAGCTTGTGGTATGTTGGATGGTGACTGTAGCAGGACTGCCGAAGATGCTGGTAAGGATGCATCTGCATCACGAGTTACATGTTCATCAGATATGGATGAAAAAGCCAACTGCTTGGGCGAAACCAGGTGCAGAACTCGTTCAGCCCTTTGAACGCTTTGATTGAAATCAAGTACTCTGATGCTAGTCAGTCCATGCAAGCTGGAGATGATACAGCAATGAATCTTCTTGCTAGTGTTGCTGGAGAAGTATCTAAATCTGAACTGATTATGTCATCTGCTTCACCGAGGAATTCATCTGCAAATAAGCTGGGCTATGAAGGTGAGAATATTGGAAGCTAAAAGTAGAGTGTGATACGGGCCCATCACAGCACCCACGGCCATCAGACGTTGAGAAAGTCATCTCTGAGAAGGAAGACAAAAATGTGCTTTTTGGCCGTAAAGGAAGAACACCACGAGGAATTCTGGAGACAACAAGGGCACAACGCCTACTAGGCCATCTCCTCTACCTGGGATAGATTCTAAAGTGTTGAATCTTCTGCTAAGACTGATACAAAGTTCAATATGAAATCATCGGCAAGGAATGCAAGTACTGTCCGTGAAAAAGTTGAAGATGGTTGTACAACCAGTTCTAATGTTGACACTTCATTAGGTGATCAATTAAGTCTGGTTATTCAAAATAGATTTACTGACAACAGTGCTTCTGATAAATTGGATTCGAAACCTTCATTCTCATCTTCGACTGTGGGTGAAAAAGTTGTGGCGGTCTACTGGTTTGTAATAAAGTTCTGAAAGAGCATGAGAGAAAAGAACAGCCTTCTCCACTTCAGCTGGTGTTACCAAATTAGATGTGTCAGTAGTGTTGCCACTTGGTGCAGAAAATGGGATTGGTGTGATTAAAGAATCAAAAGACAGTTCCAGTGAATCAAGTAGTCAAGGAAAACCTACTGCTATCATATCTCAGGATACTGAGCATAGTGCAAGGCACAGTTCAAAGAAACTGAGCGATGATGCAGGGGAAAAGAGGACGTTGTCTCATCAGATGAGGGTTCTTCTATAGCTGTCAAAGCCAAGCCAAATGGTACAGCTAAGCTTGACTTCGATTTAAATGAACTCGGGGACGAGGGGTCACGAGCCAGCTACCTCTTCTGTTATATGTTCTTCTGCAATTCATTTACCTGGTCTTTCTCCATTTGTGTCACCTATTTTAAGTGGTCTGCCTGCCCAAATAACAGTAGCTGCTCCAGCTAAAGGACCTTTTGTCCCTCCTGAAACCTACTAAGAGTGAAGCCGGAAGCTGGGTGGAAAGGCTCAGCAGCTACAAGTGCATTTCGTCCTGCGGAACCACGGAAGATTTTAGGGATGTTTCTTACTGCACCTGATATTGCAGTATCAGATGCTGCAGGGAAGCAGTCTCGCCAAGCATTCGACATTGATCTAAATGTAGCAGATGACCAAGTAGAAGAAGATATCTCACAGAGTTCTGCTCAGACAACTGGTTCTGGATCTGGCAACCCTAGGAGTCGCAGTGGTCCTGTTCGAAGTGCTGGCATTGAACTTGACTTGAATAGGGCAGATGAAGTTGTAGAGAATACCCAATTTATCTCAAATGCATCCCACAGAGTTGAAGTCGCATTGTTGCCAGCAAGACCCTTGCCAGGAGGTTTACCGAATACTAATAGAAACAGCTCGAGGAACTTCTTTGATCTCAATAACGGACCAAGCCTTGAGGAAGCTAGCACAGAACCTGCACAAAGGAGCCTATCATCTAGAGGTGCTAGCAGCATACCTTTCCTACCTCAAGTTGGTGGCTTTAGAATAAACAGTGCTGAAATTAGTAACATGTCACCATGGTATGCTTCCGCAATCCAGGTGGTCCTGTAGCTATGCAGTCGTTTTTCCCTGCTAGAGGAGAACATCCTTACCCAATTGAAACAGCACCTGGAACCCAGAGGATCATCGCGACTGCGCCAGACGGTGGCCATTTTGGAAGTGATTCCTCAGGCCTCCAGTTATTTCCACACCTCCAGCCATGGTTTTTCACCCTCCTGCAGCATATCAGTATGCAGGATTTCCTTTCGCCCCAGTGTTCACCTTCAAACAGCAGGGTTTCCGATTGGATCAACACCATATGCTAATTCTGCACCTACAGGAGTTTCATATTTTCCAACGATGGCTCCATCGTTTGCTGGGCCACCAGGTGCATTACCTGCCCAGCATGCAAGGCAGTATGCAATAAGCCTTCCTGAAGGTAGCAGTAGTGAGGGACATGACAGTAATTGGAAATGGAGAAGACAGGGGCTTGATCTTAATTCTGGCCCTGGAAGTATAGATGTAGAAGGGAAGGATGAACGGTTACCTCTATCAGTTAGACAAAATTTGATCACACCGCCACAAGCCTTTGTGGAGGAGCAAGCAAGAATGTACCAAATGCCAGGTGTAGGAATAAAGAGGAAGGAACCTGAAGGCAGTTGGGATGCTGAAAGATCGTCATACAAGCAATTATCATGGCAATAAGATCTTTAAGGAGATCTCCTTGCAGCGACTTCAGTGTCTGGTGAGCCTGTATGTACCACAATGCTGACTTTAAGGCCCATTCAGCTCAGTTTTTTTTGTCAAGTTAATTTAACAATGGTGCTTTTATATGCAGGGGCAACTACATGTGTAAGTCAGGCGCTGTATTGCACCCCTGTGGCCTTGCTGGGATATACAAACTCACATAGATTCATCTCCTGATGATGTGAACTGTGGGAGGAACAAACTTTTGCTGTAATTGATGTAAATGTAAATCATATCCATAGTTTCCCGGAAAAGTTTTCCTCGGCTCCAGCTGTTGCTTTGCTAGAGTTCTGTATCTGCCAGGCCTGGTTTCTATATTACCCAGGAGGGCATGGATTTGGAGATGGAATGTTTATGGCCCTCGGCATCTTCAAACATCAGGAACCGCTGTAATTAGTTTCGGTTGGTTTGTTTTTATGTTTTGTTTTGATAAACAGATTTTCACCTTGTTGAGGACATCTGCCAGCTTAACATATGATTTAGATGTGAAGTGTATTCTGCTGGGAAGCATTACATCTGTTGACCAGGAAGAAATATTTTGCCGTGATTAACTTACTGTGTTCTAGTGCCCCAAGCTTGTCTGTTGGTTTACATGTGCATTTGGCCGTGCATGCTTCAGCTCTTTCGTGTGCTATACCACGTGTAGCTGCATCTTGCTCCATCATCCAGGATCTACTGCTGTCTATATTTGCAGCAACTATCTTTTTTTTTGAAATCCTGAACGATGGAAGTGGTCCTAGCTTGTGAAAGCAAAGGAACAATACCACTTGAGCCTAGCTTGTGAAAGCAAACGATGAAATCCAGGATCCACGTGTATTCATTTTGCAGCAACTATCTTCTTGGTGAGGAAGTGAGCCTAGCTTGTGAAAGCAAAGGAACAATACCACTTGAAGTGGTAGAAGTTTGAGTTTTTTTTTTAGTATATTGAGTTTCCCTTGTAGTTTTCCTCAAAATGAGTATTAGTATGTTGGTGTTATATGTTGTATTAGATAACTTGGCAAACTGCATCTTCGACTTTTTTTTGACAACAACTGCATCTTCGACTTTGTAACATGTGAATTTGCCCTTCCCTGTTGGTGTTATCTGTTGCGTTAGATAACTTGGCAAACTGCATCTTGGATTTTGTAACATGTGAATTTGCCCTTCCCGTAAGTTCTTTGCTTTGTTTTTGAATTGTCAGCATCATCTCTGTGCTCTGATTCCCATTGTTAAAGTGAAAAGCTTCAGTCCTTAGACAAATTGGCACACAAATAAGATTTTTAATGTTTGCTCTCGGTGTTACCACAAAATCACGTAGCAATAGACTAACTGAGAATACAAAAGGGTTGCGATTTTGCCATGACAAAACAAAATCTTGCTTGGTTCTACAGAACTTCCTAACACGACGAAAGCTAATAATAACCCAGGCGTGTTCTGCAGTACATAAGCAGGCTAGCTTTTACCATCTACCTCTAGTAATTAATTACCAACGATGCAAATATACACATTAACTGCGCAATCAGCACATCCAGATCTCGGGTGTTGCCAGTTTGAGGTTGCCTCCGTGACATCTCTCTTCAGGCAAGAGACCACTTCCATCGTTCAGGATTTGAAGCATAGCATTTTCCTTCCGCCGAAGACGTTCCTGCGATCATAACACAACAAGATTAACGTCAAAACAAATATAGTAAACACAGCAACTAATGATCTAGCATGTCTGTTTCACGTATTTGCATTCTGGAACAAAACCATAACTAACTTGAAAAATGTCTAAATGCATGGTCTGGCAAAATAATGTAGTGAAACAAGCATGTTGTCCGCTGGCCACGATTGGCGGGGAGAGGTGTGCCTACATCTAAAACACCAAATCGCTTCGAATTTCTTACACAAATTCTAATTCCAGGCCAGTGATTCAGAAGGATCATCTAAGAAATATATGAATGATCAGAAAATAGCTTTAAGTCTGTAACACTAACCACTCCCTCCAGTTCCCTAAAACTTGTCATTTCGGGCATAAGGAAATTCAAACTTTAGAAACTTTGACTAGCAACATCTTTAAAAACATTTAGATTCAGTGCTGAAAAACATTTAGACAAGGTACTTTTATAACATATGATTTAAGTAATTATTAACATATTACAATATAAATAGTGGTCAAAGTTGCATTTTGGAGATTGACAATGTCCAAAACGATAACTATTAGAGGGAGGAAAAAAAGTGTCATATTTACTTACATCATTGAACAACCCCGTCGCTGTTTCCTTTTCTTCTTTTCTCTTAGCTTAGTTGGGGGCTGGATTACTACCTTGATAGCAGCATCAAAGACAGCTTTGACATTCTACATGTTGCACAAGAATAAGAATTTTCAGCTGACAGGTTTAACACATCAAAGAAAGCCATATGGTTCTCTTACAGAAACTTCACCTGCTGTGTCTTTGAGCTGCACTCTATGTAATATAAAGCACCAACTTGTTTCCGAAGCTCCTCCCCCTGTCGAAATGGCGAAGACAAGATTAAGTTTTCAGAAGCCAGATACATTCATCGTTTCATCTCTTAAGTCTCAAGGTAAAGAGTATCAAAAGTTCTACCTGTGATGTGGTAACGGGTATCATGCCAGGATGGTCCAACAAGTAGTGCTTGTCTTCACGAAGATCTGAAAGCGACATTATGGTTTGTGAATTCAGTACCGTATTTAACTAAGGAATGAATTCTCATATATAACTATATAGGGTAAGATGATATTAAACAGTGTGTTAGGATTCCTAATTTCAGCATGAAAACAATTGTTAATAATCTTGCTCAGAAGTAGCTAGTTGAGGGACTGAGTTTTTCATTATCGTGTCTAAAAACGTTTTTTAGGAACTACAATACTATTGTACTGCATTTTAAAAATTAATTTTTGGGTTTAAGCATACAAAAGTAAATAGTACAAGAGATTTGTACTGAAAAAAGCTAAGAGCTAAAAGCTACTGCAAAAAGTTCAAATGAAACCAAGTAGCAAAATTTTCATAAGCCTTTCTTGTCGCCCTTAGCTTCAAAAAGTTCAAATGAAACTGCCCAACGACATAGATGATAACCTGTCTACACTACAAAGATCACTATCAGCGGTTTAACAACCTAACCAAATTCCAACAATGCTGAGACAAGGAGATGCTAACCAGTTACAACGTAACAGGATAAAATACACAATCATACTACCAACCCCACCCACCCACCCACCACCTATATACACAGTTAAGCAAGAATAAGCTTTCGTTGTCAACACAACTCACCTAGTTTTGTGCCTACCAACACAACAGGCACACCAGGCGCGTAATGCTGAAGCTCCGGTATCCACTGAAGGGGAAACAACAAAGTAAAGAACATTCAAATCTCTTGGCATTTCCACATAAATAGGAACACAAGATCTGAGAAATGATGATAGAGCATTTCAGCACCTTCTTCATAATATTCTCATAGCTGGCTCGGCTCACAAGAGAGAAGGCAAGCACAAAAACATCAGCACCGCGGTAGCTTAGAGGCCTCAGTCGGTTGTAGTCCTCCTGCCCTGCAAGAGATGGTATCACGTGAACTTCCTAGTTACGCAGTGAATCGTCAAAACATAACAATTGCAACCGTGATGTGCAATTGAGATATAAGCAAAACCTGTAAATTGCAGGTGCATTGGGAAAGAAAGTAGTCAAATCAAGAGGCAGAAGTTACCGGCAGTATCCCAAAGGCCCAAATTCACGGTGGTGCCGTCCGCAACTACGTTTGCGCTGAAATTGTCGAACACCGTAGGTATGTAGTCCTGCCAAAGCAAATGCCCATCACAAAATTGAGAAACTGGGAAAGATCTTTTTTATTTTGACGGTTGAAAGATCTTTTCAACAGAACATTCTCTAAGAATACAAAATCACCCTTAGTACTGAAAACAGCTATGCCCCGAAATGCCGAAGTAAAACATCTGCCTTTACTAGGAAGCTCGCGCCTATGGCACAAGAGCCGGCTACAGAAACAGGGGAGGGAGGGACGGCAAAGGTTTGCTCACGGTGGGGAACTTGTTGCTGGTGTAGCAGATGAGCATGCAGGTCTTGCCGACGGCGCCGTCGCCGACCGTGACGCACTTGATGAACCGGGAAGCGCTGGACGCCATGGCCGACGCACGCGTCTCGATTCCCCCGAGCTCGAGGAGGGGCGGGACGGAAGAGGGTGCGAGGAGAGGGGGAGGGGAGCGGCGGAGTTCTTGCTGCGGTGTGGTGGTGGGGGGTGTTTGGTGCGTGACTTCTTGGCGAAGTGAAGAGGGTCACATGCTTCGCACCTTGGTACTGTCTTGAGAGTAGAGAGCAGTAGAGGACCAACCCCCACCCCGCTCCTGCTTGTCGTGCTGTTTTTGGTGGGAGTGAATTGCAAGTCTAGGACCTGTGAATTTATCGTGATATTTCTGGAGGCAACACGAGTAAATGTATAGTGGGAATTGATGCCTCACCGTATCCGTATGGAGGCAGTGGCGTCCAATTGCGATGGGATATTTTTTCATGGAGCGGGATCCTAGGGAAACATATCCGATTGTCAAGTGTGTTTCGAACAAAATAATGACTCTGAAAAGTTGCTTTGATACTACGTATCATTAAGCATCCATGTACGAAGTTTTTGTGTGTTTGAAAATATTTTTTCGGTATTCCAAATTACCATGCGTTTTAACTTTGATCGAAGTCAAACTTTATAAAGTTTGACGAAGTATATAGAAAAAATCAACATATATATTACCAAATCGGTATTGTTGGAATCATCATGAAATATACTTTAACATTGTATGCATTTGATATTGTAAAATATTGATATTTTCCTATTACCCGGTTCAAATTTATAATGACCTTGACCAAATTTAAAACACTGGATAATTTGGAACAAATGAAGTGCACCGTTAGTCTTTTGCACACACTTCTTAAATACTCATTTTTGCAAATCTGCACCATTTTCTAAAAAATATCATGTAAATACATAAAGTATAAAGTTGAATAATATTGTTACATGATATTCTAAGTCCCCGTCTTAGCTGAACGTACTAACATTGGGGCGCTATCTTATTTCGAAAGCTGGTCCGATATTATGCTTAAATGTCTAGGGTTTTATGAATCAACAATAAACCGGATACACCGTTATGATTGTTTTCTTGAGGAGAAAAGGTGGAAAAAATTCTCACCTCAACTTTTTTACATCCAAAGTAACAATTCATAGTGTACAATTTTATAGTGAAACTGAAATGGTAAGTTTAGAGGTGTCCACTCTTGTTATTTTAAACCGATCATTTTTCGTGGCTATTTCCTCTCAAATGTGCAAACCCTACAAAGACAAACCTACCAACCAAATGTGCAAACCCTACTCCCCCCGCACAAAAAAAAAAGTGCAAACCCTACAAAGCAATTAATTCTATTTCCTATGCTGTAGATCTAATATTAATACACACATCATGTCATATCTATGCTACAAATAGAACTTACATTGTCCATACATATTATAGAGAAAAACCTACCAACCAAATCAATTTATGTTTCCACCTTTTACAATAGGATCGGACCAGGCCTCAAGCGAGTGTCATCGCCGCATCTCATCCCACGGTTTCGCGTCATATTCAATTCCATCCACCTATCCTCATACCCACTCCTGGATATCAAAATTCCCACTCCTAACCCTAAACCACGCACAACAAACCTCCGTCCTCGAAATTATCGGTGGTGGGTGTCTCTCCGCTCAATGGACCCATCTCTGGCTCGATCAGCATGACAAACAAATCTCATGGTCGACAAATCAATCGTGTTTTAACAAAATACAAGCGATCCTGTTTTAGCACATCGGTTTCCAATGTATTTTTTCTTCACTTTTCATAGACTCGGATTCATGAGTAAATTGCTAACGTTAAATCATATATGCTAATCAAATTAGAGAATATGACCGAAGTTTGCAATACAAATCCAACGCCATTAGTTTCGCATAACGTATGCCTATGTTTTACACATAGTCACATAGTGAACATAATTAAAGATACTAGAAGTTTGCAGTAAGGGAAATCAAAGATTCCAACAAGTGCTGACAAAGCCGAAAAAATACGACATTATAGATTCACAAACTTGATGTTCAGATGCAAAAATTCTACCTAATCTACTAGAAGTCTTCGGGAGAAAGCAATGGATTTCTACATCCTTTGGTGAAACTAGAATGCCCTTTGTCTTTTTGATATTTACTGAGGAGGGCGATTTGGCGCCCGAGCACCAATGCTCCCGTAATCTGGACCGTGGAAATCGTTTTGAGATTGTGTACGTGTCGTTGTCCGCATGTGCGGGGGAAGAGTAAAAAAGTGAATCGCATTAACTGCTGCCCCACTTATTACGGCAGTTTGCACGTTCGCCAGCTGGAGCCGACGGATGGTAACGCGACTTTTCTTCTGCCGTTGGAACATGACGACATAAAATTCGTGCTGCCGTCCCGTGGCCGGGCATATAGAAGTCTGGAACTCTCGCCTCCTGCCGGCGATGTCCTGATGCTCTCCGTGACCTCCGGCGCCGCGGGGGCCGCGGTGACCGAGACCTGGGCGGCGCCGTCCCCACGCCGCGTCATCGTGGCCGCCAGGACCTCCACCCCGCGCCGGTCGAACGCCTCCAGCACGCGCGTCAGCGCACCCGGCCGCGCCGCCGGCGGTGGCAGCAGCATGGCGAAGCAGACCGCCTCCCGGGACGCCACCTCAACGGCCGGACGACGGCGCGCGTCGCGCTGCAGCGCCCTGTACGTCTCCAGCACGCCCGCCGTGTCCGCCAGCACCTTCAGGTGCGCCACGGCCGCGTCAGAGCAGGGGTCATATGTTAACGGTGATGTCAGCCGTGGTCAGAGCAGGGGGCGCCGCGACGGGCAGTGCGGCGGTGGGCGCGTCGGCCAAGGCTGCGCCGGCGCCGGCGCCGGCTGCAGCCATGGCGAGGAGCATCTGGCGGAGGCCGCACGCGTACTCCAGGACACGGTCGATGGAGGGGATGGTCTCCCTGACCTCGTCCTGCGCCTAGAAGTCGCGCAGCCAGACGTGGAAGAGCGGGAACGCCTCGGCGTCCACCAGCTGCAACGGCGACTGGCAGGTCTAGAGCTTGGGGTGGCACGACCGCAGCAGTAGCCGCGACGGCGAGCGAAAAGTACTGGAGCTTGTGGTTGCCCGATGGCTCGAACTGATGTCCCTCAAGAACAGCAGCACAGCGCGCCTCCCGCCATGCAAATGCCAAGGAGATGCATTAAGTCGATGGACATGAATGAATAAACAAAGGAGGTGATGGCAAAGGAGATGGACTAAATCGTTGCACTTGTTGAAGCAATCCCCGAGCCTAGATCCTCTCCAGGCTATGAAAGGCAAGGGATCAAGGAGAGAATAGCGGGGGCGACTGAGCTTGGGAAGATGAGGCAGAGAGGATTGGAGAGAAGATTGGGTAGAGATTGGATGTGGTGACTGGTGAGCGGGCAAACGAAGAAGGTAGACGATGGGTGGGGATAAGATCCAGATCTATATGACCAGTACACCTAGTCCATTCCGTTTTGCTGTTCCACCAAACGTTTCATTTAATTCGTCTGTCATCAGTGCGGCATGTCACAGATTTTACCATGGTAAAAAGAATCTGGTGGGAAGGCTGGACACATATCCCAAGGACAGTGAACGAACATGATTTAGAGAGCATGTGCGCTCGGGCACCAAAATGAATTTCCGATATTTACTAGACTTCTTTGGGCACATAAAGTGATATCATCTCAGAATGCTATGTTTTGTACTACAAGTAAAGAAAATATATTCTACTTGAATAACACATAAAGAAAAAAGGGGGCAACTTCTCCACCGAAACTGCCTGCGTAATTTTTGCTTCACGTACGTTATTAAGCATCTGGAGTGTCACTGTCACTATACAACAGAATAAGCAGTTTGCCTGTTTTGAAGAAAAAAAAACTGCAATTTGATGTGAATTGAACAAGTGGATTGATGTTCAAATATCTAATTACTAGGTCCAATGATCGTAAGCAATTTAACAAAGAAATATTAGCAATTAGTTTACATAGTACAACAAATCAAGTCGAAACAGTTCTGCGTCACTCTAGCTAGCTGTCTTTGCTTAACACTTTTTTTGGCCTTTCCTCTTGGAAGTTTGCTTACACCTTCGCCGTACACACTGCACAGCATGTTACAATCTTCAACTGCTCACCAAATCATTTGTAAATGAAACTCTCATTATTGCAAAGGTTAGCACTACCGCAGAAAAACCGTCGATGACGAATCATGGTGTCTTCGCCTCTCTGTTTCCTTTTCCTCGTCTCAACTACTGCATAAAAGAGGAACGGAGCAGTTCTCTCTCGTCATAATAAACCACCACTTTCTTTCAAAATAATAATAAATCACCATTTTACAAAGTCAAACCAATGACCAAAGCACTGGCCAATTTATAAAAGTAAATCATGGATAAAGCACCCATCAATTTGCCCGGGTCAAATCATCATGACAAAAGCATCCACCAACTTAACCAAATAATGGCGAAAAGCATTATAGTTATTACCGTCTTGGCAATTGCATGGCACCTTTGCTTGTCCCATACGATGAGTAGAGATCGATTCACATCGATGCAAATGGCAAGGTGGGGACATAAAATAAAATAAAATAAAAAAGGGAGCAAGCTCCAAATGCCAGACATTGATCTACAGTAGTACTACTAGCACTGCACTTGTGTGAGTAGTGGTTGCGTGTGATCTGTGCGCATCATGAGAAAAATCCAAAGGAGCTTCTGATCTGGTGCCGCGTTGCACGGAGACCAAGAAGAGAGCATCGAAACAGTAGCGTTTGGGATGATGGGGACGTGGGCGTGTGGTTTCGTGTCACAAACACGCATGTACGACCGAGTAGTACTTTGGCCAAGTAGCCAAGTAGTACTCTCCCTCTCCTCTGGCCTGTTGAGAGTCACCTCATGCGCCTGTGGAGACTTCGTCAATCTCAAGACCTAACCGTCGGCTCAGTCTCTCGGAGGTGCTCATAGGGGCAGGGTGTGCGTGTGTTCATAGGGGTGAGTGTGTGCACGTGTATGTGAGCGTCTGCGTTGTACTGTGTTTCGCAAAAAAAAAGGTCGACCTCCGTGTACAGCTGACGCCTCGCTCCTTCTTGCTCTCCGGCGGCGCTACCGGCCGGCGAGGAGATGGATCCGGTGGTTGGCCTTCCCTGTATATAGTAGGAGTAGGTTTTGGGTTAGGTTCTGCCCTTGTGGCGTCTGGCTATATGCCGGTTTGGAGCTCATCGCGGACGCTTCCGAGCGGCGTCTGGTGGCTTGCGGTGAGGCGACCTCCGGCGGTGGCGGCTTGGTGCCGCGGGAAGCTGGAGAGAGCTGAGCCGGTGTCTCCTTTCAATAAGCTCGTCGGGTGTCGTGCTCCTCGTCAGACCTCTCCAAATCTTCGAGGTGGAGAAGGAGGTGGTGTGGAGGAGGAGTTCTTGGCTGCAAGCTCTTTCCCGGCTGGTGGTGTTGACGGTGGATGGCCAGCCCAGGTGGTTCGGGGTGATTCCCCGGCCGTTTCTACGACAGCAACTTGGCCGTGGCCTCCATATCCAATACGGGGTGTTTCCCTGATGCGTCTGATACTTCTCCGGCGATTCAAGGCCTGGCATGGTAGCAACAGTGGCCGGCGATTTGGCGATTGTTCGTCGTTGTCGGTGGTGGTGATGACCCTATCCAGGGGCTTATCTGTATTTTCTGTTTCTTTAGGGTCTTTTTCGCCTAGGGTGCAGGCAGCTGTAATACGACGTGTACTCTCTTGAACCATCTAATGAAGTCGTTGCTTTAAAAAAAAACACGCATGTACGCTTTTCGTTCTTGCTCGGACGATATTGATTAGGACGAAGGATCGGACGAAAAGGCCTCGGCTTTACTTGATCTACATAAAACCATTCACGGACTCCATAAAAACTAGATGGTGTGATTTTAAGATAAACTTCAGAAATACCTATCACAAGTTCAAATAATCATTTTTGCAACAAATCATACGCATTAAAGGCTTTGCACCACACTGGTGCGACTTGATTTGCTATGTTCATCTAGGGTGGACATGTTGACATCGAAGTTAACGATAACATCACTTGTGATGCAAAAACAAACAGAAAACAACAAATATCACTTGGCACTGGTTTAATAGGTTAGTCTAACAAAAATATAGTAAAATAATTAAACTCATGTATAAAGTATGTACCAATGATATAATAATAGTAAACATACATTAAAAAAAATGTTTTGGACGTATCCAGGCGATCCGACTGACTAAGTCAACCGGTGCTTCATAGTTTTTCTTCTAGTAGGTACCCAGTAGATCCAATCCCTTCAAATAGCTAGCCAACATATGTGACTGCTAATACGTGATCGTTAATATGCATGATTTTGTTCTTTACTTTTTGAAATTGGAGAAGGCATTAACAGGAGAGCCATTTGGCAGCCAAATGAGCACAACATACTCTTTACATATATCTCAATTTTAATTATAGGTTTAGGTCTATGGGATTTTAAAAAAAATCACACTTTGACGCTAACTAACTCGTGAAATTTACAAATACACGAAGCTATATGCAGGGCCGATCCAGTTGAAATTTGGGGCTAGGGCGAATCAAAATGAATACAATTTGTACTAAACTTTTATTTTCTCAAAATCTTATTTAGCAGTTGTAGTATTGTAAGTAGCACTTTCTATTTGTTAATATTGTTTAACCATATAACAGGTAATGTTATTAAAATATTATTTGGTGTTTTTATCTGAATATTATTGAATTATTTGAAACTATCTTTTGTATCAGAAATCTGTTCTAGAACTACCTTTTCTACAATGCATAATCTACATACCTTACATGTATTTATGGCACTGGTGTCTACGATCTAAAAAAATCTCAATACTGGTTTCTAGTGTATAATTAAATAAATATATTATACTCCAATGACATAAATTTTTAGAATATAGACTGAAACTAATGACATATATTTTTTCCACCCTTTTCTTGATAAAAAAATGCTAGCAAGTTAAACTTTAACAAAGTGTGCATGCTCTATATTTTGTATTGAAATAACAGTGCTTAAAGTAATCACCAATGCACATAAACATTGTAGATTCAATTATTTCTGTATATTAATAGATATCCTCTTATGCAATGTGTGTGTTTTCATCTTGTGTGTACAAGCCCCGCCCGTGTCAGCACCCAAGGCTTGCATCCCAAGCACACCAGCCAGCACCTAATGGATCAGCCGTGCTCCAGAAGCCATGGGTGGTCACCGGGTTGCCCGTTGCCGTGGAGGAGAAGACGATGACTCTGGCATTGCGCCGCCTACTCGGTCGGCAGCTACCTACTTGCCTGCGGCCATTCACTGCGTTACGGATCGTCAAATTGTCATGGCCGGCCGCGCCGGACTGTGCATGCCTAGTTAATACGAAGCGGCGCCACGCAGGCGCGCTCGCGCTTGTGCCCATGTCCGTCGCGCCAGCAGCCAACCGCCGATGGCATTGGCATGGCAGCGCCCGACGGGGCACACCGCCGGGAGGATCGAAGGGGGAGGACCACCGTGATCCAGCCACTCCAGTTTCTTCAGTGCCCGGCCTTCACGTCGAGGGAATGTGGTTTCTCTTCTCGATTGGCCGGGCCGCCGTGGCCGGAGTGGAGCGGGAGCACGTACGAACATTCGGGCCATCCGGCCGTGGCCACGTGCGTTTTGTTCCGTTCCTCCGGCCGGTACTCTTCCTCTCCCTCGTGTTGGTGTGGTGTGGTATGCGGTGTCGTCCGTGTCAACTCACTGCTCATCCTTGACTGGCACGACACTGTTGTGACTGTGTTCAGCAGTTGAGCTAGCCCGTGCACGCCGTATCTCATTCAATGCCGCCATGCCCTTTAGAGCATCTCCAACAGGCGCCCAATAACTTCGCGCCAAAAAAAAGTTATACAGCGTCAAAATAGCAGTTTTAGCGCGCCGCGGCCGAAACGTCTCCAACAGACGCACTAAAATATAGTGCGCAGCCGCAGCAAAAAATGTCACCAACAGACGCACTAAAATACAACGCGGTAGCTGCAGTAGTATAGCAAACAGGTCCCTCAATTTTACAAACCAGACCCTACGAATATTTTGAGAAAAACAATTGGATCCCTGGTTCGTCCTGCACCACCACGCCATGGCCGCCGGCCGATTTTGAGAGAAGGAGGGCGGCGACCTGCGGGAGGTCGGCCAGCAGGAGGAGGGGCCCCGGCCGGCGGCGAGCTTCAGGCGGCGACGAGCTTCAGGGGCGGCGGCGGCCCGACCGACCCTGTCCTTCACCATCGCCTCCGCTCTCACGCTCCTCCCCGCCTAGCAGGGATGCTGCCGTGGGCGTCGCCTACACATCGCCTCCGCTCACGCTCTACCACGTCTCGGGCCGTCGCGTGCTCGCGAATTCGGCGACGACCTGCTCGATTCCGGCAACGACGGCTCGTTTCTGGCGACGGGCGGCGAGATGTCGGTGACTGGCTGCTTGATTCTGGCGACGGACGGCGCGATTTCGGCGACGGGCTGCTCGATTCTGGCAACGGCGGCTCGTTTCCGGCGTCGTGCGACGCGATTCCGGCGACGAGCGACTGGATTCCGGCGACAGGCGGCTGAATTCCTAGGCGCAGTGAAACTTCCGAGTGGCAGTTTTCCTCGCGCGTCCGCTCCAGTTTAGCCCAGCGCGCTGGACGCCACGCACCAAATATGGTGCAAAATGTCCAGCTTCCTCCAGCGCGCTGGACGTTTTTTAAAGCGCGCATGATTATACAGTCTCTACTGGAGCGTCGTTTTTAGCCCCGTGCGCGCTAAACTAGCAGTTTTTTGTGCGCGCAGCTTATATAGGGATTCTGTTGGAGATGCTCTTACACCTAAGCCACTTCGTATATATGTCTGCCATGCCACAACTCCGGCCTAGCTCCGGGAGTGGGAGGCAGTAACATTTTTCCCTTTTTATCTTGGGAGGAAAATCGTCGAGACTCGAGAGGGGTGGCAGATTGGAACCTAGAGATGTGAATGCCATATCAATTCTTCGTTGCCTTGTTTACTGGAGGCATTTTTTTAAGCTTGGGTCGGGCGGCTCCGAGCTGGATGGCATTGACGCCACACCAAGTACGGTTGGGGGCAACTCGTCATCTCCGGCGTGGTGCTGACGCGGCCCTCGGACGCTGATGACGTTGTCGCCATTGAGTTCACTATTGTCAATGAAGGATCGGAGCCGTCGTGGGATGCTGGTTCAGAGGAGGACGCTGAAGCTTCCATGTTGGGTGATCTCTTGGCCCCTCGCCGGTCCATGGCGGGGTGGAGGGTGCTCTCTCGGTGATACCGGCAGGATGGGGGTGAGTGCGGACAAAGACGTTGTGCCCCCTGTGTTGAACTCGGTCCAAGACCTCTTCACCAGGCCGGCTGAGCCCCTGCTTCCTTGTCCTGCGCCTCGGACACCGACTTCGGCCCGTGTTGAGTCATCGACACCGGAATTTTGCCACAATACCCGGCTGGGAGCCAACCGAAGATGCCGGTCTTGGATAAAGCTATCCACGTGCTGAACAAAAAGACGGGAAATCAAATGTCAGATGATGTCCCTTTGGAGCAGGCTCGTAAGAAATTTATGGGTAGCTTCAAGACACAGCTGTCTGACTCGTCTCTGCAGGGGCTCGCTCATCTTTTCAGCTCAACATGCCGAGTCCCGCCGTTGACGACGCCCTCTTGGGCCTGGCAGGTGTGCGGGGGTGTGGAGATCACGCCTTCAACTGAGTAGGAGGCTTTCACCTAATTCTTCTGCCATGTCCAACGTGTTCTGGACCACGAGGAAGGCCGAGTTGGGTTGAAGTTTTGACCGGCTGAGTTTTACTTCGGCCGGTAATCTATATTTGTTTTTATTTTGGCTTAGGCCTTCAATGTTTGCTCCTTCCATATATCAATATAAAAGGCAAATCCTTTGCCTTTTTTTAAAATAAAACAAGTTGATGGCTAACGCGGTTAACGTGGCAATGAATAGTAGTGTTAGGTCTGCCAGGAAGTCATTTGTGCTCCCGAGCTCCAGTGATTTCACGATTTATAAAATTTAAAATATAAATTTAAATGTTTTAAAAAATTCTGAAAAACATTCCACGTGTTGCCAATGATGTATTTTATAAGTGTGCAAAATCACACTGCGAAATATTGTATATTATGGCCTACACAAAAATGACAAAACACCTTTTATTTTGAATTGAGATTTTACACTTGTAGGATACATCCTCAAGAATATGCATGATTATTTTCTGATCTGTTAAAAACTTATAAATATAATTTTTTTTATTTTTTGAAAATAGTGAGATCACTGGAGTTGGAGTTCGGGGAGCACGAATTTTCCACTCTAGGTCTACGCCGTACATGCTGGCCTTCAAGTGGGATGAACAGATGAGGTATGTGATACGAGGCGAGTCCTACAGGCTACAACTAGTTTGGTGGCGAAATGAGAGACGCTCATAAACCCAGTGTAAATATGTTCTCGACTAGAACTTACTCAACAAGTACGGTTCAAAAATTTGGCGCAACCATTGGAAGTTCCATAACCTTCCCTTTATCAGTCTAGTCGTCTAGACTATTAAGGGCTTGTCTGATTCATAGGATTGTCAAAAGATTTGTATCGGATTGAAATCTCATGGGATTTTTTCCTTTCAAGCCGTTTGATTCATAGGATCATTTCTCATAGGAAAAATTCTTATAAGAATTTTGTATTACAAACTTCATAGAAAAAACAATATGAGGTCTAAACTCACCCTCCCCTCCTCCTCGCCGCCGCCGGGTGGCGTCTCCGGCCGAAGGCCGAGCGCGGGCGGCGGCGGGGCTTCTTCAGCTCCCTCACGCGGGGCCTTGGCACGGGCCAGGGAGACGGCTTGGGCGTCGGGCTTCTTGAAAGGCGCGGCGGCGCGGCCGCTCCGGCGGCGGTGTGGCGGCTTCGGCGGCAGTGGGGCGCGCTGGTGGCGGCGGCAGTTCCGGGACGGTGCTCCAGGGCGGCGGAAATCATGGGCGACGCGGCAGCGGCCAGACTGGGCCAGAGGCCTTGACCAAACGGGGACGGGCATGGTGACGGCAAGGTCGGCCGGTGGTGGTGAAGAGGTCCGGGACGACGCGATACTCTGACGCGGCGGGCGGTGCTGGCCATGGACGGCGGGGCCTCGGCCCGGATCCAGGCCCATTTGGGCCCGATCTGGGTGCTGCGGGCCCTGCTGACCTAGGTTTCAGGGGTTCCTCCGGGGAACCCATCCCCTGGCCATGTGTGGCTGGGGTGCTAGATCCGGGCCACGGCCTAGATCCGGCGACCGCCTGGTAGGCCCGTTTCGGGCACTGTGGATGGGATGGGCGGGAGGGCCTTCCCGTCACACCCCACGCTCCGAGTGCTGTTCGTTGACCTCGACCTCTCCCGTCCGATCTGGTAAGCTCGCTGTCCCTTGCCCGCATCTCAACGGGTGCGAGGTCTTGGATGCCGGGGCGGCGGCCCGGAAGGTGGACTGCGCGTGCGCTCTGCGGCGGGCGACGTGGCAGTTGTGATGGTCCCCTTCCTGGACAAGTTGGATGGCAGGGAGCGGACGTCGGGGATCCTGGTGCTGACGGCTTCGGCGGCAGCTCCCAGATCATGGTTTGGGAGCCTGACTCGATGACGGGGGCGGTCTGAGATGCGGGGTAGGGCGAAGGTTTTTTCGGGCGAAAGCCCAGTGCTCTGGTGCCGATGACGGCGATGCCTGCGGGTGTCGTGACCCTCTTGGGGGCGTTGTTGTGTCTACCTTCGCCTAGTCTGGACTCTAGTTGAAAACCTTGGCCTTCGGTCTCGACAATGGCGGCGTTAGAGTCGTTTCCTTCTTGGGGGCTTTGTCGTGGAGTTTCGTTTTTTTGAGACTTAGTTCCTTTGTCTTCGGTGGCAAGTCTGGCTCTCCGGTGCTTTTTTTATTTATCTTTGATCTGCTTGTAAGAGGGTCACCTCATCACCTTGTATCGGTTTCGCCGTTGTGGCTTTATTTATAAAGCGGGGCTACGACCTGTTTCGAGAGGTCTAAACTCATGGAAAATTTTCTTCACCACAATCAAACAAACTTTCTCTTTCCATAGAATTCAATTAGACAATGCCATCCCGATCCTATAAAATCTCTATTCCTACACTTTCCCATTCCTACGAATCAAACGAGCCCTAAATTTTCGATAAAAAGAAGCGGCCGCTGTACAACCTGTCCTCGTGAGACCGATCATCCGCCGGTCGGCCGGCTATCTATCCACATCCCGTTTCCCAGTCATCAGCAAACCTTTCCAATATATGCAGTTGAGCCAAGCCAATACGTGATACAGTGGCATGTCGCCGTACTGACCATCACAATCTAACGATTTTTTTTCCTTCACGAAAGAACATGGCAGGAGTACGCGACCAACTAGCCGACGAGGACGAAAACCAAACGTGCAGCCACTCATAGGCTCAAAGGTCAACAGGGTTGGGTTCATCTCGCCAACATCAGTACGGGCGTCTTTGGTTTCCTGCATTCCCCTCAGCCAGACCCGCTGGGTGCAAAAACGGCTGTTTGGTGAGCTGGGCCGAGTCCGCGTTGTTGGCACACACGAAACTTAAAGCACCGCTCAGCCTGGCCCTAGAGGAACGGCTGAATCGGCCGTTTTTTCAGAGCCACCCTCCCGCAGTGCAAAATGGGGAACATGTCGCCCTCCTCGTGCGAGCTCGTGCGAGGGTTTCGCCCCTGCTCGTCCGTGCGCGCAAGCGAAAATGCGGCGGGAGATTTTTCGTCTCACCGCTCTCATTTTCGCCCCTCTATATCTTCCCCTTCGCTCACCGCCTGGTTTCGCGCCACCATTTCCCCCCACCTTCGAGCTCTCTGGTCCGGCCGCCTACCAAGATCTGCATGAGCAGGTAAGCGGCGGCAGCTACAACTCTGGCCGGCGGTGGCGACGAGGCGTGCGGCTGCTTCCTCTTCTTCCTCTTCTACGAGCTGCTAGGATCTGCATCGGCCGCAACCATGCCGGTAAGTTCCGTCGAACCCTAGGTATTCTAGCTTAGATCTGTGAGCAATCGGTTTGTAACCATGTCTAGATGTGCACGATGTTCTGTTAGCTAGCAGATTTGAGTAGATCTAGCTTGGTTTGAAGTAGAAACGAACTGGTTCGAGGGATTTTTGCTGTGTTAGTTCATGTTCAGTGTAGATCTAGCTAGCAGATTGGAGTAGATCTAGCTTGGCTTGAGGATCACCGTCTGCTCTGGCTCCGGAACTTCCTGAACAAGCACTACTACAGGACTAGGAGGTGGCGGTGGTGCAAGCATGCTAGATGATGATGATAATGATGATGATGACGATGATGATGACATGATGTATATTTTGGGTAGGTAGGACAACAAAACTTCTTTGGCCTGTATATTTTGGGTACTTGAGGTGGTGATGATGATGATGATGACATGATGTATATTTTGGATAGCTAGGACAACAAAACTTCTTATGGCCTGTATATTTTGGGTACTTGAGGTGGTACCTATGGTAACCCCTCAGTAGATGAACTTGCGGTGGTAGTACTACACCCTATTTTGATGTGGTGGTAGGTTGATACCATAGGATGCAGCACAACAGATGTGCTGGGTTAGTGTTAGGGCATACGATCATCAATGCATGCTTTGCTTACTTTCATATTGGCATGATCTTAATTTGTTCTTCACTTCCGTAGTGGTATGTGGTTTTTAGAGGCAGGAAGACTGGAGTCTTCGATACCTGGGACGCTACCAAGGCTCAAGTTGACGGTTTCCCCAACGGTAGCTGCAAAAGGTTTGCAACTCGAGAGCAGACAGAGCAGACTTACTCCATGAACATCCACCCAGAGATCGTTCCTGTGATCACGACTACTGAAGAAAGCAAAGCAGCAGTGACCAATGTTGGAGCGGCCGAAGCTCAAGCACAGATCGAGTGTGACCGCCTCAAAGACTTCATCATCATCATGCAGTTCGTTGTCATTGCATATTTGCTCTTCGCCTAATGCTTGTATGATCCTATGTGAACCTTGAACTGATAAGCTCACCACTAGGGGATGCAAGGTGAGCAGAACTACCAAAAAACATGCAACCAAATGCTGGGGTTTATGCCTCATACGAGAACGTCAACCAAACAGCCGGAATTTTTTTTTGGTCCTAGGGAAACGGGCATGGCTGACTCTTTGTGGGCAAACAAATAACATGCACAACGTGGCCCAAACCTCGTTTTTCCGGGGCCAGGCCCTGCTGGGCCACGGATGCAAGGAGGCCAAAACCGGTGCAGGAAGCCAAACACGCCCTACACATCTCCGTTGCTGCGTATCAGTCGGCGGACCCAAGTGTATAGCTGAGTGGGAACGGACCCAAGTGTAGTTGAGTGGATGTCTATTTTGAAATTATTATACTACCTCCGTTCACAAAAGGATATCTCAATTTAAACCAAATTTGCATTTATCTGGACATGATTTAGTGTGTAGATACATGCAAATTTGGTCTAGGTTGAGACATCCTTTTGTGAACGGAGAGAGTAGTATTTGTTCATATTTTATAGGATTTCTTTCAGATTTTACAAATTTATATAAACCAGTCACTTGATTTGGCCCCGTTCCCAATTTATTCTGGATCCGCCTCCGATGCTGAATAATGACGCATCACACATATATGAACTTTAATCAGTTGACACGTATGTCCATAGTCCTATTTGTTCTTTGCGAAAAGTCGACGATTTGAGACTGCACAGTTACCCTTTTTAATTACGTTGATATGCTATCCGCTGGAATGTGTTCATCTGAAACTCACAAAAGAACTACATAAGGTATCTTGCATCTTGACAGTCTGATTGTCGACTGTGCTAGTGTAGACGGCTTATAAATAATTTTTCCGGAGAAAATAAGATATATGCTTATGTTCTGTGCACAACAGATGGCTGCACTCAAGCAGAATTGCTATTAGGTATAGATTTGCATAAACAGATCACATCCTATGGAGAGCTTCCATGGCCCTTTTATCTAACTTATAATGTCTAGATTATTTGTATGTTGGTGGTACCCTATGTAAAGTGGCAATCAAATTAATGCTACATTATTGTAAACACCAGATTGGATACAACCTTGTTAGGGCTGAAGCTAATCTCAGTTAGCGAGTTTCATTGTCTAGATATTAGCTTTTGTCTTCAGGAAGTTAACTTCTCACATTACATGGTGGGATTGACTTTTTGCTTCATGTTGTGCTATCTTGAACAAAGACAGAAGCTAACATGGAGATCTTTACAAATCAAAGGCATGTTTACCATATCAATACTCTAAAATTGATCACACAATTTCTATGGTATTACTGTAAATATTTATATTTTTCTTTTACATAATGTTTATTGAGATTTTTGAAAAAATGTTAGGTCATACCACATTTTTGGGAGGATTGTACTTTCACAATATGAGAATTATGTTATCTTGTCATATTTCTTACTTTGTATTTGTGTATGTCCTTTATTTTAAAAAACAACGAGGAAACACCTCTTCGTCTTACGAGAGACCATATGACAACACATAAAATAATTAAGATAGTTGTTCTAAATAGCTAAAGTATAATAGGAATCGCAAACTACGTTTAAGGAAAACACTTGGATTGATCAAGTTTCCGGTTCATTTGTCAAATTTATGGCCACAAAGTGTTTGAGATGGCATCAATTATTAGTATTTTTAAGATCATGATCTATTAAATCTTTTTCACTTGTTTGTATTCTTAGTTGCTCATATTTTTCCAAAGCTACTGAATTATCTTGAATTGTTTGCATTGTTGTTTTTGCCTGTTATTGGTTATGTTGAAGTATGTTACCTCTAAATATAAACAAAACTGAAAATGATGACAATATTATATCCATCCACGTGATAATTTGAGTAACTTCGATGCATCTTAGTGTGCTTATATGAGTGTTCATATGTTAGTATCTATAAATATCTCAATGGAGATTTCCACAATGCGCAAGTTTAAATATCTCAATGGAGAGTTCCACACAGCTCCATACTCATCCTCTCTCTCTCTCTCTCTCTCTCGTGTTGGCGTGGTATGCGGTGTCCGTGTCACCTCACTGCTCATCCTTGGCTGGCACTACACTGTTGTGACCGTGTTCAGCAGTTGAGCTAGTCCGTGCATGCCGTATCTCGTTCAATGACGCCATGCTTTACACCTAAGCCACTCCGTATCTATGTCTGCCTTGGCACTGCTTCGGCCTCCGGGAGTGGGAGGCAGTAAACATTTCTCCTTTTTCTTCTCTTTTTTGGCGTCGCTGCTCGAGAGGGTAAAGCATGTGTATACCATATGAATTCTTCGTTGCGCGCCTTCTTAATTGGATGCATTCTTCAAGCTTTGGGGGACGACGTGCTGATGGCTATCGTGTTTAATTAACATGGTACTGTATTAGTGGTCAGTCACTGTTAGTGGTAGATCTGCGCCATACGGGCCTTCAAGTTGGATGAACAGATGAGGTACGTGATACGATGCCGTGTCCTACAGCTAGTTTGGTGGCTAAATGGAAGACGCTCGGAGGAATATTATGCGTGCGCAATTCTGTGGATAGGAAATCCTGGTAGGGGATTTGATTTGATTTGTTACTACCTAAGTGCTCAAATAGTGAAGCAATGTGCTGCTTGTTTAATTACCTAAGTGCTCAAATAGTGACCGCAGCTCATCCCTACCTTCCCTTTATCAGTCCAGGCTGCAGCAGCATATTTATTTACTAGCTAGTACTCCCTCCGTTCCTAAATGTAAGATGTTTTTCATGTTACACATGTTGTATAGATGCATACATAAATGAGTGAACATACATATGAAATGTGTCTAGATACATTTGTGTACATGTGTATGTGGACAAAGTCTAAAACATCTTATATTTGGGAACGGAGGGAGTACTACGTAGGAGTATGTATTATGGAAGTAAAACAACGCTCCTATATATGCTCAAATATTTCGACTCCGTGGGATCCAACTATTGCCCTGTTATTATTGTTAAATGCTTGTAGCTTCATCATATTCTCAAGAAAGTGCTCTTACGTCGGCTCCTAGTTCTGCGGAACCAACGTCTCTTTCTCCTCTTTCCGCATCCGAAAGACAACAAATTAAATGGAGTAAGGACGATGAAGCTAACCGGTCAAAATATACTGCTATTATGATTCTTGGCTTAGTTGGAAAAATATACTAGTTAGATATCTTATATAGACGCCCACCTCACCCATTCTCTAGTATGTATGTAACTAACTTTCTTCAAATCTTGCTGGCAAGTGATAAAAGATGATCTGCTGACTGCTTTGATCCAAATGCAAGAGCTGAGAGGTGACCTATGGGGATTGTTGAATACTGCCAATCTGGCCCTGCTGCCAAAGAAGGAAGGGGCGACGGTTGCGCATGAATACCGACCTGTCAGTTTAATGCACAGCGTGTCTAAGATCCTCTGTAAGCTTCTTGCAAATAGGCTTGCGCCTGAGCTTCCTAAACTGGTGTCTCAGAGCCAAAGTGCGTTCATTAGAGGACGATCTATTCAAGATAATCACCTGTATGTGAAGAACATCATCCGCTTTGCACACTCCAAGAAAAAACCGCTGATTTTCGTCAAGTTGGATCTGGCCAAGGCTTTTGACAGTGTAAGTTGGCCGTTCCTTTTGGAGGTGCTCCAGCAAATGGGTTTTGGATCAAAGTGGAGGGACCTGATCTCCCTTATCTTGGCTACTGCCTCTTCGAGGGTCCTTCTTAATGGTTTGCCAGGTTGGCCTTTCCAGCACCGTAAAGGGCTCAGGCAAGGGGACCCTCTGTCTCTGTTGTTGTTCATCCTGGTATTGGAACCGCTGAAGAGGCTGTTGGAGTTGGCCACTGCTCACGAGGTTCTCTCCCCACTCCAAATCCAGGCTGCAAGATTGAGAACAAGCTTCTATGCAGATGATGCTGCAATTTTTATAAATCCTGTGTCAAGTGATGTGCTAGCTGTTCAGCGGATCCTGCAACTGTTTGGGGACGTTTCTGGGCTGAGGACAAATATTCAGAAGTGTGTCGCTTTCCCCATCAGTTGTGTTGGGCTAAATGTTGATGAAATCTTGGCTGGCTTTGGTGGTTCTGCTGGATCCTTCCCATGTAAGTACTTGGGGCTGCCGTTAGGGATCAGAAAACCGACAAGAGCTGAGCTACAACCAATTCTGGACAGCATTGCGGGGACACTAAAGGTTTGGAAGGGCAAGTTAATGGATAGATCGACGCGGTTGAGGCTCGTGAACTCTGTCATCACGGCAAAGGCAACTTATCACCTAACGGCGTTTCCTGCAGACAAATGGTTAATAAAGAAGATCGATAAGCTAAGAAGATGCTTTGTTTGGAGTGCTGAGGAGGAGGCAAAAGGGAGCCAATGTTTGGTCAACTGGAAACGTGTTTGTGCCCCTAGAAAGTATGGTGGCCTGGGTATTAAGGATATTTCGGCCTTCAGTCGAGCATTGAGGGCTCGTTGGATGTGGCATAGTTGGGATGATGTGGATCGCCCTTGGAAGGGGATGGCTATTCCCTGCGATTCGGAGGACTGTGCATTGTTTGCTGCTTGTACGGTGCTCACAATTGGTAACGGCCAAACTGCTAGGTTCTGGTCTGATCATTGGTTAGATGGTGAAGCCCCGGCGGCCTTTGCCCCAAATCTTTTCAAGCTGGCATACCGCAAAACACTCTCTGTGACGGAGGCCCTACAGGATGGACGTTGGATGAGAGGGCTGCTCCGAATTGACAATGCCTTTGATCTGGAAACTTTTGTTGCTCTTTGGAGCAAAATCCAACTCGTGCAGCTAAACTAGGAAGGGGACTCGGTGACCTGGAGCTTTTCTGCTACCAAGAAATATTCAGCAAGTTCAGCCTATGAGGCTCAATTTCTCGGAAGGTTGGAGATGCCAGATTTGGGCCTGGTTTGGAAGGTCAAAGCGGAGGAAAAAATCAAGTTCTTCATCTGGTTACTACAGCAAAACCGTTTATGGACTGCTGATCGCCTTCAGAAACGAGGATGGGATCATGACGACAAGTGCTGCCTTTGTGATCAGGTGCTGTTATAAACGATAGCAAAGAAACGATGAAGTGCGGAACGATCAAACCAATGGGGACACGAGATTTTAACGTGGAAAACCTCTCCAACAATGGAGGAGAAAAAACCACGGGCGCGAGCCAGCAAAACTTCACTATAATCGGGTGAGGTTACAAACGCCGGGGATTTACACAATGCGACTTATCCCAACCTGTGGCTTACAATAGGTATATATAGTGGCATAAAACCCTAGGTCGGCTGCAGTCCGACCCGGAAACGATCCGTACCGTATCGCGGGGGGCTCCACTCTCTTTCGTCACAAGTTGGCCTTCATCAGTATAAACGAATTTGGATCACCATAAAACAACACTCCACCTTGAGACAAATTCCATCTTGTAGCATGAACGAGAAACTTCACCCTGAAACTACAAAGAAAACACGTTCGGCGCCAAATAGCCTCTTGGGCTAGACAGTGATACCAACTAAGACTGAGCAAAGCTCAAACTTAGTAACAGGAACTGGCTTTGTCATCATATCAGCAGGATTATCATGAGTACTAATCTTGCATACCTCCAGCTTACCTTGTGCAACAATATCACGCACATAATGGTATTTGACATCAATGTGCTTTGTTCTCTCATGAAACATCTGATCCTTAGTAAGGTAAATAGCACTTTGACTGTCACAAAACAGGTTAATACAAGTATCATCTCTACAAAGCTCAGCAAACAAACCTTTCAGCCAAACCGATTCTTTACATGCTTCAGCAATAGCCATGTACTCTGCTTTAGTGGTAGACTGGGCAACAACAGATTGCAACGTTGCCCTCCAACTAACGGCACAACCACCAAGCGTGAACACATAACCTGTGAGGGATCTCCTCTTATCCAAACCGGCAGCAAAATCTGAATCCACATAGCCTGCGAGTCCCTCATCAGTCTTGCTGAACTTGAGGCAAACATTGGATGTGCCACGAAGGTACCTGAAAATCCACTGAACAACCTTCCAATGTTCTTTACCAGGATTAGCCATATATCTACTAACCAAACTCATAGCATATGATAAATCTGGACATGAGCAAACCATGACATATATTAAAGAACCAACAGCACTAGAATATGGAACTCTAGACATGTACTCCAAATCCTCATCCGTACTAGGACATTGTTCAACCGGGGATTTACACAATGCGACTTATCCCAACCGGCGGCTTACAAGAGGTATATATGGTGGCATAAAACCCTAGATCGGCTGCAGTCCGACCCGGAAACTTCCGATTCTGACTCCGGGGCGCTCCGCTCTCCTTCGTCACAAGTTGGCCTTCATCAGTATAAACGAATTTGGATCACCATAAAACAACAGGTGCTTGAGGATGCTGGCACCTGTTCTTGTAATGCCCATTCTCCAAGCAGGTTTGGCACAGCTTCATGGTTCAGGAGCCAAGATTGGTGCATATTGCCTTGGGATCGAACAGCCTGAACGAGTGGTGGATGAATCTGACTAACATGTTCAGACAAGGAACCGACAGCCAAACCACCACCGCTTTCTATATAACCTGGAATATCTGGAATGAACGCAACAAACGCATCTTCCAAAGAGTTCAATCAAGCCACCCGGCTGTGGTTGCATTGACAAAGCACGAGCTTAGTACTTACAGGAGTGCCCTACGCCTGGGGTAGGTCGGCTGCTTTCTTATTTTTGTAAGTGAGTGTGTTTGTCTGTGGGGTTGCCAATCGATCAGGTTGTTGATCGGTATTATTGGCATGATTGTATGTTTCATTCTTCTCCTTCTATAATGCAAAGACAGAGCTTCCGCCGTACAGTTTCAAAAAAAACTAACTTTCTTCCTTTTCACTTTTGTGTGGGATACAGGGATCCTACCCAGAAAGAAGATGACTTGAACCACCCAATCTTGCTAAATTCGCCTAAAGAGAAAAGTCGCATCTTACAAAGAGACTTGTGGTATTGTCAAACGCATAACATTTGGTAATCAGTTAAACCTAAGATATGGTAATTTTGATGTCTGAGGTATAGATGCTGAGACGGCCACAAGGTCCAACCTAACACTCATTTCCGTCAGTCCTTAGACATGAAGAATCCTCTCTTCGATGGTCTTTTCTGTTTCAATCATGATACAATGAAGAAACATGAGAAGTCTCACTATGGTAGATTTATCCATTTGGAAGTGGTTGATGCAGAGAGGAACACCATGGAAATAAGCACGTCAAGGTATATAATTGATTGACTGGCCCTTTAAAATATAAATATTAATCCTCCCGGGAAGTCTTCATTTATGTATATTACTTAATTTTACTAATACTAGCTAGCTAATATGTGTGAGAGCTAATGTGCATGATTTTATACTTATTTTTAGGAATTGGAGAAGTTTGAAAACATGGTTTAGATGATAAGTGGGGAGCCCTTTGGTAGCTACACGAGTATTCATTATCTCTATCTCCATGTTAAATGTAAGTTTTGGTCCATAAAAAGTAAAATTTTCCATACTTTGCCGGTAGCTAACCCATGAAATTTCCAAATGTACGAAGCTATATGCAAGGCCGGTCTAATGTAATTTTGGGCATGGGGAGCATCAAAATGAATACAATTTATACTAAACTCTTATACTTCTAAATCTTATTTAGCATGTTACAATATTATAATTATATTTTCTATTTGTTGGTATAGTTTAACCACATAACTGGTAATGTTACTAAATAATATTTGGTGGTTTTATTGTATATCATTAAATAATATTAAACTATATTTTGTAGAAAAAGTCTAATCTAGAATTACCTTTTGTACAATGCATAATCAAAATAATATATAAGTATTTATGGCAACTTTATGTCAACGGTATGATGTAGCAAATATCTCAATACAGATTTCTAGTGTATGATTAAATATCACATTTATAGAAATTTCTATAGAATAAAATGAACCATATCAACGTATATTATTTGCTCCCTTTTCCTGATAAAAATTGATAGCAAGTCCAATTTACAAAGCAAGGATGATAACAAGAAAGTAAAGTGGAGGTGTGAAGGTTCCTTAGTTGAACCTTTATATTCCCTGACAACGGCGCCGGAAATTGGCTTGATATTTCTGCAGAAGTCCGTTGGGAATCCCAAGTGGAAGCAATGATGTAGGAGCATAAAAAAAATCTGGATTGATATCCAAGATTTATCGAAACCGTAGGAGTACACCTCCTCAACTAAGTTAACTGTATCTACACACAATATACAAAACCTGTCCCAACGTTCTTTCAGAAAGATAGTCAAGCTTCCCGTCCCGCCAGATACAATGATTAAACGAATAGTGTGGATGGAATTGGTGAAAATAAATAAAGTAAAAATGGACTAGCGAGCAAGTGATGTTGAAAAGCAAGTGAACGAGGTTGTAAACAATGTAAAACGATAAACCAGTGGCCATAGTTTCAGAAGAGGCATCTCTCCATAAAGATAAAAACATGTTGGATAATTTTTTTTACGGTTGGGCAATTGACATAATTATGCTTGAAACTAATTATGAGAGGAGGTTCATGGCAATATTTCATATAGGCATTACGTCAAAAATATATAGACCATTATCGAACCTCATCTATAACTAATACTCCACGTCATACTCCACTTCATGTTAATATACAATCTTCAACTGTTCACGAAATCATGTGTGAATGAAAGTCTCATTATTGCAAAGGTCAGTACTATGTAGAAAAACCGTCAATGACGAATCATGATGTCGTTGCCTCTCTGTTTCCTTTTCCATCTCAACTACTGCAAAAAAGATGAACGGACCAGTCTTCTCTCGTCATAATAAACCACCATTTTCTTTCAAAAAAGAATAAACTACCATTTTATAAAGTCAAATCAATGAGCAAAGCACTAGCCAATTTACAAAATCGAATCATGGAAAAAAAATCATCGAAAAAGCATCCATCAATTTTGCCAGGGTCAAATCAGCATCCACCAGCACTTAATCAAATAATGGCTAAAAGCATTATAGTTACCGTCTTGGCAATTGCATGGCACCTTTGCTTGTCCCATACGATGAGTAGAGATTGATTCACGTCGATGGAAATGGTAAGGTGGGGACATACATGCATGTACATCCACACCGGGATATAAAATGAAAAAAAAGGGAAGAAGCTCCAAACGTCAGGCATTGATCTAGTACTACCACTGCACTTTCGTGTGTGATAGATGCATTCATGCATTGATCTGTGAGCATCATGAGAAAAATCCAAATGAGCTTCTGATCTCGTGCCGCGTTGCACGGAGACAAAGAAGAAAGCATCGAAACAGTAGTCGTACGTGTTTGGGATGATGGGAACGTGGGAGCCTGGTTTGAGTTAATAGTATAAATCTACCGGTTTTGACACGACTCAATTCTATTTTGGTAACACTTTTGGTTTCCATTGTAAACACGTACGACTACTGTGCGTGTTGAACATAATGTGCCGATATTACTGCGCCAAGATGGAAAATCTGAGTTGCATCATTAGTGAAGCTGTAAACAAGCTTCCTGAGGATCCGATTGGCAAAAAAATTGCTGCTCAATTTGGCGCTCGAAGATGTTTTTAACTACAGGATCTACTTGAACACTTCTTTGCCAATACCAGTCTTCGTATGAAGGGATGAGTCCAGCCTAATCCTTGTATCTACCATGACGTAGTTAATAGGATCATGAAGTAAATCTGACTAGAGATCCATAGAGGTCAACATATCCTCTATCACCAAATAAACAGTCGTAAGTTCTAAAAACACGCGCGAGAATCACGTATCTTTTTTTTTTTTTTTTTTGATACAAACGTCTCTGGATATATTAGCAAGGAAAACATTGGATTACACTGGAAATATCCAGACACGCCACAGCTGTCCCACTTTTACAGAAACCACCCCACATAAACAGAAAAAAACGCACACACCCCTGGGGAGTTCTGCCCTTCCTTGTCCGCCGCCGTCCAGGACCTCGCCGACGCAGCACCGCCAGGGAAGCCGCGAGGAAGCAAGAAGACGACTGAATTGACTGCACAAGCCTATAGGGAAACAATTCCCGTTGAAAACGCCGCAATAGCCACTCACCAACGAAGGTGAGATCTTGGCGACGACGGTGGAACATCGGCGGGGGACACGCCCCGACCTGCACAGCCCGTCGAGCTGGCCATGGTGCTGCACACCAGCCACACAGCTCGCAATTGCTCCAGATAAGGGGAAGCTGCAAGAGCCGCACCAACAGAGTCGAAAAGGAGCAGCACCACCACTTCCTCTCCTCGCCGCCACGGCCGGCCAGAGGAAGATGGAACGAACTCACCTCGCACTCTGCAGAGCAGAAAAATGGGCAGCCGAGGATCTTGAAACGGCTTTGGCCAGCTCCATCTGTACAAGGAATCCGCCATGGACCGGCCTTGCACAGAGAAGAAAGCCAGGCTCCAGCGCCACTGCAAAACACCAGAAACCAGCCGCAGGGGACGGGGAAGAAGAACACCACACCATCACGCACGGCAGCCACAGACGCCCTGATGACCACCTGCGAGAAGGAGACCCAAAACTCCACGACCTCCCCGGCAGCCGTGCCGCCGGACTGGAGCAAGGAGGGGGAGACCTTATTCTTCACAGCCGCCGACATCCACCCCAGCCCGATGCCGACGACGAAGACGAAAACCTGTACAAAACTAGCCCTACCAACTCGCACGGTCGAGATCCGGAGCTTCCCTCCGCCTCGCAACGCCGGAACGGCGCTGGAGACGAAGGGAAGCGGCGGATTCGCCGGCGAAGACCTAAATCGCCTTTCTCTCTCCCTTTTTACTGTAGCAGAGAGGGAGGGGAAAAGGGGAGAGTGCGCTCCGATTCACGTATCTTTAGTATTAAGATAGAAAAGAGCTAAAACATAGAAGAGTAGTCTAGGGCCCAAAGCAACGTGGTATGACTCCCTCCACGTATGGAAACTGACACCAAAACCTGGCCTACTTTTTGCCACGCAAGTCCGCATCTACTGCGCCACGAACATTAAAGATCAAACTTAGATCTAATGAGACGACACAACTCCACAGGCACACTCACAAAAACAAATGACTGCCATCAGACCAACACACTCACAAAACGCCTGCATAAGTTCACAGTCGTGAAAATTTAAAATTAATGAAGTCACGACATTAGTCGCACTATGTATATTATTTTATTGAGTACACATAAATGAAAACTTTATTCTAATGCAATCAGACTAACGGTCTCACATAAAACCTGCGAAAGTTTGGAGTTTGGATTCTTGGAATTTTAATATTAGTGAAGTCACAATAGCAGTCACACTATCAATGGGCGGGAATGATCCTCACACTAAGAAAGTTACCGTCTTAATGATACACATAGGGTGGATTCCACACATATTCTCGCGTGGAATGTCCATCCCCTGAACAAATATTCCGACTTAATGAGACACAAAGCGTCAAATCTTCAGAACTGGTGAAGATACAAATTAGTCGATACACTATCGAGGGGAATGTCCCGCACACTATTTTGTTTGTCTTGAGATGCACATGGCTAATTCACAACTAAATTATGCTTGATATGTTTCACATTTAGTATCCACACGGTGTGTATTTTCAGTCCGTAGGACCTGAAATGTGTACACATAATTCTTATCAATTATTTTGGAGGATAGTGTTTGGTTTGCACGGTAGAAATATTTGAACTATTTTATGTGTCCTTCTCTCAGGTAACAAAATCAACATAAGAGCACGTACATGTCATTCTAACTGCACGGTAAAATTGTCGAATATGGAAACTTACAGTCGTACTTCTCTAAATAGTTTATCTTTATCAGTATATTCATCAAAAGTAATGCCCAAAGTTTCACCACTTCGTGTGTTAAAATGTTGCACATTGTGACATGGAGTGAGTAAATGAGACGAAGAAACATTCCAGACAAAATAATATTCACTATTTAATGTGACCTACCTATTAAGGAGGATAAACTGTATCTTAATTCAACATTATTTTTACCAAAGATAACTAAACTCGCAAATTGAGAACCAGCTGTGCTTCGAAAGTGATCAAACATCATGCAAGAACTATAGTTCCGTTTACAGATCCAATATCACTTACATGGGTGTTTCAACATATGACTTGATAATCATTTCCCAAAAAATTCAGATTGCCAAAGATGTTACTCACATAATATTTTGCTTTCCAAAACATATGCGATAGTTGTGAACAATTTGTTTACTGTCACATAATAGGTAAAATGATGTCAATGAAACCATATTTCTATTTGATGAACACTTTCGAGCAACTAAAAATGAAGCCCTCACATTTGCGAGGGCCAGCTCATTTTTTTTAGGGAAAGCCATTTGGTGCACTTTATTGATTTGCAAACAGAGTTACATCGGTTATAAATTTGGACAAAATAAAGCTAGGGGGATCATCGTCCCAAAAACAATCAAGATTATTAGAAAAACTATGCCTAGCTAGTTCGTGTGCCACTTCATTTGCTTCCACATAGCAATGCTCGAAATTGATCTTTACCGACCCCGGAGATAGTATTCTGCAATCTTCAAATATCGCTGTCGAGGAAGTTGAAGAACTTCCGCCACTCAACATCGTGTCGATCTATTTGGACCCAAATTTTATGGTAAGCTCAAGCCATCCCGAAGAGCATAAGCTTCTGCCATCATGCATCGGCAACAAAGTTTATCTGCTTGCAGCAATAAATTTGCCCAGATAGTCACGGACAATGACTCCCTCTCCCTTGCTCAACGTCATATGCAGCGTCTACATTAATCTTCAATATACCTTCTGGAGGTTTTGAGCAAAGCTCTTTCTGTTTTCACTGATTTTTACAATTCATGGCACATACAACGATGATCGATGGAGTCACACTCATACTACCAACCATGTAATCCCCCTCCACCAAGCACCGGTGTGTTTCCTTCCAAGCCATCCCCTACACATTCAAAATAATTTTAGCATAAACTGAAACACGACGCGTGTGCACCCCACAAACAAACATTTGTTATATCAAATCGTCGAAAATATCGAGGGGAGACCAAATAAGAATTAACTCATACTATGTGCTCACCCGTGATATCATGACCATCCAGGGTGCTGTGGTGCGCCTTCTCTGCTCGAACTACCCCCAATTTCAGAAACTGCTGTACTGGATCCACCATTATTCCTACCATCCACACATGCGCTTGCTAGTTACACCAACTGACCTTCACAAGTCAGTTTGCATGTTACCAAAAATAACTTGCATAGTGCAGACTACATGATCAGATTTTCTTCACTGGTTGCTACTTCCTGTGAAGTAGGGCATAAATCTTCCACCTGCTGCACCTAAGCATCTAACAACTGGAAGTTTGTCTCTGCTTGTTTGAGGACAAGGTGGTCGCACCACCGCTCGAATAGATAGAAAAGAATTGACCCAGTTTATAAGGGAAACCGGGTCCAAAAACCATACAAACTGTACAAAAGAATGACACAAACGAAGCGACCCGTCGTCCACACGACCCAAGTCGACAAACGCCACAACACACACCACCCGCTCCGGAGCCGCCGCCCCGGCGTAACAACCAGATCGACCTTCGCATTACCCGAAAGCGATCCAGTCATGGTCGACGAACCCTCTGCCCATGCAGTCTTCATCCAGGTTGCCACCAATACCACCATGTACCGGGGCCGCCGCCCCGAAGAAGCAACCAGATCGACCTTCGCATTCCCCGAAGATGATCCAGTCAGGTCGACGAACCCTCTGCCCGCGCAGTCTCCATCCAGGTCGCCACCCAGACCCCCGCTAGACAACTGCTCTGCCTCATAGAACCGTCGCAGCGTGGGAGACCGAGGCCGCCGCCTCGACGTCCACCACCCTCCGGGGCCGCCGCCCCGACGTCCACCACCCACGACCACACGCCCATTTTGCACATCCGCCGCGAAACCGTCGCACCACGCAGGCCAAGAGCTCCAAAGCGGCGCCTCCAACAAGGTAGTGACGAGATCGTCACCGCCGCCCGCTCCCGAAGAGCTAGATTTTCACCCGGAGCTCTTGGAACCGCACGCGTTAGTCGAGGTCGAAAAGCTCCACAACGACGCAATCAAGAAGGAGAACGACGCCCGAGGGCGCCGCCGTCGTCGGCACCGACCGAAATCGGTGCGAGCTTTCGCCCGGAGTTCAACCCGACCGCAAAGCTTCGGGAGCCGCAGGATAGCATCCTGGCCATGTCGTCAACCACCGAGCTCCATCGCATGTTGCTGCCGCCGCGGCACCTCCCTCCACGGCAGCAGCCATGCCCGCTGCGCCTAAACCGCCGAAACAGCCACATGTCCGGGGCCGCCGCCCCGGCTTGCCTCGCTGCCTAGCAGCAAACTCCTCCACGCGCAGGGTCACCTCGCTGCCCCTCACGCCCAGCTCGCGGCCAGCAACGCCCCTGCCGGGTCCGGAGCCACGCAGCAGCCAGGGGCGGCCAGGGAGCCCGAAGACGCAGCTCCACCGCCGGGACGCACACCTCGCGCCGCCGCCCGGCATCCGCATCTTCCCCAGTGCCTGCTCAACCGCACCTCTGCTCTGCCCAGTGCCAAACTCCACGGGGAGGAGCTCGCCACCACATCACCTCCTCCGCGCCAGGGACCTCCTCCACCGCCAGGAAACACACCTCCCCGCATGGAGCCATCGTCGCCGGCACCTCCTCCTCGCCGGCGCAGCCGCGCCCAGCGCCGGCCCGAAAAGGCCCGCCCGGGCCCAGATGCGGCCCGCGCGCCGCCGCCCGTCGCCTCGCCTCGCAGCCCCGGCACCGACGCCAAGCAGCAGACCGCATCACCGCCAGCCTGCTCCAAGCGCCGCGCCCCGCGCCGCCGCGCCGGACATCGCCATTGCCGCCATCTTGCTTCATCGTCCCGGGAGAGACGAGAAAAAGGGGAACGCCCCGCCCCCACCATCCTCGGGTGCGCGCGGCTTTGCCGGCGCCCCCTCCGGCGGCGGCGATGCGAGGGAAGAGGGCGGAGGGACCCTGGCGGCGCCGATTTAGGGTTCCCCCGAGCCGCCAGAGGAGGCGACGCGGAGGTCAGTCCTCAGTCTCCGACCTCGATTTTATTTTGCATGTGTCTCTGCTTGTTCGCTGTGAAGAAAATCTATGCGATGATGCTCCTTCAAAAACATTGAATGGATGAGTTGCATGGTGCTTCAAAAGCAGATAAATTGAACTGATGAGATAGCAATTGAAGCACAAGAGACTACAATAGAGTTCCAGTGTGACGTATGTATTAATTGAAGTCCAAATCCTCCGTCCGCTTCCAAAAGACATGACCAGTCAGGGATCACTAGAAGCACATAAGGTGGCCTGATGGATCATCAGAAGCACAAGAGCTAAATGCAAAGCAGTTTCTGGCACTAAGTCTAACTATACTCCTTTCTCGTGCTCAACGGAACGTGTGACAGAGTCCAGATGACCAATTTCCACCGGTTTCATTTTCTCGCCGAGTGTTTTCTCAGTATTAACATGCACAGTGATGATACGCACATCATGCTTGCGGGTTGGAGGATATCCACCTAGCACATACATATATATAGATTAGAGGTGTCACCTCTCAGGAACTTACCACAATCATGCATACTTAAGGGAGAGAGAGATTATTAATTACCTTGCACCACAAAAAATATAATGCCACCAGAGGTGTCTTTGCCAGCATAATCCAAGCACATCGTTTCATTCTCCCAAACTATATTCGGTGGCAATGGCAAAAAGATGGGGCAGCTGAGGAACGCACAGTGCACCTTCCTGAAGTAGTTCATAAGCATCAAGCCCTCTATCCACGCATGTGTAGATAAAACCATCAACAAATACGGATCTACCATTTAAAAGGAGTTAATAGCACCAGCGGTCACACAACTCGTCGTCGATGTGCACTTAAGTCACACTTCTCCAGAATGTGATTATTTGGTCACACAACTCGACAAGTGCGTGCACGCAGGTCACTGGCCCCACTTGTCAGACGGTAAATTTTCAAAAAAAAACCCTGGAGTAATATTAATTTTACAAAATGGTCCCCTGGAGGACCATTTTGTAAAATTAGAAGGACCATTTTGTAAAATTAGGAGGACCATTTTGTAAAATTAGAAGGACCATTTTGTAAAATTAATATTACTCCAGTGGGTTTTCTGAAAATTTACCGTCCAAAACGGACTGACAAGTGGGGCCAGTGACCTGCGTGCACGCGCTTGTCGAGTTGTGTGACCAAATAATCACATTCTGGAGAAGTGTGACTTAAGTGCACATCGACGACGAGTTGTGTGACCGCTGGTGCTATTAACTCATTTAAAAGGCACCTTCTACGCGACCGCACGTGTGATCCACAGAATTGAAATTTATCATAAGGCATGACAACACGCCATTGTTTGACATTGAGGTCAAACAAAAAACATGAGCTGGTGACAGCATCACTAACTATGAACGAATCACCACCCAGAGTTGCATATCCCGATAGCTTAGCCTTCTTGATCGGAACATGAGACTGATCTATGTGGTAACGCAACCAGATGGTTTGGTTACTACAACTTAGATGAGTCTGTTCGAAAATTTCGAGAGCACCAGTAAGAGCAATAGTCTTATAGCCAACTCGGATAGCCATAACGAAAGGACCATCAGCAGTCCTCCGGAAACGTGGATCAAAAGCCGGAACATTGTTCCTGAAACTAACCACATGTCTGCCATCTTCTATGCCTGAGACAGCATATATGCATGAGCTGTCGCAAAGAAAGTGCCACAGTGGAGGTGGCTGTTCTTCTAACATGTCATCACCATAATCTGTGTTATGGAACAGAACTGTTTGAGAAGCTTGCCATCATCTCTTTCTAACCTTCCACTATCATCCATGACATTAGTCTTATAAACAATTGACTGTGTGCCAGCTTGGCAAATAATAAATAGATCTGGCTTGATATGTGCTATAGCAGGCTTCACAATCACAGTGACAACAGAACTTGGGGGACAATAATCAGGTAGGAGATTCAACCTGCAAGAACCAAAAATGTGTCACGCACAAAGAACCTAAAGTATGTAAGTGTTAAACATGAAGATCTTAGATCAAGACCTGCAACATTCAAGAATCAGAGGAGCTGGTGTGGTGCTGATTGGATCCTCTTCAAGTTGCAGCACCGGAGAGTGGCTCAACTCCTCGTCCTTGTACTCCCTAATATCGATTAGTAAGTTGATTAGGGAGTAATCTTAAGCAAGATGATGAATGATCGAAAAAAACTAGTAACTTACTGCAGAAAGGGGAATCGATGGGTGTTTAGGTTGGGCATACTGGGCAGCATGTCTATCCGGCGGCAAGTGGAGTGCAAGACCTTGATTTCTCCTTGAGCTGGGAGTTGGAAGGTGGGAACGATGGCATGTAGGTTTTTACATGAGCACCGGAGCCCCACACTGATCCATACAGAGCACATGAGTCGGCTGCCGAGATGGGCGAGGAAGCCATACCCTGCTTCGGACCAGAAAGGGCAAACAGAGTAGATCTCGACAGGCGGCTCCAGCATGAGCCTACGGTGATCCTCGTCATAGTGGAGCTTGTATGCGTAGATGGTCCTTTCTCTGAGCATGTAGACGGTCTCATCTTCTTGTATGTATACACCATGGCCCAAGATAGGGATGTAGAAGCTTCCCGGGGTGGTGTCTACCTGGGTTCAGGCGGAGGTGGAGCAATCGAAGGTGAAGAAAAGGGACTGATCCTTGATGGACACCAGTATTAATGTGCGGTTGCCGCCGCAGAGGGGGAGCGCGGTGCATCCCTGGAGGAAGCGACCACGCCACGGGTTTTTCATGTCGTACACGTCAGGGCGGACGACAGGTTCGCCAACCTGCTCCCACCGACTCTGGCCGTCCTCTCGGAGGAGGCGTAGCATCACGATGCTGAACTCTCGAGACTCAAAAAGAAACTTGACGTACACTACTGGCGGAGCTACGCTGGGGCCAAACCAGGCCACGGCCCGCCCAGGATTTTTCCAAAACATACTATATCAATGCATTGACAGCCCAACAACTAAAGCCCAGTTCACTGGTAGCAAGCAGAAGCAGTTGCTTAACCCCAGTTCAGCAGTTCTGTTGGTCCATACGATCACTGCACCGAGCCACCGAGGTCCAGCTGCCCGGTAACGTTAGGTGCGGAATAAATCGAGCAGCTCACCGCTCCAATTTTCCTTAACAGCTAGACAACACACCAGGGCACATGTTTTTTTCCCTAAACTCTTAGCTAGCGATTGGATAGGTTGGAAAAAAATTGGAGCTCTGAATTACCCTGGAACAGCAGTACACACTAGCTAAAACGTGATTTTTTCTCACTTCTTTAATTTGGCCTGCCCAAGTATTTGTTTCGAGCTCCGCCTACACGGCCCAGATGTGGCCGGCTGCCGAGATGGAGCAGCAAGGCACCTCAGGATCCGTCGGAAGGGGAGGCAACTCCTCCTCGGTGGTGATCCTCCCATCCACCCCCTCCGCATGGCCGAGCTGGAGCTGCAGGGCCTGAGGCGGCGTCTCGTGATCCTGCCGGAAGACGCAGAGCGAGACGGCGTCGGGAGCGAGGCTGGCGGAGGCATCGATCACCAGCTTCCCCGGCTCGTGGAAGATCTCGAGCGCGTCATTGCTCCGGCCGAGGATCCGCCCACACCGTGCCACTCGGAGCCTGTGCAGCCGCAGTCTGCCGTCGTCGCTGCTGAAGCCGACGAGCAGCGACCACGTGGGCCGCCGACCATCCGCGTCGGCCGGTAGAGACACGTAATCATAGCCGGGGGCGATGTGATGGATCCGAGGCGAGCACCGAGGATGCCAGCTGCACACGCAAGTGAACAAACCGCACCAATCCTCTTCCTCCGCCGCTTCCATGCTCCACCGGCTCGCAAGCTAGGGTTAGGGTTTTGCTCAGCTCAGCGATTTGTGGGCTCGCGCGCGATTTGTGGAGTAGAAAAGAACAAGAGTGAGCTGGAGGCAGACGGACTGGAGATTAGATATGAACTCGGTGACGGATGAAAGCTAAAGAATCGTGACCTTGCACCATATTTTGATGCAGGAAAAGGTTGGCGCTATAAAACCTGATGACGTCGAACTTGCTTTGAGGAACACAAGGCCGTCGGCCCATCTCCAAGCACATCGCTACGAATGAAAAGTTTAACCAGGAGGAGTGCTACGAATGGAAAGTTTAACCAGGATTGTGGGAGCCAGCTTCTTGTTTAAGAGAAGGCGGTATCAGTTATTATTACATGAAAATCTGCACCAAATATCTGCTCAACGAAAAAAATGAGATCCGAAGCCTACTTTTTTAGAAACAAACTCAGATCACCTAGGAGAAGCTAACGATTAATTTTGTTCTATTTCTTTAGCCTTTTTTAGGGCAAACCACACACTTTATTAACTCATAACCTGGTTTATACAATCAGCCTATAGGCTGGGACTACGGAATTCAGGACACGAACCTATCCATTCTAGATTTAAACTATGCGCACACGCAAACTTCGCACATTCATGGGCTACGCCATTAGCGGTACGACCAGCAAAACATAAATCAAAAGACTGAAACGAAGGATAGAGCTCCTCAATCTCACTCAAAATGGGAGCTCCTCAATCTCACTCAAAATGGGAGCAATCTTCTGAGACGATCTTCCTTTCCACAGCCTCACCAGCTCTTTCTTTCCACAGACTTAAAGGTTGGCCGCAGTCTCTGCAACGCAATACTCTCACCGTCACTGACTGCACGGACTAGCCTAGCGCATAAAGCAGCTCAAGGTAATCCCATCACTGAATTAGCTGTCTTTTCAGACCTGGCGTTGGTCCACGCCTTGGCTATCATACATGCCCTGCACGTTAAAATAACACGGACTATCAGCCAGGAACGCGGATACAAGCTGATCAAGTCATAAGGATCAAGGTATGGTTACCTTCGTTAAATCCATGATTCCGGATATTGGATTTTTACCTCTGTACATGCTTGGCTTGAACTGTCACCAAAATAAAATTAGTCCATCTTATCTACGAGCAGTACAGTATTACCTCTGTCCCCAAATATAAGACATTTTGCAGTAGGGACAGGGGCAGCCTCTAAGCATAAACCCTAGAATATATTCATTCTGGGAAAGTTTTCTGTTCCATATGGATCACTGGTTTGTGATTTAATATGTTTCTGGGCTCAAAATATAAAGGCTATTTAATTACAAACCAGTGGTGCAAATGGAACGAAACTTTCACAGAATACACAATGAAAGATATATGATTTACTGGAATATTTTCATTTTTTCTAACAATTTGAATTTTGACTTCAAAATTTAGGCCAACCTTGTTTGTTGGAACTTGATTTTTTCTGAGCAGTTATTCATTGCTTTCTCAGTCATTTCTTCTGCCCACGACTCATCTTGAAGATGAAAATGAGCCAAGACATCAGCTACATCGTGCGCCACACTTCCATCCAAGTAGATACATGCAATGGTAATGAACACGAACCGCCCATATGCTAACAAAAAGTGCAAGGCAATGAAAATGATGTAAAAAAACACATAATGGTGGTATTGAACGGGAATAGTCATTCGTAGGGCGATAGCTGTAGAGAAAAATATAAACATATAAACTTTAACAAGGTACTGATGAGCAGATGTGCAGCAAGAACAGATTCTCAAAATCAACAACACATGAAGCATATGCATCACAGCAAAAATAAAAATAGAAAGGAAGGAATTAGTTTATAAAGATATAGCAAATAAGAATCAAAATTGATCGAGAAGTAGGGTTCACATAACGTTTGAAATTCTCACTAGATCAGTAATTTCTCGTACAACAATTTGATATCTAAAAGATTCGAATTATATACATGATAAACAAATCACGACTAAATACAATGAATAAGCAGAACAAGGATATAACAAGATTGTAAAGTGGACTCGGTAACAAGGATAACACGAAAAAGGCTTACTGAAACAACAGCAAAAAGGACATGCCAAAAGTATAAAAACAGGTCAAGAACATGATTATCTTACGGTGAATTTGATTATCTAATTTGCTATCCAGCAGCAACTGATTACAAGAGTTAGATGATAGAGAGTCGATAGACTTGCTAAAGCTAGAAGGCGTAAAATAAACACAGAATTTTGCATGCACATCATAACATCCATAGAACAAAATACAAGAAGGGAATGAAAGCGATGCGCACCTGCTCTTGTCTCCACAGACAGCTTCAATGAATTTAAATAGATGGACTGATACCTTCAATCCAATATGTGGGTTCTTTATACCCCGTAGTATGCCAGAGTAAGCCTTAAACATTCCATGTCTAAGCTGGTTGACATAATCAACCTTAACATCAGCACAGTTTTTCGGATTAGCAGCTTCTTTAAGCTTTTTCATAACATCATGCAGGTACTTCTCAAAATCATTGCCAATAGCAAGAGCAATGTCTCCAAAGCATGAGAAAATTTGGGGTTTAAACCACTAGTACAGAACGACACATCGGATACCCCTCTATGGCAACGGCAAGAGTTAGGCGACGGAAAAATGAGCTCCGCGCGCTTCCGCGAGTGCGCGCGCGCGCTAGTCGGTCGATGGGCCCGACACAATGGTAACGGAGACTGAAAAGATCTCCGTTGCTCATATATAGGCAACGGAGGAAAGAATATCTCCGTTGCTGATATTGCCACATCAGAAACGGAGATCGGTCTATCTCCGTTTCCCATGTGAGGACACATTAAGCGGTGCCGGTATTAATATCTCCCACTCCAGTACTGTATCTCACTCTCACTCTCAGTCTCACTCTCCCCAGTTCCTAACCCTAGCCGCACACGCTCTCCTCCTACTTCACCCATCGATGGCGAACCCCTCCGGCGCCGACGGAAGTCAGGATGGAGCATCTTCCTCCTCCCACCCTCCGAGGCGCAGCCCGGATCTCCCCTACAACTGGGGCGAGATCCCCGGTGACTGCGGTCGCGAGTTCATTCTGAGCCGTCAAACCCCATCCGGATCCACGGCGGCGGCCACCGACGCCCGGATCTCGTCCTCATCGTCCTCCTCGGACGATGAGGACGAGGATCTGGAGGTCGGTCTCCTCCTCTCTCGCACCTCCTTTGAGCGCGAGCGCGCCGAGGGTGTCATTCGGGCGTCTGCGATGCAGAGAGCTATCCGCATCTCCGCCGCCGAGCACGCGATAGAAGCCGCCGAGGAGGCGTTGTTCCAGACGCGGCTCCGGGCGGCCATAGACCGCTCTCTTCTCCCTGGCCAGGGCCCTGGGCCAGATGCGGCGGCGGCAGCGGTGGCGGCGGCGGAGGAGGAGGATGAGGAGGAGGAGGACGCTCCGGTGTTCGAGCAGGATGAGGTCTCTCTGACGTCTCCTCTGGCAGTGGCTCCGGCGCCGACGCCTGGGACGCAATCCGCGACGGAAAGCGACCCCGCCTCGCCTAAGGTAAATGACCGCTCTGTTAGCTACTTATTTAGCTCGGTTTGCTCTGTTAGTTAGCTCTATTCAGCTATGTATTTGCTATGTTAGCTACTTATTTAGCTCGGTTTGTTTTGTTTAGCTATGTATTTGCTATGTTAGCTACTTATTTAGCTCGGTTTGCTCTGTTAGTTAGCTCTGTTCAGCTATGTATTTGCTATGTTAGCTATTTATTTAGCTCGGTTTGCTTTGTTTAGCTATGTATTTGCTATGTTAGCTACTTATTTAGCTCAGTTTGCTCTGTTAGTTAGCTCTGTTCAGCTATGTATTTGCTATGTTAGCTACTTATTTAGCTCGGTTTGCTTTGTTTAGCTATGTATTTGCTATGTTAGCTACTTATTTAGCTCGGTTTGCTCTGTTAGTTAGCTCTGTTCAGCTATGTATTTGCTATGTTAGTTACTTATTTAGCTCGGTTTGCTTTGTTTAGCTATGTATTTGCTATGTTAGCTACTTATTTAGCTCGATTTGCTCTGTTAGTTAGCTCTGTTCAGCTATGTATTTGCTATGTTAGCTACTTATTTAGCTCGGTTTGCTTTGTTTAGCTATGTATTTGCTATGTTAGCTACTTATTTAGCTCGGTTTGCTCTGTTAGTTAGCTCTGTTCAGCTATGTATTTACTATGTTAGCTACTTATTTAGCTCGGTTTGCTCTGTTCAGCTATGTATTTGCTATGTTAGCTACTTATTTAGCTCGGGTTGCTCTGTTAGTTAGCTCTGTTCAGCTATGTATTTGCTATGTTAGCTACTTATTTAGGTTGGTTTGCTCTGTTAGTTAGCTCTTCAGCTATGTATTTAGCTCGGTTTGCTTTGTTTACTGCTTATTGGCTCTGTTTATTAGCTTTGTTTGCTGTTTTTAACAAAGAATATTCGTTGTTTCAAGGGCTTGGTGGATGCTTGGTGACGATGCTGCTGCCGTGAAGACCTAGGAGCGAGGCTCCATACACGGTGCCGTCACCAGGAGCAGTACATTTTGCGCAGCAGGAAAGACAGTAGATGTTCATCTAGCGGCCGTGAAGACATAGGAGCAGAGCTCCAGCCACGCGCACTGATGAACTTTTGTAAAGCAGGGCGTACAGGAATACGGTGACGACCGGGCGGCCGTCTAGTCGCATGGAGCGGGGCTCCATCGACGGCACAGCCCGTCACCGTGTTTTTTTTTGTTTTCCTGTAACCCTTATTAGAAACGGTTATTAGCAAAACTCCGTGTCTAATGTTAAATACATCAGAAACGGTTTATCTCCTCCGTTGCCATTGTGAGGCTTCACATCAGCGACAGAGGCGGGGACACGGACCCTTTCTCCGTTGCCGAAGGGGTTTTTGGCCCGTTTCCGATGTGTCGTTCTGTACTAGTGAACGTCGATTCTGAGAGGCCTTTGTCAAGAACTTCCATAACTTGATCACAGTATGGCAACATTTTACCATCCAAGACATGAAAGATATCACCAATCACCTCTAAGGAGATAGGGGAGAGTAGGTGTTTATCATAGAACTGCATGAATATTGGCATGTGCTCCCCGAAATTTGGACCACTGGCGTTAGCAAGAGTGCCAATGGCAAGCATTGCTTTATCACGTACATTAGAATTTTTGCTCGCAAGGACTCGACAAAACAGAAACAACAAAGTATCATCAGCATGGGTAACGAATTCTGCCATTCCTGAGCTTCTCAGTTTCTCGATGATGACTTGCAATAAACCACACAGCCTAACCAGAAGATAGTTTTGCTCTTCTTGTCATCTAAAGCAAAAGCCTTGCGATCAAGTGTCAGGCATAATATTTTCATGATACGATGCATTAAAGATCCTATAATGCATGTAGCTCCAGATCTGACTATCTCGCAGACACTCACAATCTCACCCAATGCTTCATAGGCAGATTCTGCAAGCCTCAAAGGGGTCCCATCAGTAGGTTCTGAAGCGGAAATAAGAGCATCAACAACACGATCAAGGAAAGGTGGAAGCTCGGACGACAATGACTCTGCTTCTTCATAACCTCGGGCAAGAAAATATATAGCTCCACATACTTTCTCGGACACACTTTCAATATCTTTACTACTGTCTACCAACACATCGATGATGCGAGGAAGGTTTGCATTTGTTATGATTTTGTTTCCACTTGCTGGAGAATGCAGAAGTTCAAACACCCGCCCAAGAGTACGTGCAGTGGTTACTTTTACCTCTCTGTTTGGATCTTCCATCATGCCGAGCAACAAATCAACCAAGGGATCAAGTTTCTCAATAGAAGGACCTTCAAGGATAAAACGTATTTCAGAAATAGCTGCCCTGCGTCTATGCCAATCTGGTGCTTTGATGTTAGCATGAACATACTCCATCACAAGGGGACAATTGCATCCCCGATAGTTCTAGCAATGAGGGCTGGGCACCGTGTGGTAGCTCTCTGGTCATGTTGGCATCTCAGATCATAACCTAGGGCAAATCTCAGATCATAACCTAGGGTAAATCTCATATCGTAATCATCTCCCTCTAGATCTACCTTTAGATCTTCTTGGGTTACAAGATACTCTAGCAGCATTGGAACAAGTGAAGAGAGGGCCTCCTCAATAAAGCGACAATCTGTAGTAGGTTTAGCATCAACAGATCCCCTGTGTATAATCACTTCTTGACAGATAGCGCTCCAGAACACCATAATGCACGGGTCTGCGTCTTGCTCATCTCCTTTGATAATTTCAGTTGTCAGACTGAGTATGCTTGCCATGTAAGGTTGTAACAGCATATAATAATAGGATGCAATTTCAACTAGGCAATCGATCGCTGCATGATGGATAACCGGATCTTTGGATTTAGCTGATTCACAAACTGCACTCATTATACGATTTCTCTCATCCATGTTTGTAAAGTAGACCTCGGCAAAACCAAGAATGCCATACAGAGCTTTCAATGCTGCAAAACGGACACTAGAACTTGGATCTGCATGGTTCATCGCCTAGAGAGCAGCATTCACAACACCATCCACTTCTTCATCATGCTCCAAAACCTTAATCGCATCACAGACATACCCCAACGCTTCCAGAGTTCTTTGCTTTAGTGGAGGAGATGCACCCTGCTGTGTCATGTTGCCTAGTAGTTTGGCAATGAGGTCTTTCCATTCCCCCCGGGGTACCTCAATGGATGCAACCATTGCAATAATTTCTGGTGAGATGCGCCATGCATCATCCGGAGATCCTAGAGACACCAGCAATGAATCCTTAATCTTCGATTTGATAGATGGGTCTAGGTTGATCCATTTTTCTGTCAGTGTCTTCTCATATTCAGAACTCTTTGCGTCCAATGAATTCTTAAGAGTGATGCCAGCAAGTTTTCTACAGTCTGATGGATATGCATCCTCCGAGAGCACGACCGATAAAGACAGGAGGAAGTTGGGAAGATCCTGCTCCTGTAACAGCTCGAGGTAGCCTTCTGCTTCTGACCATTCGCGAACATGCGGAGACAGAGCACCTTGCAGAGCCTCAATGAGTTTCATGGCTGTACCAACATGGCCTGGCACAACATCAGATCACTTGTCATATTGAGACACGCATAATAAAGACATTCAAAAGAGTTGTATTGGCTGTAGAGATTAGCCATCGTGTATTTATTGTTTAAGGGAAGATATTGGTTAGACAATTGTAGAGATAAGCAGGGGAAATAGACAGGAACAAACTAATTTGTCGTCAAACGGAACATAGTGTAATTACCCCTTGCCGCCGGTGAGGTTCGGGGCGTGAGCTCGATCTTGATTACTTGGAAAGGAAGAAGAACTCGACAGAGAGAGGATCGAACACGAGAGAGAGGAGACAGGAACTTCGTTCATTCATTAGCTGTCGAACACGGTTCAGGTACATGCCGTTGTAACACCGGCCACACACACACAACGCACACAGTATGGTCATGGGCCTAGCCCACGCCGAACCCACCACACGGCCCACGGCCCGTACTAGCGACACGCTTGATCAGCTACATCTACTCGCTCTGTTCTTCGTCAGGTAATACCCCAGGTGTTACATCACCCGCCGCTGGAGAATTTGCTTGTCCCCAAGCAATTGCGTCAGGAAACTTGGTTCTGCACACATAGAAATCCTCCCAGGTCGCCGATGTTGCGGGTATGCCCACCCATTTGATCAGTACTTGGGGAACCGCCGCATTGCCCTTCTTCACGAGTCGTCGATCAAGGATCTTCTCAGGCTGAGTCTCAGCAATGTCGAGCTCTGGAATGTGAGGCAGTTCTGCAAATATTGGTGTGAAATCTGGTGTGTAGGTCTTCAACTGTGAGACATGAAACACTGGATGTATTGCACGGTAACTGGGAAGATTCAACTTGTAGGCCACCTCTCCAATGCGTTCCAATATACGGAAAGGCCCAAAGAATTTGAATGCCAGCTTGGGACAGGGTCGATTGACCAAGGAGGACTGAGTGTATGGCTGCAGCTTGAGAAGTACTAGCTCGCCCACCTGAAATACTTTCTCTGTACGGTGTTTATCTGCTTGAAGTTTCATCCTGTTTTGAGCTGCGGTCAGATGCTCTTTCAGTCGATCCAGATGAGCTTGACGGTCCTGTAAGAACTGCACAACCTCCGATGGTGTATCTGTATCTGGTAGTTGGATTGCTGTGAAATTTGATTCAGTCCCATATACTGCCTTGAAAGGAGAACACCCAATTGTTGAGTGATAAGTGGAGTTATACCACAGCTCAGCTAATGGTAGCCATTTGCGCCAGGTTTTTGGATCATCATGCACAGCACATCGCAAGAACATCTCCAAACACTGATTGACCCTCTCCGTTTGCCCATCGGTCTGAGGATGATATGCAGTCGAGAAATGCCGTTTTGTTCCCAGAAACTTGAACAATTCCTTCCATAACTGACTGGTGAAAATTTTGTCTCTGTCAGACACAATGGACACTGGTAAACTGTGTAATTTAACCACCGAGTCCATAAAAGCCTGTGCGACAGAAGCAGCAGTGAATGGGTGCTTAAGAGGAATGAAATGTGCATATTTGGACAATCTGTCCACAACCACCATTATCACGTTGGCCCCTTGAGATGTTGGGAGACCTTCCACAAAATCCATAGAAAGTTGCTGCCATGTGCCTTCAGGAACAGGTAGCGGCTGTAGTAAGCCTGCAGGACTGTGAAGTGCATGCTTGGCCTGCAGGCAAATAGCACATTGTTTCACAAAATTTTCCGCGGCTTTCTTCATGCCTTGCCAAACAAAAAGCTTCTTCAGCCGTTGATAGGTAGGAGAAATACCAGAATGACCCCCTATTGCACTCGCATGAAAAGCGCTAATAAGCTTGGTCTGTAATGCAGAATTGTTGCCTAGCCAAATTCTCCCTTGGAGCCAAATTATGCCATTGCAGAGAGAAAATCCTTGCTCATCAGGACTAACCACAGCTAGAGTCTGCAGCTTTTGTTGAGCTTCCTCATCGGTGGCATATGTATTTAGCACCTCTTGTACCCATGCCGGTTGTGCCACTGACAAGGCATTGATATCCAACACATATGCCACCCTGGATAATGAATCTGCTGCAGTGTTCTCACATCCTTTCTTATAGACAATTTTAAACTGCAGTCCCATAAGCCGGGTCATTGCTTTTCGCTGCAGAGGTGAGTGGAGTGTTTGATCATCAAGAAAGGTGAGACTCTGGTGGTCAGTTCGGATGACAAACTCCCCACGCTGCAGGTAGGGTCTCCAACGTTCAACTGCCATAATCAATGCTAAAAATTCTTTCTCGTAAATTGAGAGCTGATGACCCACAAGTATAGGGGATCGCAACAGTCTTCGAGGGAAGTAAAATCCAAATTTATTGATTCGACACAAGGAGAGACAAAGAATACGTATAAGCCTTAACAGCTGAGTTGTCAATTCAGCTGCACCTGGAAAAGCACTAGTAACAGGGGTGATGTGAAAGCAGCAGTAATATGAGAGCAATAGTTACAGTAACACAGAGGCAATGGCACACGAAATAGTTGATGGCGTGTATGTGGACCGAAAAGCAATGATGATGACATATGGACCGGGGTTCCCAGCTATCTACACTAGTGGTAACTCTCCAAGAACAAGTGTTGGGTGAACAAATTACAGTTGGCCAATTGATAGAATTGAAATAGCATTAGGACAGAACATCCAGTCTATTAATCATGTAGGCATGTTTTCCATATATAGTCATACGTGCTCGCAATGAGAAACTTGCACAACATCTTTTGCCCTACCAGCCCGTTTGCAGTGGGGCCTCAAGGGAAACTACTGGTAATTAAGTTACTCCTTTTAATAGAGCACCGGAGCAAAGCATTAGCACTTAGTGAAAACATGTGATCCTCATATCAAAACCATCCCCTCCAGTTATCCCAGTTGCTGTCACTCTGGGGCCTCGGGTTCCGGACAAGGACATGTGCAAACAACTTGTAGATACAATCTAAGCAATAATTATAGAGCTTAAATCTAAGATCATGCCACTCGTGCACTAGTGACAAGCATTATACACAACAAGATTGCAGCAACAATAACTTCACAAACTTTAATAGATAGACTGGTCATAATGTAACAATTCATCGGATCCCAACAAACACAACACCAATTACATCAGATGGATCTCAATCATGTAAGGCAGCTCATGAGATCATTGTATTGAAGTACATGGGAGAGAGAGTACCAACTAGCTACAGCTAGAACCCGTAGTCCATGGGGGAACTACTCACAAACCATCATGGAGTCGAAGTGGAGGCGGCGTGGTCGATGGAGATGGCTCCGGGGGTCAATTCCCGTCCTGGCAGGGTGCCGGAACAGGAACTTCGGACCCCCGAAACTTGGTTTTTGGTGGCGGCGGAGCTACGGAACTCTTCTGGAGAAATAGCCGATTATTTTAGGGTTTTTGGGGCAGGAGGATTATATAGTCCGAAGGGCGGCGCGAGGGGGTGTCTGAGGCGGTCACACCACCCCTCGGCGCCACCCCCCTCCAGGCCGCGCGGGGGCATGGTGTGGAGGCCGTGGGCCTCCCCCGGGCTTGTCCTTCTGGCTCCCGGAGTCTTCTGGCGAAATAGAATTTCTGTAAATTTTTTGGATTTTTCTGAGCACTTTCATTTTTGGACCTTTTCTGCAGTGCACAGACATAATAAACAGAAACTGGCACGGTGGCATCTTGTTAATAGGTTAGTCCAATAAATGTCATAATATGATATAAAGTGTATATAAAACATGTGACATTGATATAAAACAAACATGAAACATCAAAAATTATATATACGTTTGAGACGTATCAAGAGCTCACAGTGTTTAGCACTAAGAGCCTTGCTGAGAAAAGCAATTGGTCTGCCCTCCTGCATGAGAACAGCACCCACTCCAGTACCACAAGCGTCTGTCTCGAGAATAAACTGTTTAGTGAAATCCGGGAGTTTCAGCACTGGTGTTGAGGACATAGCAGCTTTGAGACGTCCAAATGCTTCTTCTGCATCAGCATTCCATTCGAAGACCTTTTTCTTGAGTAAGCTTGTTAATGGCTTAGCAATAATTCCATAGGAAGGTACGAATTTTCTATAGTACCCAGTGAACCCGAGAATGCCACGCAGCTCTGTGAATGTTGTGGGACGAGGCCAAGCCACCATTGCAGCTGTTTTGCTAGGATCCGTAGCCACTCCATCACGGGACACAATGTGACCCAAATACTCCAGCTGGGTCTGAGCAAAGGAGCATTTGCTGGACTTGACAAACAGCTTGCTGTGTTCGAAGATGAGTGGCGTGTTCTGTCAGCGATGCACTGTAAATCAGTATATCGTCCATGAATACCAATGCAAACTTGCGCAGACAGGGCTTTAGCACTTTATTCATCACACACTGGAAGGTAGTTGGGGCATTAGAAATCCCAAATGGCATCACCCTGAATTGGTAGTGCCCTTGATGTGTTTTGAATGCGGTTTTTTCTTCATCTTCTAGCCGCATTCGTATCTGGTGACCAGGAGCTCATCAATCATAGGCATTGGAAATGTGTTTCGGATGGTGAGCTCGTTCAGTCGGCGGTAATCAATGCAGAAACGCCATGATCCATCTTTCTTAAGTACCATGGACTGCACAATTACGCCTTCTGCCAACATCTTGGTCACTTGTCTCTCAATTTCATCCTTGTGCAAGGGTGAGTAACGGTACGGCCTAGCATTGATAGGCTCAGCTCCTGGCTTAAGCGCAATAGCATGGTCATAGACTCGTGAAGGTGGGAGCTCTTTAGGTTCTGAAAACACATCAGTAAATTCATCCAGGACAGTCTGAATTTCTGTCGGTATCGTAACCTTGGTACCTTCCGCATCAGATTCCAATACAGCCACTGCCCAGACATCATTGCCTTTGGTCCATTTGACCACTTTATCAATAGGGACTTCATGAATTACTGTTAAATTTGCAGCTGCAAGACCTTGCAATACTATTTCCTCCCCTTTGTGCACGAATTTCATAGTCTTGTTCTTCCAATTACAGTACATGTCGCCCTGCCTAGCCAACCAATCGATGCCAAGAATTGCTTCATAGGCAGTAAGTGGGAGAACTCGCATATCATGCTCAAAAGTTGCTCCATGCGTCCACCACGTTAAATTTTGACCATTGTATTACAGTGCATGGTTTCATTGTTTGCTACTCTGACGGATACATCCGGAATCTCCGTGAGAGGACACTGCAACCTTTCCACAAATGCTGAACTGACAAAACTATGACTACTGCCCATGTCAATTAACAGCAACATCACTTGATTTCCCACTAAGGCCCGAATCTGAACTGTATTACCATCAGAGGATCCTGATAATGCATTCTGAGACAAAGAGAGCTGCTGAGCTTCTTCAATGTCCTGCAGTTCAAGCAAATTAAGTATCTCAGGTGAGAGCTCAGCACCATGGTCCTCAATTGTGAGAGCATGCACTGTAGCTTGTTGTTTGATAGCACACACATGAGTGGGATCATATTTATCCCCACATCGAAAACATAGGCCATTGGAGCGCCTATATTCCTTGAGCTGCTTTTCCTTCCAAAAATCACCTTGCACTGGTTTTGTGTTGCCTTTAGCTGCATCAGTTTTGGTTGCTGCAGCTTGCCCATACACTGTCTTGGCAGTCCATGGCTTGTGTTGTGTTGCTAAATCCTCCTGAACATGTGCTAGCGAAATTGCACGATCAACTGTCTCTGGTAACTGAGAAGCAACAGGGATTCTGATTTCTTGTTTGAGACCTTTGAGAAAATGCCCCACAAACATCGTCTCGTCATAAAAGGGGTTCTGGCCACACAGCTTGAACATAAGCTCCTGAAATTCTGTGCAATACTCACTGATAGTACCCTTTTGTTTCAGACTAATCAGAGCAGACATGAATTTCCTATGATCATCTACCCCCAAACTTAGTTTCAATTGCAGCAATGAACTCAGTCCAAGTTTGCACATCATTACGCAGTTTATATGCCTGGAACCAGTGTGCAGCATTTCCCTCCAGATGCAAACGAGCAGTGGTAAACCACATGGAAGGTGAGATATTGAGTACCTTGAAATAATCTAGGCACTTGTCTCTCCACAAGCGAGGGAACGAGCCGTCGAACCTAGGGAACGACATCTTGGGTGTTGTCTGTCTACCGCCGCCAGGGTGCTCGTCCGGTGGTCGACCTCGAAACCGAGCCCCTTCTGCTCCCGCCGCCGTCTCGTTCGTACCAGGATCTTGTGGGCGAGGTGTGGATGATGATCCCGGCACAAACGCGCCGCCCAGGGGCGCTCCACGCCCGCCGCCCGATGGAGGTGGGCTGAGAATTCCCTTCCCCGTCGCCCGCCCCGCCTCCCCCTCCCCGTCCTCGAGATTCACAGTCCGTGGGGACCTGGATCCACTCAGACGCTCCACCGCCTCCGCCGTCGCCGCCATCTGTTGCGCTAGAGATTCCTGCCGCCGCTCAATCGCATCCATGATCCGCGTGTGGTCACCGACCGCTCGCGAATTCAGGTCCAATCGACTCGCCACCTGCTGATAGGCGGTGTCCAGGAGCCCCATCCGAGCGTCGAGAGAGCCCATCTGGTTCTGGACCTGCTCCAGAGTGGAGCGGATCGCCACCAGCGATTCATCGGTCCGTGCCGTCGCCTCCCCCATCGCCTCCAACACGAACAGCGTCTGCGGAGATGGTTTTGGAGGCGCCGTCGCGGGAACTTGGATGATCCAGGAAACCGACGTCCAGTATTACGGGATCTCAGCGTGGAATCAATCGAAATCGAGACCAGCACCGAGTTCACCGACCATCTGACGGGATTTTACAGCTGAAGATCACACGCCCGGTGATCGGTCTGACCTCTGATACCACTGTAATTACCCTTGCCGCCGGTGAGGTTCGGGGCGTGAGCTCGATCTCGATTACTTGGAAAGGAAGAAGAACTCGACAGAGAGAAGATCGAACACGAGAGAGAGGAGAAAGGAACTTCGTTCATTCATTAGTTGTCGAACACGGTCAGGTACACGCCGTTATAACACCGGCCACACACACACAACGCACACAGCATGGTCATGGGCCTAGTCCACGCCGAACGCACCACACGGCCCACGGCCCGTACTAGCGACAGCTTGATCAGCTACATCTACTCGCTCTGTTCTTCGTCGGGTAATACCCCAGGTGTTACACACAGCCTGCCGCTACCCTAGGCTCTGGTTAGGGTTAGGGGTCAGGACAAGTAGGAACTAGCAAATCGACGCAGATCTTACCAGCAAAACGATGCGCGCTTCCGTACGGGCTCGCTTCGCCTTCGCTCCTGAGAAGAGGTTGCCCGTCCCCGTATGGTCTTGAAGAGGAGGAGGAGGGGGAGGAGGAGGCGGCAGAGCTCGTGTGATTTCTATTCTGGTTGGACACGGAGAGGTGACGGGAACAGCCGAGGGCAAGCTCCGGGATGGCGGTCCGCCAGCGCAATTGTCAGGAGCCGGTGGTCTGACGGTCACCGGAGGGAGTTTATTTTTTTGAACAAGGGGAGGGATCCCAAAGGATCTCGACTGCATTAATCGGTGGGATTACATCTTACATCAAGGACCACAAAATAAAATAAAATTACAACCAAGCCCTTGGCTTTTACAAAAAGGACCGTAAGCAGATAAATAGGAACGCAATTAGGTCCTTCGCCACCGAGGGAGGTTTGGGGGAGGGTTTTGGAGCAAGGTAGATACATCTCCATTCGGAAAGTCATTTTTTGGCCCCCGAGATCCCGTGCTCTCTGTTAAAAAAATTCAAAAAACATATTTATTTGTTTTAATTCAAAAAAATCTGCAGGTTGTCAACGATAAACGTACGAAATCTCGATTTAAAATACATTATATTCTGATCTACACGAAAATGACAAAATCTTATATATTTTATAGATTTGAAAAATGTGTACATTTAGATCCACACAATTGTCATTTTTGTGTAGCTCAGCTTATAAATTATTTTAAATCGAGATTTTTCACTTTTGTGGGGTACATCATTGACACATGTGGGATTTTTTTTCAGATTTTTTTATCTTTTAAATATGATTGTTTAAAAAAAATAGAGACAGCACTCGAACCCACGAGCCAGAAATCTCTACATCTCCACTATGAAAGAGTAAACTGTAACTTTTCTAAGACACCCCGATTAGTGTACACGGAATAAATAGTTCCGCTATACGGGTCTCTTGCTCCCTGAGTTCTCCATGTCTTGACGAAAATAGTTCCGCTAAACCAGGCACGAACGATGTCGTTTTAGATCTGCAGGGCACTTCATGACTCTTTTGTCACTTGGCACAGGGCTGACCAGAGCAAATGCAGCATTGCAAGGTGCTCTTTGCCTGAGCTGGAAGACAGCAACTCTTCCACAGACCACAGCAACCCAACAGAGTACCACGGCAAGGGCATGACCAGGCAAGCAGAAGCACCAACGCAATTAAGCAAGCAAACAGGTAAGATTGGGACTGAAAAGCTGATAAAAAAACTTATGCACCCACTGATCCGAACTGATAATAAATGTGCCAAAGAGGATACAGGGAGAAACAGATGAAATTTTTCACTCTATAAATTGGACGCTGGCTGTATGTGATGATTAACTAACAACGAGGATGTAGCTCATGTTTGGACTTTGGTGTCTGTCCAGACAAATATACCATGTGTGATACGCTTCTTCTCACTACAAAATATCAAGTATGGTTTCTATTCTCTTCATTGGTATAATTTAATTATCAAACTCGTGTTCATTAATCACTGTCACTTTCAAGATGACCCACTGCTGGACACAAACTCCAGCTTATGCTGATGTCACTCAGCTCACCCTCATCCTTCTTCGGCGAAGCTAAGCACCAATTGCTCCTTCTGATATCCAGGGCCCCTGAAGGGCTTTGGATTCAGAGACTCAGGCTTCTGGTGGGCTGCAAACTGTACTTGATTACCAATCAGTTCAACCAAAAATGTGATCCCGGTCAGGGCCACCAGACTGCCAGAGGCGATATCATGGCCCCGATTAGGCCTTCAGATCATCAGACATCGCCGACGGTATACAGTGCGTTTTCAGAATGTCCTTGGTAGCAGCCTTCGCAGTTTTTGTCTCAAGGACGACAATCTGTCAAACCATGCATCAGTTACTCAATTAATAGCCAAAAAAAATTGCATCTGCATTAAACATGGACCTTGACGTTGACATCTGCAAGAAACAAGTCAGGCCATGTGATTGTTATTGTTCTACGGTATGATAAGACCAGCCCACACTGTCAATTAGAAGATGCCAAGGGATGTTCACCGCAGTGAGGTGAATCAACACAGATACATATCTATACTTCTTATAAAGCAAAACCCCACTAAGTGCAATTAATATTTTCTATCTCCACATGCAAGCTATCCACATCACTTGCTCTTTTAGCCAATCAATTCTCCATGTCACCCCACTAACATTTATTAATTATTTTCTATCTCTACATGCAACCATCCACATCATCTGTTTTTAGCCCACCAAATTGTCCACATTATTTTTTTATGCTCGAATAATAATATCACACCATGTCGCTATATAGTTACACAAATAAATCATGTTCAAGTAGAACACCGAAATTAGTTTCGCCCGTGAACATTTTGCCAATTATTTTCATAAAGTTTCTAGAAATATTATGCGGCAATGTGGATGTCATCTTCATGCAAGCCATCCACAACATCCGTTTCTTCAACTATGATACAATCTTATCTGTATCAATCAGATACACCCCTAAATCATAGTGATCTTTAAATTATAAATCACACATACATTTGATGTCTAAATTGTTAGCCTCTTGACTGTCATGATTAACTAATCTTGCAAATTTCTTTAGTCAACTTCAGGTTTCATGAGTTTATTAAAAAAATTAAAGATACCCGCTGCAACGCGCGGGCTGTTGTTCTAGTTCTTAAAAAGGGGGAGTCAAACCAGTAAAGCTGCAAAGATCGTACACTAGAAATCAACAGCAATTATAAGGGTCAATTGTCAACACCATTTTCCAACTTGCATGATCTTTTTAGCATTGCTAAGCAAGTAATCACGATGGATTACTGGTATGATTTGAGAAAAACTAACCAAGGTCATATCTGTCTTAGCAGGGACTTTAAGAGTTAACATGGTTGGCATGAGAGATGTTTACAACGTAACTAATATAATAAAGAAGGAACCTGGGTCTACCTGGTCATACTCCAAATCAAACTTCAAGAATTCGTCCTTGCAATTTTCCACCGTTGTAACTAAGTCCTTCAAATTTTTCACAGGTTGACCATTGACAGCAAGGACCTATCAACAAGATGACAATAAAGGGTTTTAGTCACCCTTCCCTAATATAAATCAGAACATTGATAATGTACATACAGTGTCAATTATTAGGTTCCGAATCAACTGTCTAAAAACAAAGAGGTACTGGGATGCTAAATAAGCACTGAGAATGCCTATCTGGGAATAAAATTAGACTGCAAGTGCTTCACTACAGAAATCAACCGGAGTAACTCATGCAAGTGGATCCTAAAACTTTCTGTTACCTGAGTGTTGACAATCTCTTCATAACCGATGTTGATATCTGCCACAAGAACCTGCAAGTGTTCGATGCATACAATCATGTTAGGAGATAAAAGAAATTTTAGCTCATTATAGAGCTATAAGAATACTTCAGTGATATCAGAATAGAGATGCCATAAACAACTAACACGGGAAGAACTTATAACCTGTGATACCACCACCAGCTGTTCATCGGGTGATTGTGCCATAGAATGCAAATGCTTGACCAGCAACTTGACAGGTGCATCATATTCATAGTCTTTCCCATACTGATAAATAAGTAGATCCAGTAAGCTTAGGAAGTATTTCTTTTTGTCTATTTAAAATTCTCTTAAAACATAATTAAGTTCACAGAGGTGAAAGCGGTTGCATGAGAAAGAATGCTAAAGGTTGGATTAATATATTAATAATAAGTTATGTGTTTGCTGTTTTCTAGGGAGATTGTCAAAGAAGAGAAGTTGCTAGAAAGGCGATAAGCCCTAAAATGTTCTGCTTCATAATATCTAGTAAGACCAAAGTAAAATTCAAGGAACTTATCTGCCATGGTAACTATCAGAGATTACAACTGATCTGCTTCATAATATCTAAGACAAAAGTAAAATTCAAGGAACTTCTTCTTTGCCGTGGTAACTATCACAGATTACAACTATACAACACTAGCTGAAACACGGATCTAATTTGTTGTAGGTATAACTTTTAAATTATTATTTACATCTAAGAAACAAATTAGCTGCATAAAGCATCCCTTGCTACCGAGCTTCTAGATCTCTATGCATGTGAATTTTGAACATCAACGAGGTTATCATCAGCAAGTGGCTACAGAGATGAAGAATATTAACACCGCATCACTATGAGCACTGAACATTTCAAGTGAACAATTTTCATTGAAAGATGATTACTAGTAGCGTAGATGACCTCATTTCATTACTGGTTCCTGTTTAAGGTCAAGAAGAATCAAATCATACTGAAATTCAAGACACTGAAAGCCTTGTTTGTTGATTATTCAATGCACTGGAAACAGGATGCAAAAAGTAGATACAAACCTCGGAACGGAGATATGGAACAGAGACAGCTGCAAAAACAAAGCCTGCAACAATGTAATATGATGGTGGCCTGCCCTTCACATGAGCTGCAATGAGCCGCTTGTGGGTCGCTAGCTTTATTTTAAATTCGTGAACTTTTGAGTTGCGCAGGACTTTAATAAGGGCTTTGTCGCCGGTATACTTCTGAGAAACAAGATAACTAAAGCCAATACGCTCGCCATGCCTGAAAGGAACTAATGCACGAAAAAAGGGGGTCAGTTAATAACATTTGGTAAAAAGTGAGTATTTTATTGTTTTACATAAGGATGTTTGATTTTATCAGGAATGAAGTTTCATTAGCTATAAAGCTAAAACAGAAAGAAAGTTTGCCAGTATAAACCGCAGCAAGAATCTTTTTAATACCACATAAGGAAATTTGACAAGATTCAAATGGAAACAAAAATCAGCAGTCAGGTTGGCCGGCTGCAAATATTTGACATGTAAACTATCAGAAATTAAGTGTTACACGCTATCTGAATAATGCACTCAGTTTGAACCATCATTGACTCCAGAGAGAAAACTCCAGAGAGAAGAATAGTTGTATTAACAACGCTTTCAGTGATACTTTCATATAGAAACACAAGCATGGCAAATAAGAGATAAAGGTGGTATCTAGAGAAGAGAAGTACACAATATAGGGCATCAAATGAACAAGTTCCAATGCACAAAGGTTAAGATATAGAAGGTATGACAATATGACATACCTGTACCATCGTTGGCAATGTCAATACCATCAAAGCTAAGAATAATATCTGATGGTTGCAGACATCCAGACTCAGGAGCAGTAGGTTCCACCCTCCTAATACGAACACCCTTTTGATCAGGTTTCATTCCCATTGCTTTCCGGAGATCAGGATTTTCCATTTTCTGCCATTCTACCCCAATTATAGGGAAGCCTGAATAATATCGTAAAAGGTAATTAGAAAATCACGTCTCAAATGTGGAACATCATAGAGATATGTGGACTACATAGTACTGAACATTAGACCAGGGGTTGAGATTGAAGGAAATACAAAACAAACTCTATCTTAAGACGGCAATATTTTGTCACTTGCATGGTGCATCAAAAGATCAATACAGAAAAGAGACACATCAATCAAAACAATGTATCTGCATACTGGATAGTGCACTGAACAAACTGAAAGAGAAGGAGTAGCAATTAAATGACCGATTAGAGGAACTAATAATAAGAAGAGGAAAACGCTGAACAGGACTCCGTGACAATATATTTGCTTTACTTTATTAATGCCATGATAACCAACCCAAACGATTAAGATTGCATGAGCAATATAAATCATCAGACTGTAGGGCAAGAAAAATCAGAAGAGAGAAACACTAGTATGAGACCCAACGGTAGTAATAATTAATTAATACTTGCAAAGACACAAGGAAGAGTCAGATCAATACCCTGGTATAGACTATGCCTATAATGTCATTCATAACTTCTAATAAACTGGTTAAATGGTTCAAAAGAAAAAATAGTGTTCAGTGTGCTCAAGATAAGCAGTAAAATGAATGAAATCATCAATCATAACTAGATAAGAAAATGTATCTTGATACAATATTCGAACAGGACAATGTACCTGTATACGCTCCAGATTTTTCATAGTCTTGAATAAAGTGCTTGATAACTGGGGTGGTATCACATAACCTATATTCTCTGCATCTTCGTGTTTGAGAGACTGAAAGGCTATACCAACACATATGCCCCTGTCATTAAAAGCAGGGCCACCTGAATTTCCTGAATTGATAGCTGCATCTATCTGTCGACAGGAAAAGGTCCACATTTGAAAGTTATTAAGCAGACAAATAAATATATAATTCTCGAAAGATTAACTTGAGATCTAGGATTATTCTAGCATGGAAGTTATATGAAAGGATGAGAAAAAATGGGAGATACCTGCAGTCCTAAAAGTTCGGTAGAACCATGAACATATGAAAGTACTTCTATCCTAGAGACCACACCACTTGTCACTGATATTGTATCTCCTCCAATTGGGTAACCAACAACAGTGACTGCGTCCTGAAGTGCTGGTAACGACCCAAACTCAACTGGTGAAACTCCTTCCCAGAATTCGTCATCACTGACAGTTAACAGCGCTGAGATGGATAGAACAGTTCAAGTTAGGTCGCGCAAGATAAAGACAGAATAACTGCAGCCACTCAAGAAATAAAACTATCAGGTCCAATCATGTAAAGATTTAATCTATTCCGAAACATCTGCTGCGCTGACATTTAAAAGTTCAGATACTTAAGTCTGTAATTTTCCAAGAGCCGATGTTACAGAGAACAATTAATAATACCCGGAATTTGACTCCACATGTAATAATTTTGCAACTAGCCCATGTTGAGTTTGGTGACAAGTAGATGTTAAGTTTAAACCATAACTAACACTACTAGTGCTAAACAATACGAGAGTTCAAACTAGGAGCCTAAAGACTGAAGTTCCCAGCTTCCATTAATTTCCCGTGCCATGCTATCAAAGTAACCAAGGAAGACACTGGAGGAGTCTGTGCAGATATAGTGGACAAGCTCTATGACGCAATTAAGCTTGAACAAACGAAATAAAGGAACACGAATTGCAGGTGGTGGTGGAAGTGCATGGGAGAGAGAGAGAGTGCACCAATGTCGCACTCTGTGCCAATGGCGAGGACGGTGGCGAGGTACTTGGTGTCGGACCCGCGCTTCTTAAGCTTCACCTGGGTAAAGTGCTCCACCGAGTGCGCGTTGGTGAGGACGCGGCGGCCGCCGATGATGAAGCCGCTGCTGCTGGAGCTGTACTGCCGCTTCCTCTGCCACGGCAGCGAGAAGTTGGGCTCGGTGTGCACGCAGAAGACCTTGACGACCGCGTCCATGGACGGCACCACCCGCCCGACCTCCTCCCAGCCCGCGGGGCCCAGCTCCGCCACTGCGGCGTCCACCCCGTTCGCCACGGGCTTCGTCTCCCCATTTGCTGCGTCAGCTTTGGCCTCGAGGCGTCGCGACTTGCGCCCGCGGCGGCCGCCGGCGGCGGGGGCGGGGCTGTCTGAGACTGCGGCTGCGGCTGCAGCAGGGGCATCGGGGGACGGAGAGCGGTTGTCCGCTGCCGCCTTGGTCTTGCGGCCGCGCTTGCGCTTGCCCTTGGAGGTGGAGCCGTCCATGGTGGTGGCGGGCTAGGGTTTCTCGGCGCGCGGGTGGAGGGGCCGAGCCGAGGAAGACGAGGTGGAGAAGCCCGGGCCGGCTGGCTTGCCTGGCTCGGTCGGAGCGTACTAATGTACTATGGTATGGAGAGCCGTCCGGTTCGACCACGGGATGGTTGGCGGTAGCCGCTAGGCGCCGACCACTGCCCCAAGTTTCGGCTTTGTCCCTGGAGATACGTTTTGCATCAAGGGTTACGCATATGTAAGTTCCATCCAGCTTAGGTACTGCAATTCTGCAAATATCACCTGAAGGAGAACCAGGCAATAGCCTAGTGGCAAGGATCGCAGTGGCGCATCCCAGTGACCCGAATATCGCCTGAAGTTTTTTTTTGAACAAAACGGGCAATTGCCTCATTTTATTAAAAAAGTAGGAGGGGAATTGACCGGTTCATTAACGGGGAACCGGCCGAAAACCGTTACAAGTGTACCAATGTAGTCATGAAAACACCACATTGTGCAGACCCGGCCAACCTGGCTACCCACACGAGACAGACACGCCGCCGAGGAGAAAAGCACCATCGAGGTCATCACCGAGCGTCATCGTCGTCACTCCTCCCCGAGCAAGCGATTCCGACTTCACCTTGGACGACCACCGACGAAGCCCCGCCGCAGCCGACGCCGTAAACCATGTCGGCCTATGCCAAACAGTCAAACCAAAGCGTCGAGGATGAAGCAGCTCCGACTTCGATGGAGACCTTCACCGGAGAAAGTTGCACACCTTGCATCGACGGAATCCGCGAGGCCACTGTAGAAAAGGTGTCATCGTTGCCAGCCTGTCCGCCCCGAGACACGCAGCTCCGACTTCACAGCTTCACAGCGGGACACAGCACGGACTATCGGTGACGAAGGGCATGCCGCGACCTGGCTCCGCTCACCACCGTCATCGTTGCCACGCAGCTCGCAACGCCACCATAGCACCCAAGACATCGTCAGCCGCTGCCAACCACGATGTTGTGTGAGTCCAGCCCACGAGCGCGCACACAGGAACCTTCATCTTCAAGACGACGTCCTCAAGAGGGGAGACGACGAAGATCGACGCCGTCGTCCGACCCTGCAGAAACAGGGTCTAGGTCTTCACCCGAAGAGGAGGTCCAAGACTGAGGAGAATCGAAGAGCTCCAAGACGACCCCCCAAGAGGGAGAACGGCGTCCACGGACGTCGCGTCGTCAGGCTTTCGCCCGGAGCACTCGAGACTCTCCAGTCCCACGCAGCCGGGCCAAGGCGGGGAGACCCGCGGCACCGCCGGCCTGCACACTCACTGATCCAAACACCGTGTGTGCGACGGCGGCGCAACCGTCGCACAAAGCCTTCCAAACTATCCCAGGCCCCTCCCAGACGTCGCCGTCTCCGCCGCAGCAGCCTCACCGAGCAGCCCCGCAGGCCACAGCCCTGCCGGCCACCGCACCACCCTGCCCTCCGCCCGGAGCCAGCGCGCCGCCCTCACGGGCCCGTCAGGCCCAGAACGGGCCCGACGGGCCTCAGAACCTGCACACCAGCTCCCTGCCGCCACGAGCCTCGCCGACGGCGCCCTCCGCGCGGCACCACCGCCGGAGGCCAAGAGCGCACCGCGCCTCCACCGGATCCGCCGACCCGGCACACCCGCGCACCTCCAGCGCGAAGGTCGCCGACGTCGCCCACCGCCGACCCGGGGCCGCTGCCCCGGCGTCCATCCTCAGCCACCTGCTCTGCAGCCCAGCTCGAGGGTCCCCGCCACCCTTAGGGCGGAAGGGCCCGCCGCCACCGCGGTCGAAGCCGGCGGCAGCGGCGGCGCGGCTCCCTGTCATCGATCTCCGCGAACGCTTGTCGGCTCTCCCCCGGGCCGCCCTGGCGCGGACGACATGGGGGTCGGGGGTGAGAGGGAGGGAGGAGAGGGAGGAGGGGGAACGCCGGCGGGGAGGGGCTTGGCGGCGGCGGCGCTGGGTGGGAACCCTAGAGGGAGGGAGGACCGACTCGACTGTGACTGCTTCGCTCGCCTGAAGTTTGATTCCTTCACTGCCGTTGCATTGCAGCGGATGGTTGTTTCACTTGATATTTCTTGGAATCTTAGTATAACGGCTGCGATTACATTGCTGCACTTCTCTTCCCTTCTTTTCTGGAGTACATGAATACCTGTCAGTCCTGCTTAGTTCATCTGTTCATCATGTCTGTCAAGCGTTTGGCATCAGAGTCAAAATCCAGCCACCTCTTGTTCGTTGCACCAGCTGGTGATAGCAAGGTTTCTCAATATACTTGGTGTTTTGTAATTGCCTGATAGATGAATGATGATGTCTGATAGAAGGCCGTAAGTGGCGTGAAATAGTGGAAGTTCAGTGCAATATCATATTATGTACCTAGCATAGTTAGTCAGACAACAATGAAGAGGTCACACCCCTCATACCCATACTGTTCTTTTTTCCTCGTGACAAAATTGTTATTATGTAATCAAGTTTTAGAAAACAGCTGACTCTCAGGATATATAAATAATTAAGCTAAATTTTTGTCAAGGATAAGGTGCACCAATTTCATAGAAAAAGAGGCCAATACGGCCGGTACCACAATACAAACGCACACCATGCCAGACCGCATACAACACACACTCTACAACGACCCGACGAACATGGCTCGCCTTGCCCAAACTCCTACCAAATGTAAGGAGATGGGGCACTAAGCAACCAGACGGCATAATTAAGCTAAATATGTAATAGTATCTAGAAATAGCTTATTAATGAATTTTGTTCGTGGTATGTCTACATGTGTGACAATGAGGAATCATGTGCACTTGTGATGGGTATGTCGAAAGGTGCATGAGTAAAATAGCATCTTCTCTTCGGACATGATGTTTTGGCTCACGGGTGTAGATGAACTTGTTGTGCAAAATGCATTTTTAACGCATTTAAAAATGTTTTAAAAAATTAAACAAAAATTTCGGGTGTTCATATGAAAAATGTCTATCCGTACAAAAAAGTTTCACATCGAAAAGACATTTTCTGTGACCGATATAAAAAAAGAAAAAATGTTCCGTGCAGAGGCATTTTTGAACGCCGGGAACTTGTCTTTTTTACACCAGCCGCACAAAATGTCTTTTCATCCCGATTTTTCTTGTACGAACATAGAATGTTCATATGTACATCTGAAACTTTTGTTTAAATTTTTTGACATTTTAAAATTCATTTTTTGAGAAGTGGGTGTAAATGCACCTATGAGACGGAGTGGATTTCCGCTTCTCTTCCTCTTTCAGGAATAGTGGATTTGCGCAACAAGGGGAACCAAAAACTGAAATAAGAACATGAATCATGCATACACATAACAGTGGAAACATTAGTTGGGACATTCTCATAACACCATGTTTTAGATCTCCAAAAAACCTCATGTTTTAACCATGTCCAGGATTGCACACTTCCTTATTTTAACATCCAGTTCAAATTTAGTCCTTTTCCTCTACGTGGAAAGACCATAAGTAAGACCCAATGAACAAAAACTACGCACCACAAGGGATAAGACAAAAGGTAAAACCCTAAACCAGATAGATTTGGTTCAATCTGACGACAAAATGCTAGCAGTTCAGATAGTCATTCCTCACTCTCATGCCAAGCTAACCTCAAAGCCACTGGTTTCATCACTCAGTTCTTGTCAGCTACAGCATTGGCCTTCCTTGCTGCTGCCGCTAGCTCGTTGACTTTCCTTTCCAGGGACGTCACCTTAACTTCCAGGACTAGGAGCTTGATCTTGGCGAGCAAAAGCTCCATCAGAGCCTTGCACTCTGTCATCTGAAGTTTGCGGATATGATGGTATATCTCATATGTTCAAGTTTGTGGCGCTCCATTTCACGGTTGTGTCGCTCAGTGGCCTCCTCACGGCCCCGCCTCGCTTTTTTCTCCTTTGTGGCAGCGTTGTTGTACATGTACAACCCCACTGCGGCGCCGCCAAGCGTAAAGAGTGTAGGTTTCCTGCAAATGGGAGAAACATTTCACTCGTCAAACATGCCTAACAATGAAGAAAATCCAATTTGCGCCCATGCAGTGGATATTCAAAGAGACAAAGCAATAACTAAGATTCAGCTAATTTTTTTAACAATCTTAAGCAGATAAGACATCACACAGGATTTCAAGTGAGCTTGGCTGATCTCTGGAAACAAAATCAGATCATATCCACATTTTTCCCATTCGAAAATCAGTAGCGTTTTGAAAAATCAGTCAAAATGGGGTGGTTTCCCTACGTATGAGGAGACCAGCCAAGCATGCCTACCAATCAAAAATGTCAGTTTGCGCCCATGCAACGGATTTTCAAAGAGACAAAGCAATCACTAAGATAACAATTTTAAGCAAATAATTCAAGTGAGTTCGGCTGTTCTCTGGGAACAAAATCAGATCAAAATCCACAATTTCTCTCAATGAAAATTCAGTACCGTTTCCAATACACTAATTCAAAATGGGTTGATTATCTACAAATGAGAAGGAACATTTCACCAGCCAAGCATGTCAAACAATTAAAAAAATGTAAGTTTGTCCTCGTGCAATGGTTTCAAACAGACAAACCACCAATCACTAAGATAACAATTTTAAGCAAATAACACATAGTGAAGGTTTTCAAGTGAACTGGACTGATCACTGGGAACAAAATCAGATCAAAATCCACAATTTCTCTCACTGAAAAATCAGTAGCATTTCCAATAAACTCATTCACAATGGGGTGGTTTTTCTACAAATGGGGAACATTTCACCAGACAAGCATGCCAAACAATAGAAATGTAAGTTTACCAACATGCACTGCCTTTTCAAAGAAACAAACCAATCAGTAAGATTCAGCTTATTTTAGCAATTTTAAGCAAGTAATAAATAATGTAGGTTTTCAAAATAGCTTGATATGCGGGACGAAGCAAGTAACACATTTTTTTCCCATTCAAATTCAGTAGCACTGGATAATCAAAGTGATAAGTCAATCACTAAAATTCAGCTAATTTAACAATTTTAAGCAAACAACAGATAGTGTTGGTTTTCAAGTGAGCTCGGCTGATCTATGAGGGTAAATCAGATCAAAATCCACAATTTCCCTCATAAAATTCATTAGCGTTTCCAATACTCTAATGCAAAATGGGGTGGTTTTTCTAGAAATGAGGAGGAACATTTCACCAGTCAAGCATGCCAAACAATGTAAGTTTGCCCTTATGCACTGGAAGATGAAAGAGACAGGCCAATCACTAAGATTCAGCTACTTTTAGCAATTTTAAGCAAGTAACACATAATGTAGGTTTTCAGGTGAGCTTGATGTGTGGGACAAAGCTGGATTCAGAGTCCCCTGACTAATTGGTGTTCGCCTGCCCTTTCTCTATGTTTTGGAAATAGCTCTAATTCAGAGTGCTAAATCAGCACTCAGTACTCATAAGCACAAAGCTTGTCATGCATACCAACATACCAGATCTTGTTCTGAGAAAAGCTTCCAGAATCACCGCCAGCCTCCTTCCCCCGAGATACGTCGGCGCCACCACCACAGCACATGCGCCGCTGCAAAAATAAAAGGAGTTGAACAACATTGCTCAATTAAAGGCTTCAATTTTCAGACGTAAACATGGCTAACGATGTTATCCATATGTTGCTTACCTTGGGCATGAGCCGGGCGCTGCAGCTCGAGCGGAGAGCCGGCATTAGCGCGATCCTCAGGCGCTCCATCCGTGACATCTCTCTCTGGGACTGGTCGGCAGGGTGCTGTTACAAACAAATAAGATGCAGGAAGGTGAAATTATCTTCAAAGCATGGGGATTTTTTTTGTGGGGGGAAGGCGAAAACAAAGATCGTTGCGAAATAGGAGTACACAGGAAATGGGGTCGTCTGCAAGGAAACCAACCAAACCAAGCAAACCAAAGGTTAACTTTTGCTGGAATCGCCATCATACATGCATCATACTACGAAGTATCTACCAAAAACGAAGCTTTTTATGCCGAAAACCTAGCGCCGGCAATGCGGGGCTTCGACGAACCGAACCGGCAATGCAACCCTGTCCGACGCACCGAAGGCGTAGCAGAGACGCACGGACATGAACCTCCCCAAAACCCCAGGAGAACATCGCCCCCATAAAAATGAATAAATAAACGATTAAACCCTTCAGATTCCAGTGGAAGAGATAGGGGAAGAGTAGATGACCGGCGGCCGCTACTAGGTTCCGCATGAATCGCACAGATGGATGGGCAAACGCGGCGGGAAGAACAGGGGAAGAAAACCCCCAAAGAGAACCAAGAAAGGTAGGTAAATCAAAATCACTCTAGTCTAGATCTGAGCGGCGAGGAAGGAAGTAGTGTACTACATGCCAGACCGAGAGGAGCAGGATCAGTACCGAGGGGTGAAGGAGGAGCAGGAAGCGGCGAGCTCTGGAGCGAAGTGGCGGGGGAAAGCAGAAGGGTGGCAGAGGCGACTACTCCTTCCTTCACAAGCCTGGCTTCGGGTTTTTTTTTTGAAACTTTTAACCACCTCTATATTAAGTCAGCAAGCCGCCTCATTAAAAACCTCCCAGTCCACTTAGGTACCCTGGTGAGGAAAAGAGTGCGTCAAAAAACTTGCCGCTTTAAGCATCCACAACAATTGTTACATCATTAGTTATTACAGAGCGAACACAATCAGGGGGATCAGCATGCCAGGTAGCGTAGATCACCTCCGAGAACTTAGCTAGAATATCAGCTGCTCTATTAGCCTCCCTAGGACAATGAGAGAAAGAAACTAGAGAAAAACTACGACACAAAAACGAACACTCCTCGTAGATTGCCGCAACCGCTCCTAGAGAATTTCCCCCATCCTGCATGATTTGCACCACCTCGAGGCAATCCGATTCAACAATTAGCCGGTTGCATCCTACTTCACCTGCCAGCAACAAACCATTTAGCAGAGCATGTGTCTCTGCTGTAGCAACATCTTCAACATGTTGTAACGTCCATCTACCACCTGCAACAAAGAAACCCGAGTGATCTCGTATGATTGCACCTGTACCCCCATCACCCGAGTCAACATCAAGTGCAGCATCCACATTGAGCTTCACTGTCCCCTCCGGTGGCTTGATCCAACCATGTCGCACCATAGGAAGCACCATACTCTTTTTAACTCGAGAAATTAAGAGACAAAGCCGCAATGGACTGGGCCGATCTCCTAGGGTCTTGGACAGTTTCACCGTGCTTAACCTTCCTTCTCTCCCACCATATATATCAAACACCAACAGCTACAAGGTCGCTGATTCGTAGACCTTCATATAACGGGGTAGTGGAAGTATTGAGCAGTGATACTTCTCAAACGTATCTATAATTTCTGATGTTCCATATTGATATTATACCAATTGTTACATGTTTTACATACACTTCATAGCATTTTTATGCATTTTCTGGGACTAACCTATTAACAAGATGCCACAGTGCCAGTTCCTGTTTTCTACTGTTTTTGTATTTCAGAAAAGCTGTTCTGGAAATATTCTCGGAATTGGACGAAACTTGGACAGGACCTCCTACTTTTCCAACACGTACACGAAGTCCGAAGGAGAGACGGAGGCGACCGAGGAGGGAGCCACACCCTAGGGCGGCGCGGCCCCACCTCCAACCACGCCGTGGTGGGGTGTGGGCCCCTCGGGTCGCTCTAGCCGCCGCCCTTTCGACTATTTATTCATCTTCACGGGAAAACCCTAGACACCCGAGCCATTATCCACGAAAAGTTCCAGAGACGCCGCCGCCGTCAACCCTAGCTCGGGAGGGTTCAGAAGCTCTTCCCGGCACCCTGCCGGAGAGGGGAATCATCACCGGAGGGCTCTACATCACCATGCCTGCCTCCGGAGTGATGCGTGAGTAGTTCATCTTTGGACTACGGGTCCATAGCAGTAGCTAGATGGTTGTCTCTCCACTTTATGCTATCACGTTTAGATCTTGTGAGCTGCCTATCATGATCAAGATCATCTTATTGTAATGCTACATGTTGTGTTTGCTGGGATCCGATGAATATTGAATACTATGTCAAGTTGATTATCAATCTATCTTATATGTTATTTATGATCTTGCATGCTTTCCGTTACTAGTAGATGCTTTGGCCAAGTAGATGCTTGTAACTCCAAGAGTTAGTATTTATGCTAGATAGTGGGTTCATGCCTCCGGTAATCTGGGAGAGTGACAGCAACTTCTAAGATTGTGGATGTGCTGTTGCCACTAGGGATAAAATAACCGATGCTTAGCTTAAGGGTGCGCCGTTAGGTCTAATGCATTTGTTTACATTACGTACATTTCTTAATGCGATTGTCCGTTGCTTGCAACTTAATACCAACGGGGAACTCGGTATGACAACCTGGAGGTCGATTATTAGTCATAGACGCTGTTGGATAACGGTCTATGTATTTTGTCGTAATGCCCACATGAATATCATAGTAGTCATCATGTCATATATATGCATTGTCATGCGCTCAATATTTTGTTAATTGCCCAGCTGTAATTTGTTCACCCAGCATGTTAGTTATCTTTTATGGAGAGACACCACTAGTGAACTGTCGACACTGGTCCATTCTTTTACACTGATAATACAACCAACTGCAATCATTGTTCCTTTTCATTCTCTGCAATTAAACATTATTTTCCACACCATACGTTTAATCCTTTGTTTTCAGCAAGCCAGGAAGATTGACACCCTTCCTGTTTCGTTGGGGCAAAGTAGTTTGATTGTGTTGTGTGCAGGTTCCACGTCAACAGCCGAACTCCCTTCCACACGCAAGTACTTTTCTGGCACCGTTGACAACCTTCAGAAGTGCTTCTTGCTCCTACTGGATCTGATAACCTTGGTATCTTACTGAGGGAAACTTGCTGCTGCACTGCTTCATACCTTCCTCTTGGGGTCTCCCAACGAACGTGTGTCCCACGTCATCAAGCAGCAAGTGAATAAGTGCAGGTACCCCTTGGACTTCCTGCATGCATGCGTTCACAATCACGTCGTGTAGCCCAAGCTGGCTCCAAATATCCGCCACTCTGCCTTTGAAGAATGCATGGGAGATACTCTCGCACTCCCTAGAACACAGCGGACACTGACTTGATATTTGTATGTGCCTATTAGCCAAGACACCATTGCAAGGAATAGCCCCCAATATTGATCTCCAACAATGAATCTTTACTTTCGCTGGTACTTTAAGAGACCACAGAGATTTCCATATCGGATCAGATGATGCAGCATCAAATAGCAAAGTTCTTGTTAGTTTTCTTCCATGTTGAAAGTCCCATTGCTGATAGTAAGAAGACCGAACTGAGAATATCCCATTTTTGTTGAAATGCCAAGAGACGAAGTCCTCCATCATTCCCACAGCCAATGGGATTTTTAGGATCCTCTCGGCATCAACTTGCCAAAAATTATCTCTGATAAGCTCTTCATCCCAGGTTCCGTTGTCAGCATCAATTAACTCAGAGACCCGGGTTAAGAGGCAATTGCCTCTCCTTGTCATGATAGGCCTAGAGGGACTTGATGGAACCCAACAATCCTCCCAAATATTAATCTTTTCACCATTACCAACTCTCCAGATGTGACCCCTCTTAAAAGTTTGAATACCTGCCCAAATACTTTGCCAGGTGTAAGAACTACCTTTCTTCAGTACACAATTAAGCAAATCTCCAGAAGGGTAATACTTTGCCCGTAAGACTTGAGCACACATAGAATTAGGCTCAGCAATCAATCTCCATACCTGCTTGGATAACAAAGCAAGATTAAAGCTTTCTAAATCTCGAAAACCCATACCTCCATGTTTCTTTGGAATACACATTTTCCACCATGCAAACCAGTGTATATGTTTCTGTTGGTCATCATCTCCCCACCAGAATTGGGACATTGCAGAGATTATCTCTTTAAAAATCTGCTTGGGCAGCTTAAAGACCGACATAGCATATGCAGGCAAGGCTTGAATAATGGCCTTGATTAGCACCTCCTTTCCTCCAAAGGACGTCATTTTCTCCTTCCAGCCAAGTAACAATTTGCAAATTTTGTCAATTAAGTGTTGAAAACAATCAGACCTATCCACACCAACTGATGGAGGTAGACCCAAATATTTATCAGTGATTGCTTCAGTCATAATATTCAGAGTAGTACATATAACAGCCCTGTCCTCAACCGTAGTGCAAGGACTGAAGAAAATACTGGATTTAGCATCACTTACCAACTGACCTGACGCCTCACAATACTCATCAAGGGCTCTTTTCAAGCTAAGGGCATTATTAGAGTCAGCTCTCATAAGAATCAAGGAATCATCGGCAAATAATAGATGAGATATAGAAAGCGCAGCCCTGCAAACTTTGACTCCTTGCAGATTACCAGCTAGCTCCTCATGCATAATCAAGCTTGTTAGACCTTCAGCACATAGCAAGAAAAGATAGGGAGATAATGGACCCCCTTGTCTCAAACCTCTAGTAGGGACAATAAAATCCGAAAGTGTGTTGTTTAGACGAACTTTGTACTTAACTGAAGTTACACATTCCATAATGAGAGAAACCCAATCAGCAGCAAATCCGAGTTGGAGAAGAATAAGTCTCATGAACTTCCACTCAACCCTATCATAGGCCTTATGCATGTCAAGCTTGACTGCACAATTACCATATTTACCAGTTCTTTTATTTTTAATCGAGTGGTAGCTCTCATAGGCAATCAGGAAATTATCAGTAATCAATCTCCCAGGCACAAAAGCACTTTGCAAAGGAGAGATAATCTCAGGCAAAATAACCTTTAGCCTCGATGCAATCAGCTTTGAAATGACTTTGTAGACAACATTGCATAGGCTAATAGGTCTAAACTGAGAAATAAGCTCATGATTTGGTACCTTTGGGATTAACACAATTGTGGTATCATTCCAACTCTCCGGGATTTTTTTGGAGTTCACAGCCAGAAGAATTTCATCAGTGAGGTCCTCTCCAATAATGTGCCAGGACTTTTTATAAAAAACCGCATGGAGGCCATCCGGACCAGGAGCTTTAAGATCACCAATATTAAATAGCGCCTTCTTAACTTATTCTCTTGTGTAAGCTGTTGTCAATGCTGTGTTCATCTCCGCACCAACCCTAGGGAGGACTTTTGCAATGGTTGCTGGGTTCGGATCCTGTACTTCAGCTGAAAACAGGGAAGAAAAATAATTTGATGCTATACCACTAAGCTGATCTTCGTTCTCAATCCAGTCCCCCATATCATTCTTCAGTTTCTTAACATAGTTCTTCTTTTTCCGAGCTGAAGCTGCCGTATGAAAGTACGCTATGTTTTGGTCACCAGCACGTAACCAGTTAAGGCGTCCTCTCTGAACCCAGTACAGATCTTCCTTTTCCAATAAATCTTCAATCTTGATCTGAAGCTCATGCTGAAGTGCTAACGAGTCATCTGAAATAGGCCCTGTCATAATCTCATTTAATTGTTTCTGCAGCTCACGAAGCCTAGATCGTGGTCCTTGTAGCACCTCCTTGTCCCAGTCATGCAAGGAAGCATGAATCACACTTGTTTTCTTAGCTAAAGACGCACCTGGCAGGAAGTTAGCACGATCCCATGCAGCTTGTACAATGGAATCAACATTCTCTTCACACAACCATCTTGCATCAAAGCGTTTTGGCCCCTGTTGTTTCCGAACGTGTGAATTCAAGTAGAAATCAGTATCAATAAGTATTGGCCGATGATCAGATTTATCAAAGTCCTCATGTACCACCCCTAGTGAGGGGAACATGTCAACACACTCTTGGTTTCCTAGAACCCTATCGAGTCTTTCTCTAATTCTTCCTCTTCTCCACGTGAATTGATCACCGATGAAGCCCAGATCATCTAACTCACAATCCTCAATTACTGTTCTAAAAGCTTGCATTAACCTTTGGGGCCTAATATTCCCCCCTTCCTTTTCAGTCCCAAACAAAATCTCATTGAAGTCACCTCCTAGTAACCAAGGGAGGTTGTTCATCGCTCTCAAGTCACGTATGTACTGCCAGGAGAGGTGTTTGCGGTCACTGCTTGGTTCACCGTAAAACCCCGTAAACCTTCAGGCCACATCCGATTGCTCATCAATCCTAAGATCAATGAAATAGGGGGGAAACCTCCTTAGAGGTGACATTAAGCGAACTATGCCACCACATCACAAGGCCTCCCGCTCTGCCGTCACTTTCATGGATCTCCATCTCATCAAAGTGAAATCTTCTCATCAACACTCCTGCCTTAACTTTACTCAGATGCGATTCAGACAAGAACACCACATCCGGACGGATTCTCTCCAGGAGAACCTGGAGCGCACGAACTGACGTGGACTTATTCATTCCACGACAGTTCCAAATAAAGAGTTTCATTGTGCCCGGTCAGACCCCCTCTGGAGGTCTGCCGATCCTGAGTTGTTTGATTCACCTGAATTACCGTCACCACTCTTCCGTGACCTTTTCTTATCTTGATCCGAAGGAGTACTGATATTACTAGTCGGCTCCCCTTCAATGTGGCCTATGATAGAAGAAACCTTGTTCCCACTGTGATCGATGATCGTTGTCCCAAGCTGAGGCTTACCCTGACCTAATTCTAGTCATTTCCGCACCTTTGGGTCAGTAAGAACGATTCCTTTGTTTTTCTGAGAAGCATCGAAATCAGTCTCCGTTTGCATATCCTCAGTAGATTGATCATCATCTTCCGACTCAGACCCATCACCAAGGTCATCGCGATCCTCTCCACGGTTACCGCGCCCTGAATATTTGGACCCCCGGCCCCTTCCACGACCTCGATTAGTACGAGCAGGCTGGCGCATACTCCAGGAAGCTTTCAGGTTTTTGAACACCAATGCTGAAGGTGGATGAATACCATCTCCATGTTCTTTATATGTATGCCCAAGCATCCCACAGACCGCACACCACTTCGGAAGTCTTTCATATTTCACTAAGAAGATTTCTCGCTTTCCTCCTCTGGATAGGGAAACATGATTTATCAATGGATTACGCACATCCACAGTCACCCGAACTCTGAAGAAATTTCCTGCAAAATCATCTGATGGTGGTTCAACCGAGATAAATTTGCCCACTTTCGCGGACAGAGCCTTGATCGTACCGCGATACCCGTAGGGAAGGTCATGGATTTGGATCCAGATATCAAAGGTGTTGAGCTCAATTGACGAGGGTTTGGTGAAACCATCGTACGAAGCAAAAAGCACAGCGTTACCCCGGAACGACCACAGACCTCCTTGTGTGACTTTCTCCCAATCCCCAAGGCACGAGAACTTCAAGATGAACAAGTTGTCCTCTAGGGTTTTAGTTTTCATATCTTGCGCCAAGTCCCAAGCAGATCGCATGTTCTTGAAAAACCAATAATTGCTGAATTCCCGATCCGTGTTTACCTTGGCAATAAGAATCCACCGGTTGTCCTCGGCGGGAGCAGAATTCTCTTCTTCGAAGACAACGTCGTCTAGATCTTCCTCACGCAGCCCTAGGTCACGCATCAGAAACTCCAGGTCGCCTTGGCCTGCAGCCCCCGACGAAGAGCCTCCATCTGTCGCCGCCATCCTTCAGTAGCGCCCACCAATATCCAGGAGACGGTTGCGGCCACCGGAGCCGAGGAAACAAGCCGCTTGCAAAGCAAACGGGAAGCAAATTTGGTCTCTATGCCGCCGGAACGGAGAGAGAACACGAAACCCTAACGAGAGGGAAAAATCTCTGCGCTACGTATACTTATGAAAACGATAAGCCTGGCTTCGGTTTGTGGTGTCCTGCCCTGTGTCCTGTCTCGGCTCTCACTCCACTCTAGTAAAGAGAGGTGATTGGCTCGAAACAGTGTCGGCCGGTGTCATAGTGTAGGAACAAGCCTGCTATCCTTTAGAGCCCAATAGGGGACGAATGCTCCGCATCTCCCTGTGTTTTTTTTCATCCCCTGTGTTAGCTTTCTCCATCTCCTCCTCGGTAAAATGGAGATTGCAAGTTTTGCAGATCAGCGAACCAGATAGCTGATACTCCATCCGTCCACAAAAGGATGTCTCAATTTTGTCTAAAGTTGCATGCATCTAGACATGTTTCATGTGTAGATACATGCAATTTTGGATAAAGTTGATACTCCAACCGTATACAAAAGGATGTCTCAACTTTGTCTAAAATTGCATGCATCTAGACATGTTTTATGTGTAGATACATGTAATTTTGGATAAAGTTGAGACATTTTTTTGTGCACTGAGAGTACATAATATCGCATGTGTTGTAGCGTTTGGTTCTTCACATATCACTCCATTTTCATGGAACTGGTGACTCATTTTAGTCGTAAAATTTCTACAACACGGGCAGGGACGAATCTAGTAGTATGTGAAATTTGGCTTCAACTTAATCAATCAATTTGAATGCGTGATAATCTATTACAGTATTAAACTAGACAATGCCCCACGCGTTTATGTGTAAACCATGTTAAAACAAATGCATAAATAGGTGTTTATAAACAACTAAAAAAATGTACGAATTTTTTCATATTATATTTTAAAAACAATAATACCCATGAAGCATGTGACGAAATAATGAATAAATATTTTTTAATTGAACTTAACGCGACACTAACTTTTAACAAAAAAAAATGCATGAACTATATATTTTGCTCCGAGCGTGAAACATATATACTGTCCATGACAACACAAAAATTAATGCAATTTTTTTACTTTGTGACTTCTGACGTGCATATATTATATTCTCTGGGGAAGTAAATGACATGCACGACTTGATGTTGTGGCTTGATTTTGCATGGATAGTAATGCCAAAATGTAACTTATGAGTACATGCATGGCTTGTTGATGTCACAGTTCGGACGACTATCACTAATTGAGGTGACGTGGATGCACGTATCTGTAGAGAAAACTCATAGTTGCGGCTAGCTATTTAGATATAGAAGATCAACATAATGCATGTACGAGGTTACTGCAGGATAATAGCTACATTTTGTGTGGAGACATTGTTTAATTTGGTTTTCGGGCATTGTTTAATATTCTTTTCTATCTTCTAGATGTCTGTGTCAGAGCAATGTGCTTGCCTCATGTTAGACCTTGTCACAGAAAACACTTATTATTTTCGCAAGAAGTTAGTGAGAAAATAGAACAATGGGCTGCACAGGTTTTTCATAGGTTGAATGGAATCAATTCCAAAGTGATCCGCTTGTATCATGAAACACATTTGCTTCGATAAAGGGTAATATAATAATGTACTACCTCCGATCCATATTAGTGGGCACAACTTTGTCTAGGTACACATGTATCTAGTCTAAATACTTAACTAGATACATATGAATTTAGACAAAACTATGCCCACTAATATGGATCGGAGGGAGTAAATAAGATATCAAATACAACTGACCTCTGCAATAACTCAATACCAAAACAATTTGAGACATAGAGGATGCGCACATACTGTTTATAAAATATAAACCAAGATCCAATGCACTCAACAACCAATAACGGCATCAACCACTGCCCTGGCAACACCACTGGTTGCAAGAAGGTTCTAAGAAATACCTTCAGGAAGAGTAACGACGCACAAGCATCGCCCTAACATGATTCACTCGTATGATGAAACACTATCTCCCTAATATGAATTTGGACTATTCAAATATCACAAGAGGAAAGAGAAGGAGATATAATATTTATATCTCAAACCATAAGAACGAGGAGGAATTTTACAAAATGCCAAACTTTTCTTGTGACTTTGCCTAAACATCTCGGTTTGTTCTTGCCGAATTGCCACAACTCAGCCATGATGTGTATAGCTGCTGTTATACCAAGGTACCTAATGTACACCACCTTGCCACTCTATAGACAAGGCAAACATTCAACAGGCCGTCCAATGCAAAAGACTATAGCTGGTACCTCCTACAACGTTGATTCCACTGTGAATATACTTACGGAGTTTCAAAGGGTGTCACTAGCCGTTACCTCCTTACAGCCGACACAATGCCTACTATCATATACAAAAAAATAATGTGTATCATTTTCGGATCACATAGGATTAAAAATGAAAATACAAGAACCCAGATAACTACATGATGGATTCCTTAGGAATTCCTAGGGCGAGAATCAGCACTCATACAAGAACCCAAAGTCCCCTACCACTTTAGCACATTCACAGGTGAAAACAAATGATTGTAATGTTACTCTAATAGAAAGCTGTACATGACGTGGATCAGTGCAAGTTCTGTACAATATCATAGTATCATGATATCTAGCATATTTAATCTGACAGTGAGAAGAGGTGACAGCCCTCACATAACCCACACACACTAAATAAACAACGGGAAACGGGATGGACAGACAAGATTTCCATCAGTTTGCTTTTGGGATGCGAGCTATACTAAATTAATTATATGCAAATGATTAGCATTCAACTAGGATCAACACACCAGATGCTCATACAACTACTGCAATCATCAACCAGAAGCTGATACGGCAGCACCCTTTGTTTACTCCATAGTTTCAGTTTGCTGCTGCTAGTTGTCATATCGGACAATATGATACAGCTTTATATTTAGTTTTTTGGTTGGAAAGCCAGGTTCTGCCCTACCAAAATCTGATGGGCGTGAACTCAGCACATCATTTTTCTTTTTGGACCGGGAACTGGAACACATCATTTCCATCTCAGCACAGCATTGGGATACCTAACAAAGCCTTAAGACGAGGATTATTTCCCCTGCATGATTGAAATGGACAAAGCATGCATCGCATGAACTCGTCAGGACAAAGTTAAGATACTACATACATCTGATCGTTGAGTTGCAGATATGGTTTTGGTGTTGCAATAATGGCCTACATATTTCTTGTTTTCAGAAATCCAGGAGACCATGATGGTGGCTTCACTGGCTTGCAATACCGCACAAACCATCAAAAGTGGATGATGTTTTGTAGCATGCCTGCAGCCTGTATCGAGTATGGACCAACCTGCCGTGCGATACAATTTACAGTTCCAGGACAACAGAGAAGCATTGCAACCGAGTTTTTTTTGGGAAGAAAGCCCGGGGGTGCTGGACGTGGACGGTCAGAGGTTAACATCAAACGAGGCTGTCTGGAATCCGATACCCCGGTCCGTGATTCTCTGGAGATCACGGTTCTCGCCATGAATTGGCATGAATGCCCTCCTTAACCTGGCCATTACAGCCCCGATTAGGTTGTAGAGAGTAGTAATGGCGGTTGATCGTTTTATATCGTGCAAAGAATGGTCATCCTCAATCCTCATCCGTGGATGAGGCGGCCGATCGACCAGCCGTCTTGTGTTGCTTGCGAAGACGTGCGTGGTCGCGACAAGCATATCTAGCTGACTCTGGAAGCAGAACGCCCCCATCCAAAGGTCTCCTCTCCTGTTTCGTGGGTCGCGATCACTCACAGCTGGAACACGCCAAGCTTTTAGAATTTGGATAGGAATTCCTCTTCTTGCCAGTCGTGCAAGTCTCCAGCAAACTTTTGTTTAGGCAAACAATGCCAAATTGCTAGCAAAGCACACCAACCATTCATGGAAGAATCAAACACAACGAAATTTTCAGCCGTAATCTGGCGACAAAACTGTGATAAATACATGTAACAATAGTACTCATGTAACAATCGCTTCATTTTTATACACAAGTGAACGAATCAATCAAGGGAGCAGAAGAAGATGAAAAGGAGATTGAAGCAACGATCCCCATCCCCATGGAACCGAACCAATCGAAAAAAAAAAGGCAACCACCTTTTCGCCACGCTCTGAAGTTTGACCACCACCACCGAGTAATACCTTTCCTTCTCCTCTGGCGCGATCCATCGTGGGGGATTAATTGCCGCGGTCAGGCCCGTCCGGTTCCATCGGTGGGCTGAGGGCTGAAGAGCGGCGGCGCGTCGCGGCCGCCGAGGTCCATGGAGGACTTGGCGGAGGCGGGCGGGACGGCGAAGCGGGAGGAAAGTCGCGGAAGCCGGCGTGTTCGCCGGCCTCGGGGGTGGTGCCGGGGCCCTCGTCGAAGTTGAGCGCGTAGCTGAGCGCGTCGTAGTTGAGCTTGCGGCCGAAGTTGTGCGGGCGCGGGGCCCCGTTGCGGCCGAACCGGCGGATGAAGGTCTTCCACCGCGGCCCGGCCGCCAGCTCCGACCACTCCCGCACCTTGAGCAGCGCGTCCACGCCGCCCTGCCACCAGCTGTCCTCCTCCGCCGCCGCGGCGCCGCCGATCCGCTGGTGGGAGAGGGACGCGGAGGTGGTGGTGGTGGAGGAGGATGGCCAGCAGGGGAAGCAGCAGCAGCGGCGGCCCCGGCGCGCGAAGAAGGCCGCCTCCGCCTCGTCGGCGCCGCCGCCGTGGTCGATGTCCATCTCGCCTGGGCTGCGCGGGTGGAGGAGCCCTGTGTCCTGTTGGTTGGGTTTCTGTGTGCTGCTGCTGCTGCTGCGGATGGGCCGTGTCGTGCCAGCGTGTGGCGTGTGGGTTTTATCGGGAGGCGGTTTCGCTGCGGCCGTGGGTATGGTAGAGTCAACGGTAGGCGGCTGGCTGACGTGCGCCGGAAACCGCGGGCCCAGCTCTTCTTCTTCCAACGTTCCAAAACAGGAGATCCCTCTGACTGGCTGCCACGCTTGCTTTTGTTTCCATCCTTCCCTTAGATGATCAACAAACCAAACATATTATTTTCCGCAGTAGTAGATTTTATAAATGCAACCTGCTTTTCCTATTGCGAATTCCGCGCTGGAAATGCAACCTGCTTTTCCTATTGCAAATTCCGCGCTGGAATCCAACTTTATACCGGATCAGCTAAGTTATGAGCTAGGTTTGCCCCTGCAGTGCATCGTTGGCCACTCCGGCCGTGACGATGAAAAAAACTCCGTGACCGTGGGCGCGGCCATGACTTGATGATTTATTTTCCTCTCGTGCCAACGGCCACTCTGGTCATCCTCCAGTCCACTCTCGTGTCGTCGCCCTCAGGACATGGTCTAGATTTTCGTACCTAGCTCTCTCTTGACGTCGGTCATCTCCAACGATGACCACTTTGTTCCGTCATTGGCACTCCGACCGCGCCGACCAACCTTCTTCTGCAACTGGTCGTGAGGCCGTCGGCTCCCTTCTCCAGCTTCAAGTTCCTTCCTTGGAACTGCCTTCATGGCCCTCTTCTCCGGGCCTCCCGGCGTTAAGGACCTCCTCCTTCCTCTCTGAGCCAGTTTCAGTAGCTTCTTATGCGTCGCTTGTACGTAGGAGGTGGAGCTCAGAAAACACATCTAGAACCTGCATGGGCCTACGACCACATCGATCATGTTAATCAGCTCACGAGGCCTTTGTATTGAGAACATGGAGGAGAGATAACCATCCAGATACTGCTAGGGAGATGTAGTCCAAGGGTGGACTAGTCATGCATCATCATGGAGCCGACCGTGGTGGTGTAGATGTCTTCAGTGAGGAATATCACCCTCCAGCAGAGTAACGGAACAGGGCTCCAGTTCCGTCTTCGTGATGGCGGCGGTTGTCTATCATATTTTTCTGAAGCGAGTCCTCCTCTAGCCTTAGGTTTTCTAGGACAAATATATAGACGAAAGGGTGGCCCGTGAGGGCAAGGAAAGCGGCGGCGCATGAGCCCGAAGAGAATTTCTGTATCAATCTTGGATTTTTTCGAGCGATGGAAATTGGGTATCTCTTTGGGTTCTTTTTCCTGCTGTTTCTTGGATACTCGTGTTATCCGAATACATTCTAATAGGAAATATATCAATAAATACGAATAAATTATAATACAAAATAGTGATGCAAAATAGACGTATCATGGACCGCGTGGCGGCTATGCCCCCCCCCCCCCCCCCCCCCCTCTTTGGTCTTCTTTGAGAAAGTTAAGACTCGTGCTGCTCCGACGATATTTATTTTTGTCCCCTTTTCTACTACAAAAAGAATAAAAGACAGAAAGGCACTTGGCACTTTTTTAATGTGTTAGTCAACTAAAATTCTATAAATTTATATTTAAGCATAAGAAAACACGTAGCAATGATATAGAAATAGCGTGAAACAATAAAAAAAAAGATTTGTTTTAGACATATCAGTACCATTATGTTCGAGTATTTTTTGAATGAGAGCACGCCATGAAGAGGCACAAGATGCAGAGTAGAAGCTCGGCGACGCTCAAAAACTTGCCCAATAGGAACGAAAAGTGTATGTTCCTCACTGAAATAGCTGAACAAAGAATCTGTTGAGTTGTGATCGAAATTCATATATAGGTTATTATGTCAGAGCAAAGTAGAGACCAATCATCAGGAGGTTTAAGCCGTAGCGAGTGGTGGGTGGGGGTGAGGGTGGGGGGGCAAAGGCCCTCCCCCCCATCTGTCATGCGCGTATGGATCGTCGTTTCGTATGAGAAGATATCTAGTGCTCCTACCACTTAAGGTGCTCCCTATGCTACCATCAAAGAAATTAAATTTAAATTTTTCAAAAAAATCTACGAATAAATGTGGATGTTCACAAGGTATGTATTTACAACCTCCAACAATTTCAGCTCCAATTAAATGAACATTAAGAAACAAAAAGGACAAATGTGATATGAATAGTGTCATTTTCTTGCTTTTGTCTTTTGTGACACCAATAACACTATTCATGGCGGATTTGTGTTTTTTGTTTCTCAATGTACATTTCGTTTTTGGGGCTGAAATTTTTAGAGATGGTACGAATATATCTTGTGAAACATCTATAATTTTTCATAGAATTTTTGAAAACATTTAGAAATGTATTTATGGCGCTAGCACAGGGAGCATCTAATAGGTGGGAGCACTATGATACTTTATAGTCTCCCTATGTCACTGTACTATATAACCATCTGTAGAGACTACAGCCGATATTGTGAAATTTCGCTGGCTCTCGCCCGTGATTTTTTCCCTTCATTCTTGGAGAGGTTTTGCACGCTGAAATCCTTGTGTCCCTTGTGATTGGTTCGATCTTGTTCGTTTCTGCATGTCGTAGCTATACATATGTTATATTTTCCAAATAACACTCCTGGTGAAATTGATAATTTTAATATAGTATATAGTTTTTTTACTTTACAACGTCATTCGTCGGATAAACATGTATATTAATATATATATTATGTATCGTCTGCAATGTTAAAAAAAGTGAAAATTTCCCTGCCACCCTATTTATTTACATGCCAATTCAGGTATAGACGTGTTTTATACAACTGGTTAAGTTATGAACAGTATATGAAGTATATGAGGGCTCAAAAGTATCACAACAAATTCCTAACAGAACTACATTTTTCCCGGTTACTCCATCCAAACATTTTTTCAGCAGTTTTCTGTCACAACAGTTTTCATAGAGCTCACAGCTCACAACCTAAGTATGCGAAAACGTGGCCCGTTTATTTTTGTACTAGCCATGCACAAAATGCCAAAAATGGGACAAACGGGTCCCGTTTTCGCAATCCCTACTCACAACAGTTTAGAATCCAATTCTGAACCTAATTAAGGAACCCGAAATATCTACTCCAGATTACTCCATGGGATGTTCTCTGCCTCGGTCCCGCGTTAACATGAAAGCTTAGTCAGTGGCAATCCCTTTCGGGCTCGCATCTCAGAGATGACTCGTTCGTTTCTCACCTTTAAATCCGGTGCATAAGTTTGTCTTGACCTAATCTGCTCGCTCCTCTCCGAACAAGTTTGGTGGCAGTGCGCTGCTAGTCACATCTGATTTGTCTTTTTTGCACAGTTCACCAAAATATTATTTCATCACGAAATTTGCTCGTCTGTATTAACTCTGTATATGTTTGTTGTATTTATTTTCAGAATTTTTTGAAATGTTTTACTATTTTTTTGGAATTTTTTAATTGGCAGAGCATGTGAGTCATTCAAAACGCCTTCCAAATACCAGAGGGGGGTAATTTGACCGGTATCAATAGTTGAGGGGTGTGTTTCTTAACCGGTTTTGAAGTTGGAGGTTGTAATTAAACTTGGCATAAGTTGAGGGTTGAAATATGCACTTCTCCTGCGCGGGTGACGCTAGATGTTGCTAAAAATGTTAACACGGCGGGGGCCGCAAGTCCTCTGCGACTCTGCGTGCCATTTGCGTCGAAGAGGTTTTGCGGGCTGCACTTGATGCGCTATGGCTTGTTGGCTGGCTGTACATGATCATCTATACTACTATTTAAAAGAGCAAATGGTTGGATTACTTAATATCTGAGCCTTTCTAATTTTTGACCAACGATTCGATGCTCCAATGTTTGCAACTTAACCATCTTTTCATTTCATGATAATTATGGAGGTTTGCCACCGCAAAAAACAAAACGTTTTATGAGCCCGGCCCGGACGGTTCGGCACCATGGCGCCCATGTCATCAGCCGAGCATTCCTCTCCGCCTCCTGCCGACCGCCTCGGCACACCTCCGTGTCGAAGGCAAGGGATGGCAGTGGCAGATATCGGGGTGCTTCACTGGCGATGATATTGGTGCGTGGGTGGGAGGTGTGCGAGTTCCCGTGCATGGGGCCGAAGCGGGCGACGGCGGCTCGGCGAAAGAGCTTCAGGCCCTCATGCCCACCAGCGTCTGGAGTCGAAACGCGTCTACGTCCACCTTGTGGACGCTCCACCGGCTTAGTTTCTTTCTCTACCTGGCGGCCAGACGCGGCTGCATCTCACGCGGATGATCAGAGACGGCGAGGTCTGCTTGCAACATGCAGGATTGTTCAGCTTAATCAGCCGGACCGATTTCTTCTTATTCTGTTACCTTTTCTCGCGCTTTAGCGGTCGGGGTTTGTATGTGGGTTGGCTGCAACCTGCAGCAAGGTTAAAACGCTGTCTCGGGCTTCAGGGAAGCACGATGATTTAGTCCTGTAGCGTAGTTTGCTATGTGGTCGTCCAATTCAATTTGTTTCTTGCAGAATTTACATTGATCATACCAAAGATCTCACAAGCTGTAGGGGCTAACCCTTCAGATCTATCAAAAGTTTTTAATTTTATCCTAAGGACAACCAGTGCGGAAGTATATCGAGAACTTATCTAAAGCTTATCTGTTTTCTAAGCTTTACAGGATGTATTTAGTCAGGCGATTTAGATGCAATTATCAGCTTTACAAAATAAAACAAACAAGACGATCACTGACAAGAGAGAGATGGGAGCGAGGGGGGGGAGCACCAGCGCCGCCGAGATCCGACGCCGACGCGCCCGGCCCCGCGGCCCACCCACCACACCGCCGGCCGCGCTCCGGCACCGGCGTACACCACCCTCCCGTGGCGCCCCTGGGTTCTGGTCCCCCACCGCGCGGGGTTTCCCCACCGGGGCAGTACCGCGCCGGCGAGCCCACCATCGGTGAACATCTTCTGCGAGTTTGGAGCGGGACCACGTATCCGGGCTCGGGATCTCTTCCGGCTCGGAGGCTGGCCAGCGTGGAGGTGTGAGGAGGCCGGCGGGGGGCGAGGCACGAGGCGCGGTCTTGGAGCAAGATTGTGGACCAACGGGTCTGGGAGCAGTCCGAGGCCGTCCAAGAAGGCGTGTGCTGTGGCGCGGCGGGTCGTGACGGGCTGGGCCAGGACCCAGTCAACTAGCTGGTTACTCTGCCAGCTGATGGAGGCTTCCGGAGATGAGGGGCGCCAGGTGGCAGTGGGAGAGTCTATGAGTTTGGGATTGGCAACGGACCGTTGGTAGTGGAACCTGAAAAGGTATCAGGATCAGAAAGAGGCTTTGCCGGTTGTCCAGTTGTGGCAGCGGGCCTGCGGTTGATTAGGGTGCTAAAGAGGCCTTGCGGCTTGTCCAGTTTTGTGGCAGCGGAGGTGGTTGATCAGTGCAATAAAGAAGGACAACGGAGTTTCGGTTGGAGCCAGCTCCAATGAGAGCTCGACACTGCGGGAGGCGGATAGTTTGGAACGGGGGAAAATGAGCAGAACTCACAAGAACAAGCAAGAAACAAGCCAAACCAGAACAACCAAAGCACACCAAGATGTACCCTGCTTCGGGGCCCTATTGAGGAGGTAACACCCCTACTGCAGCACTAGCCTACTCTTCTATATCTCAAAGGGAAAAGTACAAAGTGCTCCTCGAGCTGTATGAAGCAACAATGGTGAGAGCTCTAAGAGGAAGATGGAACAGGGGAAATGAGTCCCCGAGTGTTTTCTTGTTACTATTTTTACCGATCTTTGCTCTTGTCTACCTTTTAGGTGTTTGACAGTCGAGTCACAAGATAGGAATCATAGCATACAATACTTGAAACATCGAGTTTTGGTTTAGAATCATCTAACATAAACAAAAAGAAATAACAGGGGTTAGTAAACGACATGTGCCGAATCGGTTTGGACCGAGTCCCCGAGTCCATTTTCATGTTTCCCATATTTCCACCCTCTGCTTGACTACCATTTTGGTGTTTGTCAGTCGAGTCACGAGATCAACAACACAGCATACATTACTTGAATTTTGGGACGAGGTTCAAAACAATCGACACATGAACGGTATGGACAAAACAGTAGTAAAAAACACATGCATAAGAACAGGCAGTCCCCGAGTCCAGACTCGGATTGCCGAAATTTCATTATGATAAACTGAGATACATACATTGCCCCTTAAGAGTAAAAGGGTCGAAGCAGAGCTACATTCCAGGGTCGCTTGGTTTCTCTCCGGGTCTGTCCAGGCCATCCTTCCTTTGTTCCTGTGCATCTACAAGGTAGTACGAGTCATTGTGCATAGCCTTGCTCACAATGAATGGTCCCTCCCATGGAGGTGATAACTTATGTCGCCTTTGCTGCGCTGCACCAGCCTTAGTACTAGATCTCCTTCATGAAATACACGAGGGCTGATCTTCCGACTATGATAACGTCGGAGACCCTGCTGATATACTGCTGTCCGAGACAGGGCCAATTCCCTTGCTTCCTCTAGCAGATCCACTGCATCTTCCCGGCCTCTTTTGCCTCGGTTTCCGTATACATTGTCACCCTTGGTGCATCATATTCTATGTCAGTGGGTAGCACTGCTTCTGCCCCATATACCAGAAAAAATGGCGTATAGCCAGTTGACCGATTCGGCGTGGTCCTTAGACCCCATAGTACTGATGGTATTTCATCTATCCAGCACCCCGGAGTCTTTACCAGGGTTCTATTAACCGGGCTTTTATCCCAGCTAATACCAAGCATTTGATCTTTCCACCTGTCCATTGGACTCTGGGTGTGCCACTGAGGCTATATCTAACCGGATCCCCTTATTCATGCAGAATCGGGCAAACTCTCCCACAGCAAAGTTCGTGCCATTATCCGAGATGATGCTATGGGGGTAACCGTATCTCAAAATGATTTCTTTCAGGAAAGTTACAGCCGAATGACCATCCACTTTCCGGATCGGTTTACCTCTATCCACTTGGTGAACTTATCCACCATCACCAGCATATGTGTCATGTTGCCCCTAGCCGGCTTGAATTCTCCCACCATATCCAAACACCACACAGCAAACGGCCAAGTGATAGGAATTGTTTTGAGCGCCGATGCGGGTAGGTGTGTCTGCTTGGCAAACCTTTGGCATCCTTCACATTTTCGGACTATGTCCTCTGCATCTGCATGAGCAGTGGGCCAGTAAAACCCATGCCGGAATACTTAGCCACCAGGGCTCTTGTACTGCAATGATGCCCACATTCTCCTTGATGTATCTCCAGGAGCATCTCCTTGCCCTCGGCTGGCTCCACGCAACGTTGTAGCACCTCGGTTGCACTCCTTTTGTATAACTCCTTATTTATGATGGTGTAACCCTTGGACCTCCTCTGCACTCGCCTAGCTTCGGTTTCATCTTGGCAAACTCCCCTCCGACATGAACTTCATGATTTCTTCAGCCCATTCCGGTACTGGATGCAAAGGGAATAAGTGCTCATCTATTTCCACTGGTTCGGCCGCCATTATCTCTTCTATCAGCTTCTGTCCATTCCCTAAGATTCGGTTAGCACCATCTTCCTCTCTTCCCCTTTCCCTAAGATTGGTAGCATTCCCCGAGTCTCGGTGCGCAGTCCCCGAGTCTCGCCATGCAGTCCCCGGGTCCTCCCAAATGTACCCGACATCAACATTCATAGGAACAGCTTCAGATTCTTGCTTGGGATAAAAATGACTCGGAATCAGGTGAAGGTTTGATTGAAGGGATCCTTAGGTGATTCAAGGATATCCCGGGTGGGATTGCATCCCTAGACGACCCGAGTTTTGACAAGATATCAGCAGCTTCGTTCTCCAGCCGAGGTATGTGCTTGTACTCGCACCTTCAAAAAATCCTGAAATTTTCTGGACATGAAATCGATATAGTGCCATATTGGCATCAAGGGCATCCCAATTTCCAGAAGACTGCTGCACCACTAAATCTGAATCACCAAAACATTCTATCCGGCGGATGCCGATGTCCTTAGCCACATTAAGCCCATGGATCAGTGCCTCATATTCGGCCACATTGTTTGATGCTGAAAATGAATCTGCAAACATATCGCAACTGATCTTGCTTCGGTGATGTGAGTACTATCCCAGCACCCAGTCCGATTTTGGTTTTGGAGCCATCAAAGTGCAACTTCCAGTAATTGTAATCCGGCTTGGGTGGCTCATACTGCATCTCGGCCCAGTCACAAAGGAAATCCGGTAAAGCTGAGACTTGATAGCATCTCTTCTCTCATAATGCGGGGTGTAAGGAGACACTTCTATTGCCCATTTGGCAACTCGGCCAGTCGCATCTTTGCACCCAATGATCTCCGAGATTGGAGCTTCGCATACTACGGTGATCGGGTGCTCCTGGAAGTAATGTTTCAACTTCTTGGCCGCCAGGTATACACCATATGTCATCTTCTGGTAGTGAGGATAATTTGCTTTGAGGTTGAGATCACCTCGCTTAAATAGTACACCGGTCTTGCACGGATTTACCCTCCTCTTCTCGCTCTACCACTATCACCACACTTACGACCCGGTTAGTGGCCGCAATGTAAAGTAGCATTGGCTCATTCGGCAAAGGTGATGCCAAATTGGTGCAGTGGACAACATCTTTTTTAATTCATTGAAAGCCGAATCTGCCTGCGGGGTCCATGTGAACCCGGTGCTCTTTTTCATCAATTGATACAAGGGCAAGGCTTTTTCTCCTAGCCGACTCACAAACCGACTACGAGGCTAGACACCCGGTGAACTTTTGTACATCTTTTAGACATTTAGGCAATTTCATGTTTTCTATGGCTCGGATCTTAGCCGGATTCATCAATACCTCGGCTCGATACAAGGAAACCGAGCAACTTTCCAGCGGGACACCAAAGGTGCATTTATCCGGATTCAATTTTAACCGATACTTTCTCAAGTTACAAATGTTTCCTCGAGATCCTCGAGGAGAGTGCGTTTTTCTTTAGTTTTGATGACGATATCATCGACATACACTTGCACATTTTTGCCCATTTGAGATGTAAGCATTTCTGCATACATCTCTGATAAGTTGCACCGGCATTTCTCAAACCGAAACACATGACACGATAGCAATACGCCCCATACGGGGTAATAAAAGCAGTCTTTATTTGATCTTTGGGGTTCAGTGGTATCTGGTGAAAACCAGAGTACGCATCAATAAAAGACAACAACTCACACCCAGCAGTAGAATCGATCACTTGATCAATCCGAGGTAAAGGAAAGGGATCCTTCGGGCACGCCTTGTTCAGGTTGGTGAAGTCGATGCACATACGCCACACCTTGACCACCGCTGGTTCGTCCTTCTTCTTCTCTACCAGAACCGGATTGGATATCCAGTCTGGATGCAACACCTCCATAATGAATCCGGCTGCAAGTAGCTTAGCCAGCTCATCAAGCACCACTTTTCTTCGTCGTCTGAAAGACGACGAGTCGGTTGCCTCACCGGCTTCACATCCGGCCGGACAAATAAAGAGTGCTCTGCCAACTCCCTCGGAACACCAGGCAGGTCCTTAGCCGACCATGCAAAGATATCCCGATTCTCACGGAGGAAGTGACAGAGCGCGCTTTCCTATTTCTCGCCCAACCGGCACCAATGATGGCCATGCGCTCCGGATTCTCCGGGTCAATGGGGATCTTCTTTGTCTCCTTGGGCACCTCAAATGTTGCACCTGCATCCGGATTGGTCATGGCCAGCACGCCGAGCTGAGCTGACTTCGCCATGCCACTACTTCATGCATCTTGCTCTTCTCGCTTGGATCACCAACGACTCGGCTAAGGTGGAACCAACCGTGGCACACTGTATGGCCTTCTTGTAATCTCCCGCAACGGTGATGATACCATTGGGCCAGGCATCTTCATCTTGAGGTAGGCAACATGAGTGGATATCATGAACTTGGCTAATGCCGGCCTGCCGAGCAGAGCATGGTATGGGCTCTCCAAGTCTACCACCTCGAATTCGAGACTCTCAGTCTGTGATTGTCCTTGGTACCAAACAGCACATCTACCCAGATCTTCCCATTGGGGAACAAGACACCCGGGTACTATACCATGGAAGGTGCAACTGCTCTGCTGCACTGATTCGGCGAATAACCCAACTTGACCATTGTGTCCCGATACATGATGTTTATAGCACTGCCATTGTCAACCAAGACTCGAGTGAATTTCACATTAATCTTTGGTCCAACCAAAGTCGGATCCACCACCAGTGCGTAGTTTCCTGGGCTTGGCATAACCCTGGGATTATCAGCCCTGCTCCAAGTGATCTCCTGCTCGGACCAGTTCAGGTATTTTGGACTGCTGGTGTGACTGCATTCACCTCCTTCGCCCTTCGCAGCTGACTTTTCTTGTCAGTTGGCTCGGTCACAAAAACCACATAACTTTGATGAGCTTCCTTGTAATCATTTCCGGGGTATCCACCTTGCCGACTCGGACCAGCATTGTTGTTGCCTCCCATATTTACCAGGTTAACCGGCTTTGTGGCTGCCGGCCTTGGAGCTCCTTCGTTCACCGGGGTTGCATTGGCTCCGGATAAAGGCGTATTTGGCCTGAAATTCGGTCTAGGAGCACCTCTCTGAGGTGGCCCTCTCTGACCTTCCGCCTGGATGCGATGATGCCAGCTACAATTCCGAGTTGAATGATTGGCCGGCTTGCGTGGGTCTGTTGTGTGATAACGGCAAGGCCCATCTATCATTGCCTCAAAAGTTAAGGTGGACTCGGTCCATCCCACACTTTCTTTGCCCAGGCACCTTGATTCGGCCTCCAAGCTGGACCCTCATTTTTTGGTCTCTGGCTATCAGGATGATCCATATTTACTGCAGCAACCTGGTCTGAGCCGTATCTGTAATCCGGATCTCTCCTTTTATAACCGAACTCATGTCGGTCACTGGGCCTCAATGGTCCTGTTCGGTTGTTGACCGGTTGCCTCCTGCTTGTTCCCACCGCATCCAACGCTGGCTGCGTCGGATCGCCAAGAGCATATGTATCTGCTATCCGGATCATTTCCGCCAGGGTCTTTGGCATATCCTCTGGAGCTTCTGCCAAGCGGGGTGCCATGTCGGCAACCCTGCGCAAACCAAGAAATGGCCTGCTCCTCCACGACACCTTCACAAGAATTGCGAATGTTGCTCCACCGAGTCAAAAATTCTCGGTCTGTCTCCCGCTCTTCCTGCCTGCACGCAGACAAGAGCTGAGGTCGGTTTGGCCTCTTGTAGTGCTGGAGAAGTTGCTGTAAAAGCCTGTTCCAAATCCATCCAAGAGTTGATACTCCCTCTGGTAATTATTCAGCCAAATCCGGGCTGGCCCTTCCAACATATGCGGGAGATACCGGACCGCCCATCGGCGATTGCCCCCCGCAATGTGCACCGAGGATACATAGTCTATCAGCCAATCCTGCGGCTTAGTGCTGCCGTTATACGGCTTTGTGATTCGGCCAAGCTGAAACAACGGCACATTCGGCTCGTTCATGATCCGAGGCCCAAAGCAGGAGGACCTGGTGGGCCTTGCTCTTCCAGCCTCTCGGACTGATAAATCCTATCCAACCTGAGACGCTGATCATCCGGAGCCAATGTCCGAGGTCCCAGCCTGGACGCAAGTGCATTATCATACGTTTGGTATCCGGCTCGCGCCATAGCCGAATTACCATCATCATAGTGGTAGCCCGCCTGGCCACCACCTTGTGCTGCGCTTGCACCATCACTTGCTGCTCCTGCCGGGGTTGATTCTGCCCAGGAGGACGAGGTGGTTGACCTCGGCCAGCCGAATTGCCCCTTCCGGCTCCCGGATTGCCTTGACCGCCATTGTTTCTGCTCTGGCCACCTCTTCCTTGTGCGCTAGCTGCTTGCCGGCATACTCAGCATCATAGGCCTGCAGCTGTTTGCTCTTGCCCGAATTCACGCTTGGGCCCGGTCAACTCCGACATGTGGAGATGACGCTTGCCCCTTGGATCTCTGGCTAACAGCCTTAGCCGACACTACCACTCGAGAACCACCAGCGTCCGGATTAGCTTTCCGAAAAGCCTCATTCTGCCGGTTACACACATCAACCAGCTCATTGACTCTTTCTGCCTGCTTGCGCCAAGCATCCCCGGTTAAAGTGGTCAACTCGGCTCGCGCTGCCGCTGCAGCCCTAAGATTCTTGGCCGGGGAGCTATACACCGGCTTGCCTGTACCCGATCTATGACTAGTAGCCTTACTCGAGCTCGATCTTGCGGCTCTAGCTAACTCGTCATTGAGGTCCTTACCCCTGTTGCGCAAGTCAACTCTCTTGCGTGGGTGAGGCGCTACTGGAGTGAAACCATCGGTGATACCATTGGCAGCATTGTACTCTCTCATGTCTCTATCAAATGCTTGCCTAGACTCTACCACCAACCGGGCTTCTCTTTGCAACCTCAGGCGCTCTGCCTCTAACTGAGCTATAGTAAGCTCTACATTTGCCCCGGTGCCACTGGCCGAGCCAACTTTTCGAGGACATCCTCTAAGGGAGCCTCCATACTTGACATGCCAAGTGGGCCAACCGGATCTGGTTTCTCCTTTGGGAATTTCGCCGTCCGAGTCGGCTTGTCAACCGGATCGGTTGGTGTGATCAGCTCCTCGGGTATGCTGTTGCCGGCATCTCCTTTGCCAGCTCCAGCACTTGCTCCGGTCATCATCACTTCCACGCTACTCCCGGGGCGAGCGCTACGCCGTCCGAGAGCTGCGCGGAGAAGGAGGTCCTCGGCCACGAGCACCTGCGCCGGGTACTCGCGGACAAGCTCGGTGGTGACGTAGGTGAGGAAGCTGCCGAACTGGATGAAGTGTCCATCCACAGGGAGTGGTCCTCCCGCGAAGCAGCCGGCGTTGTCGCTGATGAAGGTGAACCCGCCGTAGTTGCAGACGAGCCCTGACCGCACTCGCACGCCGGAGCTGGTGACGGAACCCGTCCGGATGGAAACCCCAACGCCACTGCTTGCCCCACGGTGGGCGCCAACTGTCGTGGTGGTGTCACGGCAGATGCCATAGGATGGCTTAAGTTGGGGGCTCGCTGGGACGTTGGGGGATCCGGGGAGGGTGTGCGCGCTCAAGAAGCACGCATGAAGAACAACCAAGAACTCACAAGAACAAGCAAGAACAAGCCAAACCAAGAACAACCAAAGCACACCAAGATGTACCCTGCTTCGGGGCCCTCTTGAGGAGGTAACACCCCTACTGCAGCACTAGCCTACTCTCTTATATCTCAAAGGGAACAAGTACAAAGTGCTCCTCGAGCTGTATGAAGCAACAATGGTGAGAGCTCTAAGAGGAAGATGGAACAGGGGGAAATGAGGCCTCTCCTTCGTCGTCCCTCGCACTGGAGGATGTAGTGGTCTACTTATACACTAACCGGTTTACCTTTTTGCCCCTGGCCGGAGATGATAATGGCATTGCCAAGAGGAAAAGGACAAGCCTCTGCCCCTGTCAATCCAACGGCCGGACTGTCAGGCCTATCTTGCCCCTTCGGGCAATGGCAGCTGTAGCCCACCGGGTCTAGGTCACATCCTCTTTCCCGAATTGGCCGAGTCAGCTCCTAGGTTGCTGCGCTCCCAGGAATCCCGTGGCTTGACCTGGCTGTCAAGTCCTAGCAGGCCTATCTTGCCTCTTCAGGCAATGGCAGGCGTAGCCCACCGGGTCTAGGCCATAGCCCCTTTCCCGAATTGGCCGAGTCAGCTCCTAGGTTGCTGCGCTCCCAGGAATCCCGTGTCTTCTGAGCCTCGGGCAGGAGGCCTGCAGGACCCGTGAACTTTACTGACATTACTCGGCCCCTGTGCATTATCCGACATTACTGGTAAGCCGGGTTCTTCCAGGCAACCCGGCTAGCTGAGCCGGATCTCTTCCAGGCAACCCGACTAGTTGAGCCGGATCTCTTCCTAGGCAACCCGGCTAGTCGAGCCGGATCTCTTCCTCTGATCCGGCTAGACTTTGCCTGATGACTCTTGGTCTCTTCCTGTCTTTAAACATGATCCGGTCCGAGTGATCCGGTTTGTGAGACCCGGATTGACTTTCCATTCCACCTCTTTGCCCTACCCGGGGGCAACTCCCCGACAGCCAACCAGTTTGAACCTCAGTTGGGGCCAGTTCCTGTGTTGGCGTCCAATAGCAGCTCGCCACAGCGAAAGGAAGCGCCGGACGCTGTTGCGGCTAAGAACCAGTCCAAGGAGACAGAGAGGTATCCCGAGGCGGGGGGACAGAAGGCGCTTTTGGAAAGCGAAGTGGGGCCGTCGAAGCAGTATGTTGATCCGCTGGTGGGCGATATCCCTTGGATCGAGAGCCAGCCAATCAGAGAGGCAGCAACGTGCATGGTCTGGACAGCGACACGGCCTTGGATATGTCCCAAGAGAAATACATTCAAATTTCTTTGTCTTCTGCTGGGGGAGAGTTGGAGTTGTTTGCGAGGTGATCGGGAGGAGGCTGTGCGGGCCGTGGGCCGGCTTGAGAGTACGGCGTCACACAGGCCAGTCTTACTCTGGGCCAAATAGCGAGATGCACGTGGAGGAACGTGACAGAGCGGCTGCGGTGTGGAGATCGAAGATGAACAAGCCGTGGAGGTGGAGTCCTGGCCTATGACGGGTTAATGACGCCGGCGGAGGAGCTAGCTTTCGCTAAGCTGCGGTCCTTTTGTGCCACGATCGTGAAAACTCTGGCCCCACCGTTGCTCAAGGAGGTTGAGGCGGCAACGAAGTTGTGTGCAGAAGCACCACCATTCACCCCCAGGAGAACTACTAGGAGCGGAGTACAAACGCCGGCCATCACGAATGGCGACAATCGAAGCAAAAAGGCATCGGCTTCGGATACGGTGTTGCTCAAAGCGCTGGGTATTGTTCCGACAGAGCTAGCGGTCAACGAGGAAGATCTTGAGGTGTTCAAGGGGATGTTCGATTCCCCTCTACGTGCCAACCAGCTAAGGGTGGTTGCCTCCATCTTGGTAAGGTGGTACCGCCAAGCTTCGAGCCCACGGAGGCGTGCCAGTTGGTGGGCGTGGCATAATTGCCATGCCACGGGTGTTAAAATCTGTTTCCTTATGGATACACAACTTGAGGTGTTGGCTTGGAATGTTCGAGGTTTGAACGATCCAGCAAAAGGAGTGTGGTGAGGGAGTTTATTGCTACCCTTCGTGTGAGCATTGTGTGCTTACAAGAGACGAAGATGGGTGTAATTGACATTTTCCTTGTAATGCAATGTTTAGGGCCGTCGTTTGACGTTTCGTCTACTTGCCGGCGGAGGAGACTAGAGGAGGTATCTTGCTTGCTTGGATACTTCGGTAGTTGACGTGACTAATGTCAGCTACGACACGTACGCGATTACAGGAGAAGTAACAACACGAGATAATAACAAGTGGTGGATCACGACGGTGTATGGGCCTCAAGCTAACGAGGAGAAAATTGCGTTCTTGAACGAATTAAGGGAGAGGAGATCGTTATGCCCAGGGCCGTGGATGGTGCTTGGGGATTTCAACATGATCCTCAATGCGAGGGAGAAAAACAATAGTAACCTGGACCGGAACATGATGGGGAGGTTCAGAAGTTTTGTGCAAGAACAGGAACTCAAGGACCTGTACATGCACGGGAGGATGTTCACGTGGAGTAATGGGAGAGATACGCCCACGATGTCGAGAATCGACAGAGCTCTAGTGTCGGTTGATTGGGATCTGATGATACCAGACGCAATTATGCAGGCGTTATCTTCTTCGATATCTGATCATGCCGCCTCTGCACATAGCGATGAATGCGCGATGAACCCAAAGAGAAGATTCAGGTTCGAGTCATTTTGGCTCAAATTGGAAGGTTTTCCTGAGGCTCTTAAGGAAGCCTGGGTGTGCGATGCGTCGATCGTGGACCCCTACCGCCGTCTGGATGCTTTATTTTGGAATGCGGCGGAGTATTTGCAGGCGTGGGGCCAGAAGAAGGTGGGGAATGTGAAGCTGAAAATAGCAATTGTGAATACAGTCATATTCAGACTCGATGTCGCGCAGGAGAGGAGGAATCTGTCGCCCGGGGAGCGGTGGCCGTGGAGAGAGCTGAAGTTGTCGGTTCTGGGGCTGGCGTCGCTAGAGAGAACGATCGCAAGACAAAGATCTTGGGTGCGCTGGATAAAAGAGGGTGACGCGAACACACGACTGTTTCATGCAGTTGCAAACGGCAGGAGGGTTAAGAATTTCATACCAGCAATCAGAGTAGGGGATGAAACTGTCACGAACCAGGAAAGGAAAGTGCAGGTGTTTACGGATGCATACGAAAACCTGCTAGGGAAAATGCAGACAAGGGATCATGGCATTAACCTAGATGAGTTGGAGTTGCCGCACCTAGACCTAGCTGAGCTCGACCGGTTGTTTACGGAAGAGGAGATCTGGGCGGTGATCAAGGAGTTGCCGTCAGACCGAGCGCCGGGTCCTGTCGGATTCACAGGAGGTTTTTACTAGGCGGCCTGGCCAGTAATTAAGGAGGACATCATGCGGGGCCTCCTGAAGCTGGCGGTGGGGGATGGCAGAGGTTTCGCTAGGTTAAACAGGGCCATGATAACTCTGATCCCGAAGAAACAAGATGCGAGCGAAATTGGAGATTTCAGACCTATCAGTCTTGTACATAGTTTTGCGAAATTATTCTCCAAACTGATTGCAAAAAGGCTTAGGCCGAGGATGGGAGAGCTGATTCGGCCGAATCATCAGCATTTATAAAAGGCAGAAATCTACATGATAACTTTGTTCTGGTTAGGCAAGTGGCCAGGAGGATACTGATGCATGTAAAATGCATACATGAACTTTGCACTTTAATTGCTTATATTCCAATCAATATTTGCATCATATAAGGGTTATATCAATGTTTTTATAATGATTTTTGGGAATATTCATTTATTTTCTATTTTTATGGAATTAACCCTGCACAGGCAGAAAACCCCGTTTTCTTATTTAATGTTTCAGGGACCCACCCATTTGGGCCTCGTGGCTCCGTTGCCTTCGATCTTTTCTCCACCGACATCGTCTTGACCTAAAAACGCCTATAAAAAAGGTCCCCCGACGTTCTCTGGAAGGAGCGCCGCACAAACACAGAAACACCGAAACGGAGATCAGGAGCTGCAGATTGGAGGGGGAAAACTCCGGCGGGGCGCTGCCGGCGTGGTCTCCATCTTCTCCATCGACTTCTCCACCGTCTCCATGATGAAGAGGGAGTAGTCCACCTCTGGACTATGGGTTTGTGGAAGTAACTTATGTATCTCTCCTCTCTTGAGCTTCACTAATTAGCACCGTATGAGCTGCTGAACATGATTACGGTCACCGTTGTAATACCTTTGTGGTGGATCTTTATGAGTTAATATATGTTTGAGATTGCAATGTTTGTTTCAGTTATGAGTATAGATGCATATTATGTACCCCGTTCTTGTCTACTTGTTTTGATCAAGCATGTTTATGAGAGCGTGTGTGGGGGAACGTGTGCATTAGTTGGAGTAACGGGGGGTGGCTAGTGCAGTGAACGTGAGAGAAAGTTCTGCGATCCACTTTGGTATCTTTACCTTACTTTGTTACCTCACTAGGGATAAACTAAAATACCATGCTACCGGGGATGTGGGCGTGACCATTGCCACTACTCCATGACTAGATCTAGCATGTTCTTATTTTCACTTCATGTCATGATACTTAATGCTATACTCTGAGTTATCTTAATTACTGAGGTGTTATGATTTAGTTCGCATCTTGGTGGAGTATAAGAGAGGTTAATAACCAAAAGATCTCTATGTTAGGACGTGATGCCCATATATCTAAGTAACTTGTTATCAAACCCTGTGTTGCAATCTCATATGTTAACTGTGTGTGTTCCATTGTCTACCACTTTATAAAGAGAGAGTGCATTTGTGAAACCATGAACCCCAGTCCATTTTTAATCATAAGAAACACCTTTCCAACACCATATACCACTTTTCTATTTTCAGCCATCATTAAATCCGAAAATACAAAAATACTTTTCATCTTGCATACATCATTCAAAAACCCAAAAATATCATTTACATTGCATCCACCATCATTGCATATTTATTTCTTGTTTGCATTGCATAACTATCCTGATATCATTCTTACACCTTGTGCTTGACAACCACAGGTGAGGTTGAGGACCAAAACATCTAACCTTGTTTTGTAGGTAACCAAAAGAAGGATAAGAAGATAAATCTACCACTTCAGATTCCCCGAGAGTTCGATATTAAACCCTCGAGTCACCCCTCGTGGGGAAAACTGTCTTCCACTTACTATACACTCTGCACTTGGAGTCTCAACCTAATCCCGTTTATTTTGCAGGTATCAAGCCTTGCTCTTCGGGACATCAAGACGTTTTCTGGCGCCGTTGCCGGGGAATCGTAGCTGAGAGATTTATCCAAGGGTGTGCATCATCGCATTCATCTCACAACAAAGTCAACGTCACCAACTTGTGCTAACACCTAAGCTTGGGGAGGTTGCACCTACGTGAGCACCATCTTATCCATCTTTACTTACAAAGCAATTTATTTGTTTTGTTAGTGTCATTGCATATCATATCATATTTATTTCAGTTTTGCATAAAAAATTAAAAATACCAAAAAAACTTGCTAAAATGGGAGAAAGAACTAAGTTGTGTGACTACACAAACACTCCTAATGATCAATTTATCACGAGAGCTATTGCCACACCTAAGATAAATGCTGAGAGTTATGAAGTAAGTCCTAGTTTGTTGAACTTGATAACTAGGGAACAATTTGGTGGTAGTGCTATGGAGGATGCCTCTATGCATCTTCATGACTTTGTTGAAATATGTGACATGCAAAAGTTTAAAAATGTGGAAAGTGATATCCTAAAACTGAAGTTATTTCCTTTTTCACTTAGAGGAAAAGCTAAAGAGTGGTTGCATTCCTTGCCATCTGGTAGTATTAATTCTTGGGATGATCTAAAAGAAGCTTTCATTAAGAAATATTATCCCCCTGTTAAAATTTTGCAAAATAGAAACAACATCCTTTCTTTTAGGCAAAATGAAAATGAACATGTTGCTATGGCTTGGGATAGGATAAAACTTATGCTTAGAACTTGTCCCTCACATGGAGTTAATGAATGGACCATATTACACTCTTTCTACAATGGTTTAAACTACATGTCTAGAAACATACTTGATTCTGCTGCTGGAGGTGCTTTTATGAGTAAGACTATAGTAGAAGCTAAAAATATATTGGAAAGCATTTTACAAAACTATAGTCAATGGCATACTGATAGGGCACCTAATCCTTCTAAGAAAGTGAACTCTATTGAAGAAACTAATGATTTGTCATCTAAAATGGATACTATTCTTGCTTTGCTTAATAAACCTAGTGTTGAAAATGTTCCTTTGCAAGAACTAGTTGGAAACAATTCTGAAAATATTGATGTCAACTTCATTAGGAACTATGGTAATAATGGGTATGGTAACAACAATTATAACTCTTATAATAAACCCCCATATGTGCCAAATAAATATGCTTCTAGTGGTAATGTTTCTAGTGACTTGGAAAACACCATTAGATCTTTTATATCTACCCAAAAAGAGCTTAATAAGGAATTTATCTCTAAGTTTGAAAAACAAGATGCTTTGTTTGAAAGGGTAGATCAGCTTACTAAGGAAGTCTCATCATTAAAGAGCATCATTACAGCCCAAAAACATGAGGAAACAATAAAATATTGCCAAGAGGTTATCAATAAGTCTTGGGAACACATTCATGAGCAAGAGAGAGTTGCTAAAGAATCTATTGGGGTAATGAAAGAGGTTGAAGTTGAGGAAGTTAAAATGCTTAATGAAGTCAAGGATCCTTTGCTTGACTTAGAAAATTGTAGCTTGCATGAATTAATATCTATCTTACAAAAATTTGCAAGTGATCCTTCCATCAACACTAACCAAGCAGGTTTTGGTTCTTATATTGCTAATCATGTCTTGAAAGAAAAGATTGCTAGGTACAACCAAGAGGCTATGATACCACCTAAGCTTGGGGATATGTGGATACCTAAGGTACTAGTAACTATTGGAAAAGAGACACACCATGCCATACTTGATCTAGGATCTAGTGTCTCTGTTTTATCTAAAGAACTATATGAAGTGCTTGAATTGAAAAATCTTGAAAAATGCTCTATTGAACTAGCACTTGCTGATGACTCTATTAAACATGCTTTGGGAAAAGTAAGTGATGTTATGGTAGAGTTACATATGACTTTTGTGCCTGTGGATTTTCTAATCATGGACATGGGGAATAAAACCTCTAGTCCTATTATTCTTGGAAGACCTTTTCTTCGTACCACAGGTGCTATCATTGATTCAAAGGAAGGGAATGTAAAGTTTCAGTTTCCACACAAGAAGTGCATGGAACACTTTCCAAGGAAGAGGGAACCACCAAAGTTCAAGCTCCCTCATGAGCTTCGTCCACAATAAAACAACAAGTAAGAAGCCTAGCTATATGGCTATAAAGAAAGCGCTTTGCGGGAGGCAACCCGGTTATTTTTATGTGTGATTTTCTTTGTGTCCTCTTGCTGTAACAAGAGATTTGTTTAGTTAGGTTCTGGAGTTTTAATAAAGTGCCAAGTTTTACCCTTTTTGGTTTGAAAAAGTTGCTTATAGCGTTCGGAGATTTTATTCCTGCACGAGTCAGTGCACGGTATGATTTTTAATTCTTATTCTGTAACTCCGAATGAGCTCATATTTGAACTGTAGTTGCAACTTTTCATCCTCTGTATGCATGAATTTTTTCGGAATTTTTCGAGAAAGTTTGGTAGGGTAGAAAAATACGTTTTGCTGCTGCTGTTTTTCTGGACAGATTCTGTCCCATTTTGTTTGATGCATGCTTTGAGCTTTTAAGTTGAATCTTTTTGATCCAATTGAGTTTATGAGTAGGCATACAACATTATACTTTCTGGACATTCATATGAATTTTTGTTCAAGGATTATATGCAGCAAGGAACCTATTTGTTTATCACTATTAATGCACCCCACAGAAAAGAGATGGGAGAAACGGTGTTTTGAAGTTTTTTCACAGGGATTGGAGGAGATGCACCAAGAGCTATCCAAGGATGGTGAAGACCATAAGCTTGGGGATGTGAAGACAACCCCGCTGGACCTACACACTCTCGGTTTGCACACGTCCAACTTCTGTTTTTCGATCGAAACACTTTATCGCATAAACTTGGAGCGTCGTTTTTTGTTTTTGTTTGAGTCTTGAGAGACCACCACACTATCAATTATATATGAGAGAGCTACTGGAAATATGGGTTGAAATATGTTGGATGCTTTTATAAGATTGGGAAAAGGGATGTTTGACTTGATTTTTAATGATACATATAGTTGCATGATTCATGAGCTTGTTTATGAGTAATAGTTTGCAAATTCTTTTTGTAGAGCTATCACTTATTCATGTTTTGGTGCTGATTGTTATTTACTTGGTTTAACATGGATTAGTTAGTTCTATGGACACTCATGCATGCATCTAGATGGTCAACTTTCTCCCTTTTGCTAGCCCAAAAACTCCAACAAGCAAAAACTTGTTTCCAACACCTTCAACCAAAGTTATTCCAGTGAGTCCACCATATCTACCTATTGGCTTTATGCTATTCCGAGTATGTTTAACATGTTGTTTGTGTTATCTTACCTCTGAATGAAAATGTTTATGTTATTGATTGCAATGGAAAAAATTGGTTATATAGCTCTCACGAACTTGATGCACAATGTTCTTTTATTTGCATAATAAAACTTGACCCATTGTGATTAAGATTATGATGTTTGTGGCTTGATGAATGTTTTGGGTTGGAAGTTAGCCCATATGTGCTGTCACATGGCAAGCTTTCAACACGCTCTTCATCTCATTTAGTTGATATCATGTGCTTTTGTCTATGGATGCTTATCATGTTGAAATAAATGTGGAAATAGAGTGAGTTTAAATGAGTTTGTGTAAATGGTTAGAGAGACGCCTGGGCCGCTAATCTAAGCCATGCATCATTCATGGTGGAAATTTACTTACATACTATGGTGAACCTTCTGTGATACACCTTGCAATAAAAAACTATTCCAAATGGTAAATAAAAAGGGTGTTGAGATTGTTCATTTTGTTTGTTTGTCTTGTCATTTTGATATGGGCTTGTTCCATATCTTGGGACAAGAGGTACCCCAGTTGACGCTCTTGATGATACTATTATGCTTACAATGATATTTAATTGAACTTGCTTTGTTTCCCAAGTTGAGTAACACATGGTGTAAGTACTTGTATTCAAGGGGCATGAGACATTCAACCCATTCTTTATCAAGCACACTACTCATATTTGCTTTCACTTTAACCTTAATCATTCAAGATGCTATGATAGGGGCAATGAGAGCTTGACACCAATGAATACCTTATTGCAATCATTAACTTAAGTAGAAGAGTTTGGAAGTTGGATGAAACTTATGCATGCTTTACCTCTACTCACATATACATCTTTCCAAAGTGTACACCTATCATATTCAGATTTTCATCTACACTCTATGACCATTGTAGGATGTTCTACTTATCATTATGCATACATGTGTTCCATATTACTTGCTACCATGTTACACTTTGTGAACTATCAATGAACATCCTTGTCTTGAATACTTGATATCACTTCATAAACTATTTGCATATTGCTACTCCTTTGAAGAATGAATCATTTGACTATATGTAGCAATAGTAATCATCTTTGATATCATTGTTAAGTATTAAATTGCAAAGTCCATGTTAGTTTTATCATCTTCATACTCGAGGACGAGCATGGATTAAGCTTGGGGATGTTGATGCATGTAAAATGCATACATGAACTTTGCACTTTAATTGCTTATATTCCAATCATATTTGCATCATATAAGGGTTATATCAATGTTTTATAATGATTTTTGGGAATATTCATTTATTTCCTATTTTTATGGAATTAACCCTGCACAGGCAGAAAACCCCGTTTTCTTATTTTAATGTTTCAGGGACCCACCCATTTGGGCCTCGTGGCTCCGTTGCCTTCGATCTTTTCTACACCGACATCGTCTTGACCTAAAAACGCCTATAAAAAAGGTCCCCCGACGTTCTCTGGAAGGAGCGCCGCAAAAACACAGAAACACCGAAACGGAGATCAGGAGCTGCAGATTGGAGGGGGAAAACTCCGGCGGGGCGCTGCCGGCGTGGTCTCCATCTTCTCCATCGACTTCTCCACCGTCTCCATGATGAAGAGGGAGTAGTCCACCTCTGGACTATGGGTTTGTGGAAGTAACTTATGTATCTCTCCTCTCTTGAGCTTCACTAATTAGCACCGTATGAGCTGCTGAACATGATTACGGTCACTGTTGTAATACCTTTGTGGTGGATCTTTATGAGTTAATATATGTTTGAGATTGCAATGTTTGTTTCAGTTATGAGTATAGATGCATATTATGTACCCGTTCTTGTCTTCTTGTTTTGATCAAGCATGTTTATGACAGCGTGTGTGGGGGAACGTGTGCATTAGTTGGAGTAACGGGGGGTGGCTAGTGCAGTGAACGTGAGAGAAAGTTCTGCGATCCACTTTGGTATCTTTACCTTACTTTGTTGCCTCACTAGGGATAAACTAAAATACCATGCTACCGGGGATGTGGGCGTGACCATTGCCACTATTCCATGACTAGATCTAGCATGTTCTTATTTTCACTTCATGTCATGATACTTAATGCTATACTCTGAGTTATCTTAATTACTGAGGTGTTATGATTTAGTTCGCATCTTGGTGGAGTATAAGAGAGGTTAATAACCAAAAGATCTCTATGTTAGGACGTGATGCCCATATATTTAAGTAACTTGTTATCAAACCCTGTGTTGCAATCTCATATGTTAACTGTGTGTGTTCCATTGTCTACCACTTTATAAAGAGAGAGTGCATTTGTGAAACCATGAACCCCAGTCCATTTTAATCATAAGAAACACCTTTCCAACACCATATACCACTTTTCTATTTTCAGCCATCATTAAATCCAAAAATACAAAAATACTTTTCATCTTGCATACATCAATCAAAAACCCAAAAATATCATTTACCATTGCATCCACCATCATTGCATATTTATTTCTTGTTTGCATTGCATAACTATCCTGATATCATTCTTACACCTTGTGCTTGACAACCACAGGTGAGGTTGAGAACCAAAACATCTAACCTTGTTTTGTAGGTAACCAAAAGAAGGATAAGAAGATAAATCTACCACTTCAGATTCCCCGAGAGTTCGATATTAAACCCTCGAGTCACCCCTCGTGGGGAAAACTGTCTTCCACTTACTATACACTCTGCACTTGAAGTCTCAACCTAATCCGTTTACTTTTGCAGGTATCAAAGCCTTGCTCTTCGGGACCATCAGATACATCAGCGGAAACTAAAAGGAGTGCTTCTGAAGTTAGACATCTCACGAGCCTTCGACGCCATGTCCTGGAGTTTTCTTTTTGAGGTGCTGAGGAAGATGGGCTTCCCTGATCTGTTCCTCAAATGGATCACACTTATGCTGTCTACGGCGAACACGAAGGTGATAGTGAACGGTACCCCAGGGAGGAATTATGCACGTCCGCGGGCTCCGACAAGGGGATCCGACGTCACCACTGCTGTTTGTCATGGGCATGGAGGTTCTCACAGCTACGATTCTGAAGGCGGTGGAGGCGCAATTGCTACAGAATCTCGCGGGTATATCTCCGCTGCAGCGCGCTTCGATCTATGCGGACGATGTAGTGGTTTTCGTTCGTTTAGACGAGCAAGAGATGCTAGCAATGAAGGAAATCTTGAGCATCTTTGGGGAGGCCTCGGGTCTGAAAGTGAATTATCGAAAAACAACGGCGACGGTGATCCGTGCCGGTGAAGGCGACGAGGAACGGGTGAGGGTGGCGCTGGGCTGCCAAACAACGCGCTTTCCAATCAGATACCTGGGTCTGCCGCTCGCCCTGCGGCCGCTCACTAGGGACGAATGGCAGCCGTGGATTGATCGTGTTATCGAGTTCGTTCCTGGATGGCAGAGAGGCATGATCGAGCGGGCGGGGCGCCTAACGATCATCAAATCGGTGATCACAGCCAAGCCAATACATCAATTGCTGATTGCCGACGCTCCAATTTGGGTGCTAGAGGCAGTGGAGAAGTGGCTACGGGCGTTCTTTTGGGAAGGGAAGAAGGAAGTAACAGGCGGCAAGTGTCTGGTGGCTTGGGATGCGATCGCCAAGCCGACGGAGTTTGGCGGACTGGGGGTGAAGGACCTCCGCTTGCAGGGGCTCGCGCTACGCACAAGATGGGAATGGCTTAGAAGGACGGATCCGAGTAGACCGTGGCAGGGATTGCCGATGATGCGCGACTCGGATGCAGCGGCGGTCTTCGACAGCCTAGTGACGATTGTTGCTGGTCGTGGTAGCGAAGTTCTTTTCTGGACTGATAGATGGATTGGAGGGCGCGCGGCTATGGACATTGCCCCTGCCGTGGTCGCCGCAGTTCCGACGAGGCGCAAGAACAGGCGCACGGTGCAAGAGGCGATGGTGAATCAGAATTGGGCTCTTGATGTGTCGGAGGAGCTGACTAAGGAAGGTTACCATCAGTGGGTACGGCTGTGGCTTGCTGTTGGTGCCGTACAGCGTGATGAGCAGGAACGGGACAAGTTCCTGTGGTCCACGGCAGCCTCCGGGGTGTACTCTGCCAAATCCACGTACGCGAGGCTGCAGCAAGGGAGCATCAGAGATGGAATGGCAGAGCCGATTTGGAAATCCTTCGCGACGCCGAAGTGCAAAATTTTCTGCTGGCTTGCGTTGAGACGGAGGTTGTGGACGGCGGACAGGAGAACGCGACATGGACTGCAGGAGAGAACTGATCCCTGCTTTACCTGTTTGCAAGAGGAGGATACGATTGACCACATTTTGGTCCAGTGCCCATATGCTAAGGAAGTGTGGTGGAAGTGCCTACAAGCGGTGGGCATTCGGTTGTCGGAACCGCAAAACACTATCTGTTTCAAAGACTGGTGGACGACAGCGAGGATGCAGGTGCAGAGGGGTGACAAAAAGCGTTTCGACACCCTGATCATCTTGATTGCGGGTTGTTGTGGAAACAACGGAACGCAAGGGTGTTCGGCAGGGTCGATGAGCAATTGAGTCCTATGCGTTTGGTAGATAAGGTGAGAGAGGAGTACTTGCTTGGGTGAGAGCAAGGTTTGGAGTAGGTGCAAATGATGTCGCGAGAGAGTAGAGTTGGCGAGAAGGGTGTGTGTGGTGTTTCTGGTTCAGTTGTTTGCAGCTGAATTCAGAATTCTTGTAAGTTGTTGTGCTCTCCTTCTATATGAATAAGGTATGCCGTTTTGGCATACTCTCAAAAAAAAATTTATCAGCTTTACAGGATGTATTTAGTCAGGCGGTTTAGATGCCATTAACAGATCATGGTGTTTTCCAAGCCAAGAACCAAGATAGGATTATAGTGCTGGAACTGCAACGATCTATGTCCTTTGGAGTCGTACCAAATGGGATGTGAGTGTGTATCCATTCTTTGCAAGTATATTACTTAGTGCAAAAGTTTTCTCATGAGGATAACTAGGTCTCCAAGATTTGTATTTACCAGTAAAGATAATTGTGAGCCCAAAGATAAACTGGAAGAGCCAAGCACGTGCTAGCTGAATGACGTTATAATAATATACTCAGATTTTCTATTTTACTTAATGGTGGTGGGGGTAATTTCTAGAATTTCAATTCTTTTAAATGGGATTAATTACTCCAATCCTTCATTCTGAAATCTGAATATTTGGTATTTGATTGCCTTAGGAGTAGTACTAGATCTTGTTTCATGACATGTTTTTGCAAGGCATTACAGCTATTTGCTATTGTCTGTTGGTGATGTTCATTCAATTAGTAGGGTAATAATTAATCTATGTTTCAGTATTATTCTTTTGGTTGCTTTTGATATTAGTCAATATAGGCATTACATGTACGTACACTGATTACTATCAGCATGCAATTTCGCCAACTCTTCAAGTATGAGCTTGTAATATGTCAACTGTTAAGAGTATAGTGGTTTTCTAACGAGAGTGGATTTTGGGCTGTGCTGATGTATTCTAACAGTGTGCAAAAATCCAAATCGAAAAGCTCTGTAAAAAATCGTAGAAGTTGATGTATTCTACGGTGTGCAAAAATCCAAATCAAAAAACTCTGTATTTTGGGCTGTGCTAAATTGATAAAATTGTGGATCTGAAAAATTGAACTGTGCAGATTTTGAAACCTCTAACATTTGTCAGATTTTGTAGAATGCATTATCGGCCACATCTAGAATTGTTTCTGATTTTTTTGAAGCTTCAAAAATTCTGAATTTGAATTTTGAGTAATATATCAAGAGCAATGTAGCTCGGGCTCCAATTTAGGTTTCCGTTTTTAACAAGATACACAATAGTATTAGGAACGGGTGAGATCATTCCTTATACCCGGAAACATTTTGCAAATAATGACAATTTATCTTATGTATTACTAGAATCATATTGAATTGCAAATAATGACAATTTGTTTTATAAAGTGCAAAAGACTCTGATACAATTTTTTCTACTATAAATTGTCCCTTTAATTATGAGACGTGCGTTTCACGTACATGCCAACTATGTTTTAAGGAATCAATAATAGCGTTTGGTAGTGCTCGTTCCAGGGCCAATTTAGGTGTCTATCTCTTGGCGTTAATTATGTGCTTATCTAGCCAAATTGAGATTGTTTGCGGCCGGGGACCTATAGCTGGGAGCCCGTCCATGGTTCGGTTTCAATTTCCAACACGGTTAATCTGAACATATATACGGCCCAGCTAAATATTTTACTTTGTGGGTACATTCAGACAAAAAACTGAACACGGTTATCTATTTTTAGATTGATCATTGCTATCCTCGGAATCTCGGATCGATCGCTTTAAGTAGCATATCCACTTCTGTCTGGAAATATAAAGATGATCGGATAACGGGACCTTTCGTCTCAGATAGGAGGTCTCCAGGGGTCAACCGTTAGAACAGTGCCGAATATGGGTATCGATATTGCTTTTATTGGCTGCTCCACCAAGACAAAAATCCATCGAACATGGACCCGCACGCATGTTCGAATAAGATCGATCAGTCAGCAGCGGGCCATAAATTTTTTTCCCAGAGCTAGGCTGATTAAAATAGCCCGGAGAAATTGCCTCGCGAGTTCCTCCGCATGGCACGGCTCGGTTGCTTCCGAGAAATACAGCAAATCTCGACGCGTCGTAAAGTTAAATATAACAAAGGGATTAACGCGCATCTGAAACACACGGAATGAGCATGAACAAGTTAGAGGAATACGCATTTGCACCTTCTCTTCTCGGTGGGATTTTGGCAAAGACCAATTTGACCCGAGCACGTCAGCAGTGATGCAGAATGCAGGCCTTACATTGCTTTTTTTTAGACAAAATGCAGGCCTTACATTGTTTTGCACGGGAGGCCCTTGGCCTTGGATCGAAACCGAGATGGAGTAGCAGCATTCTTCAGGCCCGTCTATGGGCGCTCAACGAGCCCTCCAAGAAGCCGATCTGCTGACCACAACGGTGTGTAAAGCCCAACAGTAGAAATGTATGAAAATGGCCAACAACCGACACTGGACCAGGCCGGCCCGCGTCGCTCACGGGACGCCAATACACACTCGCGAAGAGGCCCAACAAGCTCCGGCCGGCCTCACTTCAGTTCTCTGTCTGTGTGTGTGTTAAATCCACACAGGTAAACCCCGTGACCCCAAGGGGCTCTCTCCTTCGTTTCGATTTCTGGCCGTCGGATCGAGCTCTTACCACGCGATCTGCACCGTCCGTTCGCGGTGGCAGCTACAGTAATTTAGTCCGCCGTCGTGGTGTGTGATCCAGGGGTCACTGCCTGTGGGGCCGGAGCGTCGCCGGTCCCACGCCGGCCCCGCTCGACAGCCGCACAGCGCGTCGTGCCCCCGGTGCGTTTCTCCCTCCACAAATCCACTGCGCGGACATTTTGCAGAAAAACGCCCGCAAAGGACCTGACCGTAATTTCCGGAAAGGTCGAGGATTTTGTTGCAAAAGTATCCGCAGAGCTCGCTCTCCTTCCTCTCCTCTCTCTCCCGCGACGGCCCGAGGCCGCCGTCGGCACCGGCGCGCATCGCCGCCGTTCCCGACCTCCCCGCGCAGATCCACGCCTACCACGAGCACCGCCGCCGTCGCCTCCGCCTCCTGGCCGAGCACCACGTGCCGGGGAGGCCGCACCGCTCCCCGCACGATTTTCAACGCATGCGGAGAAGGGCGCCGCCCGGTCGTCCCGGTCGCCTCACGCAACTCCGGATCGGCGGCCCCGACTCGCCGCTCTCGGTCGCCTCACGCAGTTCCGAATCGGCGGCTGCGACTCGCCGCCGCGGCCCCCTCCCCTCCCCTTTTCCAGCGGCGGCTGGAGATGAACGGCGCCGAGGCCAGTGGCGGAGGATTGGCACATCTCCTTTCCCCGCACGCCTCCCGCTCTCCCCTGCTCACCTAGCCGCCGACCTCCGTCGCCAAGGCTCGCTCTCCCCTGCTCACCTCGCCGCCGACCTCCACCCCCGCGCTCCTCCCCTGCGACCTGCTCCTCTCTCCTCCCTTCGGCCAGAGCTCTCTCTCCCCTCCCCTCTCTCCTGCTCCACAACCCCACCCTCAAACTCGCCAGCCACCTCCACCCCCTGCATCCCCGGCCTCGGGCCGCCCTGCTTGCCTCCACGCGTCTCCTCTTCCTCCGGCGACCGGCCGCCGTTCGCCTGCCCCTGCCTCGCTCCGGCCGCGCGGCGCCCTCCTCGGCATCCAGCTCAAGCCAGCGACCTCGCCTCCTCTTCCTCCGCCTCAAGCACAATCAGCTGACCGGCAACCTCGCATCTATTTCCTCCACCTCAAACAGCTGACCGACATCAAACCGACCATCAAAGTAAGCTCGGAAATCCTTCTGGTTGTTTTTTGTTCCATTTCGTGCTTCCGTTGATGCGTACTCTCTGTATTGTGATACTCTCTGTAATCTGCTAGAAAATAAACTGAACTTAAATTAGGACACTATGTGATACTCTCTGGAATACATCCATGAGTGTGTTAATTTAAATAGCCTAGCTACTGTGGCATGCTATCAGAATATCAGATGGCTTCTAGCCTGTGAAAATTGGAGTAGAATCCGTAACAGTAATTGGTGCTTTTACTGCTACATGCTATATAAATTGCAAGATTCGAGTAATCAGAAATCTCCTTATATTGAATTGCATATCATTCTCTTTACTTGAACAGGTTAAATGTAGGAAATTCTTTGATATCATAGTGTGCGTGGGGAAGTTAAAAAATTTGAGTGCAGGCCCAAAGCTGACATCAATGGCAGGCAATGGCGTGAATTTCACGTGTGGTAGTGGTGTATGTTTTTCTTCTCAACGGCATGATTCTATGCACTTAACTCCTAAGGTTTGTTAGGGCCATTGTCTACAAGTTGTGAGTCCCTTATGATGTACTTCCTCCATCTCCAGATACAAGTTATTTTTTTGGTTTCTCTCAGTCAACATTTTAAGGTTTAGTCTATGATTGTTTTTACTAGAATGGCGAGGAATATACCACCGAACTATTTTGCAAGACAAATTCTGAACCAAAATTTCCATGAATACATTAGAACAATTCATGCAGAAGTATTACAAGTGGAGATGGTATATGTGCCTCTTAAGCTTCCACGCAATTTGATAAATGTACACCCATTATTGAACCATAGAGCCTCACTCAAACAATCTGTAGCCTTTCAGATATTTTAGTAGTAAAGTTCCATACGTAGGCCAGATATTCCATTGGCCTGCATTTACTGTTTTATTCTTACGCTTTAGTATTTTGCACCACTGAATTATTAAAACAAGGAGTATAATCTACAAAGGATTTGGTTTATTGATGTCTCTTCATCCGATGATGTTCCATCTTTTTTGAAATAAGTACAACTACTCGCTCATTTCTTTTTTTCTTTGGTAATCAGAGATCTTTCATCCGGTTTAGTTGAAGTTCCAGATATTGCAATGTATTTACTACTTACTGACTTGGGAAAATCAAAGCTGGAACATCGTTTATAATTTAGTTTAGACTTGCTGATTCCGTTTGATGGGACCGTACGATGATTATTTAACAACTTGGCTTGCACTCACTATGTCTTTACCGTTTGATTTCTTCTTTCCAGTATATTCTCATAAACTTATCTGCATGTCCTATGCAGCACAGATATGATCAACTATTAGCCAAGTCTAAGATACATGCCAATTTCATTCGCTTATTGTTTTTCCTGATATTCTCTTACAGGTTTGGAGGTTGCTTATTGTTTTTGCTGAAGGGTGCGGCGTGTCGATTGGCATGTATTCTCCAAACCTGAAGACGCGGTGGGTCGATTAGCATGCATTCTCTTACAGATCTGATTTTAGAGAATTTAGACTGAATGATTTTTGCTGATATTCTCTTACAGGTTTGGAGATTGCAAGGCACAACATGAGTCTTCACTGGATTATTTCTTATTGTGTGAAGTGCAAATTTCCAGAAATGCATATTACCTCCTAACCTTAAGAATATGTATGAAAATCATGAAGGGAACTCATACCTTGCAGTTGGTAAATGTGATGACTGATAATTTAATCAACTGAAGACCAATAGATGACACAAGTGGGAGACTATTTCACTGCTGGTCCCACTGTGACGTTATACCGTCATCTCACCACTGAAATTTAGATTGCAGTGGCATGGCATCCAGAAAAATTAATACACACTGTTCTTGAGACATTCACCACATCCCACAGAAAAATGCATAGAAGGAGTGAAGGATTGGTAAGTATTTTCTTCACATCTTTGAGACAGAAATAAGTACTCTGTTTTGTTCTCGGCTTTTAGTTTTCTGTATTCATATTTGTTCTGGACTCATTCACCACATCGCATAGAAAATGCATAGAAGGAATGAAGGGTTGGTAATTATTTTCTTTACAGCTTTGAGAGAAGAATAAGTACTCTGTTTCGGTCTCAGATTTCAGTTCTCTGTACTGATATATTTTTGTGCTTGTGATATTTTTGGTATTTACAAAAATGTCTTTTATAATGGATAGATAAGTGAGACATGTACCATTTAAGTTGCCTTGCATGGTTTCTTATGAATTTACATTATAGTGAAAAAAAGGGTTTTGTTGGAACGAATTAACCCACTGTTTTAACTTCTCTGACTAATTAATGCAATTTTGCATTAACATGCTATATTATTGTGAGCTGTTTTCCTTGCACTGGAATTATTTTTGTGGTACAAACATGCAAGCTGAATTTGATGATGCATGTTCTTAGATGATTTTTATTCAAGTACATTCATATAGTACGTAACCTGCTAGGTTCGGGCTAGCTGATAGACATGCGATGTTCTCTCTTGCTTTTATAGCGTTGTGATGATCTTGTATATTTGTCGTCTCTGTAACTACAGTGGTACTAGATGCTATGTCCAATATGACTGAGACATTTCTATTTCTATTTCTCCTTACACTTTAAAGAGTGACAAGATGACAACTAATCATGTTCCGCACGGGCGGCTACACCTTTCATGAGAATTGAGATGGAGAATAAGGATCTATTCACATGGATGGTCTTTCGCTTCCCCGACAAAGTTGGGGTTTTCACCAAGGGGCAAACAGTTACTCTGGCACTTAGGCAAGACAGTCGTCACTTTCTCTGATGACGAGGGAAGCGACACCAGTGAAGGCGATGGTATGCGTTGACATCTGGAGAGGCGACAAACAACAACACTATATGGTTGTTGATATTTTTTTGACCAGCACAATAGCAAATGTCTTCTCTGAATACTAATGTACGTGATCCTGATTAGTCACTGCTTCACAGGGTATTTAAAAGATTTAGAATACGACAAATGCCGTTAATATGGCTCTGCATTTCTTACATACATCTCATTTTCCAATATTTCATTAACTTCACAATTGTAGTCTCTATTTGCTAACAGACTGTTAGATTTCTGTTTATCAATTTTTTTAAGCACTAGCTCATTATAATTTGCATATAATCTGTTTATCAATTAGCTCTTGATTTGAAGTCAGTGGTATGCCTAATATGCTTTCCTATATTTTCTGCATGTGCTTAGCAGGTATCATTTTTGTTGGAAGTCATGGTGTTCCACATAGCATATTACCCATCGATCAGTAAAGCACAAGTCAGGTGTCGTTCTATCGTCAAACTCTTACAGGTGTAAAGTTTATGTATGAAGAGCATCGTGCTCTGGTCTAAAATTATACTTCGACTACTATGTGTATCAATTGTTGCCTGCCGTGGCATATTAACGATATCTACCGTATTGTTTTATCAAAATATTACCAACAATTACCTGTTGTGTCATATTAAGAATGTTTATCATAGCGTTTTGCAAATCGAAAAGCAGTGTCCACGGCGGGTGGCGCGCGGCAAGCCGCGCCAGGGAATCTAGTTTGTTGTGAATTGTGATCACTTCAGCTGAGCCTTGCGAGTCACTAGTGGATCGGCCAGCCAGTGAGCCAGATTGTGCTGAGAAGATCGGCAGGTGTTACTGCAGAATCATAGAGATTAGAGATCATGATGCTTACAGGTAGAAAAAAATGTCGGTTCAGTAAATTGGATTTTCCATTCGACAGTTGACGCCTCCTCGCTCGCTTACTCTGTTCGCCCGGAAATTACTGTGAAATGTCGAGTTAACAAGGCGGCGTGATTTTTATCTTGCTGCTGGATTAGCGGGTTTCGATATTACGATGCATACATCATACCTGAGGACTGAGGCTGACTGCTCCTTGAAAACAACTGAAGGCCCATGCTGACTGTTCGTCTATGGAAACAATAAAAACATAGGCTGAGGATCATACATGATTATTCCAATGCTGTTACGAGTTTAAGGCTACCATCAATCATTGCTCAAAGGTAGCTACAGATGACAAGGGGAAAAACATGCGTAGGTTGTGCATTCAATGTATGATATAGTAGTGCAAGCAGCTATGAGCAAATGATTGTGAAGAGTTAATGGCACCCACGGTCACACAACTCGACGCCAATGTGCACTTAAGTCACACTTCTCCAGAATGTGATTATTTGGTCACACAACTCGACAAGTGCGTGCACGCAGGTCACTGGCCCCACTTGTCAGTCCATTTTGGACGGTAAATTTTCAGAAAACCCCTTGGAGTAATATTAATTTTACAAAATGGTTGGAGGACCATTTTGTAAAATTAGAAGGACCATTTTGTAAAATTAGGAGGACCATTTTGTAAAATTAGAAGGACCATTTTGTAAAATTAATATTACTCCAGAGGGTTTTCTGAAAATTTACCGTCCAAAACGGACTGACAAGTGGAGCCAGTGACCTGCGTGCACGCACTTGTCGAGTTGTGTGACCAAATAATCACATTCTGGAGAAGTGTGACTTAAGTGCACATCGACGACGAGTTGTGTGACCGCTGGTGCTATTAACTCGATTGTGAAGCAATTTAATGATTTGATCGTCACTTCTAACCAGTGTTAGACTGATCCTCCGTTGCCTCGAATTACATACAATAAGGCCAACTCCATAGTGCCAAAGGTAAGAAGAACACTTCCGCTGTTCTGCGCGAATACGATGGTTTCCATAATCCTGAGTCCACTGTTATAGTAACAGATTTCGCTGTTGGGAGGATCCCACTGGTTGCCACTCCATCTAGATCTAAGCTGGTAGTGAATGTTTGCAGGGGGAGTAGGAATCTTCCATTCGAAAACATTTTTAGTAGAGACATGGATGTTTCCATCATCAATCCTTCGCTTGCTCGTGTCAATTTCCATGTGATAAACGGCATATTTCAGCATGGACGACAGACCAACGGGTGTATGTCTTTGATTGGTTCTTCTTTATGCATGATGAAATCCATGAAGTGCCGTTTATCGAATGATTTCTCATGTGATGCCGCCCTATCTACTCTGTTAGGTGAGACATGGCTTTCGAAGAATCTGGAACTCTACAGTCTACTCCCTCCGTTCCAAATTAATTGATTTCCATTTGTCCACACATGAATGTATCTAGACATGTAGACAAATGAAAGTCAATTAATTTGGAACGGAGGGAGTAGATGTGTAGAGAGGTCCTGAGTTATGGGCAACAATGCATGGCAAGGTAGCTAAGCTAGCAAGGTACTACCAAACTGTGTGGGGGGAAAAATCCAGTGCATAGCTTTCAGGGTGACAGACAGGGTATGCATGCTTGCCTAGATTTTTTTGCCTTTTCGGATAAAACATTCCCTTGCTTGTCAAGTTAGTTAAAGGCAGGCATCTTTTTTGAAGCGAAGGGAAGTTAGCTAGCACCGCTGCTTTCCAGGCCTAGCTGCAATCAAGCCTGCAAGGCTTCAGAATAAACTCACTAAAATCCCCATAGCATGTGGCACTTTCTATCCTGTCGGTATTGCTTATTTGTGGAAAAAAATGTACAAGCATAATCAATCTATTTTGTCAGAATAGCGAAGGTTGCTTCCTCGTGATCGACGCGTCACTCTTGCAGGACCTTTAGGCGCAAGGTTGCACTCGTCTGGACCATCCTAAGAGATCGGTCCCGTGATGGGAAGGTGTATCCGATTTACTAACTTCCAAACACATTTGGGACTTAAGTGGATGGTCCACCTCTTTGATGCGATATCTTTTTCCTAAATGATTTTTATCTACAACACTTGACAGTAAGCTACCAAATAATTGCCTAGAAATTTGCACTAATGAATAATGATCGATGTGAAAAATCCACTCAGGTTGCTCTCGACCGATCCTCCGGCAGATGACGCATCGTGCAATCTCATTTTATAGCACTTATCTGTGGTGTGAAAGTGCGAGCCTTTTTCGCATATGTCCTGAAATCTCTCTGTGTGGCACGATCCTTCTCTTGCTCATATATTACTAGGTGACATCGTTACCATCATCGCGTGACAAAGATATCTTATAATGCATGTAAAGCAGTTTAAAGCCTCACGACAAAACGAGCACCTAGGTGTTACCAAAAAAGGGTAGATGTTTATATTAGGGGTAGTTGGTTTTAAATGGCCACAAAAGCTTAATGTTCTCTCCCCGATGGGCACTTCCGAAACACAATCCGCATAATTTTCGTTGCAGACTTCTCTTCTTATATGCGCATGCAACATGTCGGACTTCATCATGTTGCTAAATTTGGTCAACTTAGAAACCAGCCGGCAAATGCAGATCATGACGTCATTGCACGAGTCACTCTATGGGCTAGGGTACACTCCGAAATATGTGGCCAATTATATAGAAACAACGCCGAGAATAAGTTCACCGATATATATGACACCATGGAATACTTTCAAAACTTGCAGTCGCGGGACAATGATTTCTACCATATATTCAAATTTGATGAGGAAAATCGAGTGGAAAATCGAGCTGCAATAAGGGCATGCAAAAAATTCAACGACTGCATGTCATTGGACACCTCGTACATGAAACATATGTACAAGATGTCAGGCGCATATCGAATATGATTATCACTTTGTCTCTTTGTACTGATCGCTGACAAGGATTAAATTAAAGACTAATGCACACCTTGATAGGTATGTCCACGACAGTCCTAGTAGGATTGTTACATGGAGAACTAAATTGATGACTTTTTTTCTATTTATACCAAACTTGTTTACACTTTCAGGATATTCTTTTGGCAAGAAACAATTGTCGTACAATCATAACTTATACTTTTCAATCTTAACTTACATATGACAAGACTAAAGTTCTTCTTGGAAAATCCAAGTATATATCATTATTATGAATACACTAACCCGAACTCTATTTCATCATGAAATTTAAATTATTTTTTCCAAATTCTAGTTTGGAAATATCTTAATAAAATTATGTCTAAACTAAGCACATCGTTCACAGATTATTATATAACATATTGATGTACGATAGTATGTTTATACATATGTAAGTATACATTTTAGTGTATTTAATGTAAGTACCACTCTTTGCAAATATCCAAATAGAAGTTTGTCGAATAGGATTGTCTAGCTTAGTTGTACCAAATAGAATATTATGAAGAGATGTAACAAGTGTCTTACGCTCTAATCCGTTCCAACTTCCAAGAAGGGGAATTTGGGGTAGGGTTTTGAAGAGAGCGAAGAGGGAAATTTTGGTGGTACGATTGCAATCAAATTGGGAAGAGGGAAATTTGATGCGAATAACACACTAGTTTGCAAACCTAATTTAGTACAACCTTTTGCCGTTTGAAAGTGCGAGCTTTTGCTGCGCGTACTGTCAGATCTTCGCAGCAAGATCTTCTTTCTTGCCCATATATTAGTACTGGCGTCATTGCCAACCACGTGTTGGAAATGAAGATCATACAACCTAAAGCCTCCCGACAAAACCCAGCAGCTATGTGCTTACCAAAAATGTTTAAATACAGGGTGATCACTCGCCTCCTTCTTCTCCTTATTTAGACATGTGGTGTTAAGCCAGCATTAGCTGATCTCAGTAGGCCAGTTAGTGTCCACTCGCCGATGCGCACTTGTGAGAGACAGGAAGCGTAATCTACATCTTTCTGATTTCTCTGCGTATTGCTGAATTCCTAAGCATGAGTGTGTGCTGCTCTCGTCATCTTAGCGCCTAAAAAAATAACACTATCATGACTGTTTCAGGTTCTATTATTATCTGAACATATATATCCAACCGATTCAGGCATCAATCATAGTAGATAAACTCAGTGGATGTGCCTCCGTTGTGGATAACACCTACCGTGGCACTAGGCTCCCGTTTCTGTCCGGCTACAGGCTCCGACTGTTCCCGCACAGGACAGGCCTTGTCTTCTTCGTGTAGCTGCACACTTTCGCACAGCATAATTTTCTTTTGAAGCGTTCGCACAGCATAATAAGTATTTCATTCTGCCAGATTAGTGGCAACTTGCGAAAGCTTGTCGCCTGACGACCGATGCTGCTATATACAAATATAAACACATGTTTCAGTCTAGAACACAATTCTGCAGCCATGGAAGTGGATTTGCTAGCTGTCCCGGCTGCGGGCTCGATCAATCGGCGTACCGACTGATAATGGAGGTTGAACCCTAATTAAGCTAGCTGTCACCGGAAACCGACGGATCGTCGAACGAAGCTGTTCAATCATCGATTGTTGCGGTGCAGATGTTAATCACTGTCCCTTTCCGCGATCATGTCGACGGCCTCATTTAAGCTGGCAGGTCCGGCTGTCATCGGCGCGTCCATGGAGACAGCTCCAAGTTCATGCAGACCAGGAGAAAAACTGTATACCCACCCCTTGGCTTGAAGACAAGTCAGTCCACTTGCGGAAGTAGACATGCTTGATATGATACTTACTCCATGACAGATGGGTTGGGTTACTGTATATACCTCGTGCCTGGCTGTTCATGCACGCAGGGTAGGGTCGCGAGCTCGTTTCAGGTCCATGGCTCGATCAGGAGATAAGGTGTCTGAATGAGGTGGCGCTGACGACGCGGCACCAAGCGTGACGGAACGTCTATACTCCCTGGCCGACCGAGAGAGCTCGACGCTCGCTTTCGGGGCATTGATCGAGCTGCATGGACGCATATGCCGGACGGCGACGTCGGAGTCCGGCCGGAAAGCTCAGCCGAGAAATACATCCCCGTCCAGGGATTTTACACGCTGTACTGCCGGCCCTAAAAGATGCTGTCGGGGGCACATTACGACCGGATCGAGGCGGGGACGCATGCCATATATATGGGGCTTTTGTTAGCAGCATCGATCTTTCTGCTCTAGTCTATCACCAGCAATTCTATTCAGCAAGGTGCTGATTTCACCATTGGAATTTCCTCCCTCCTCCCTCCTGCTAGATTGATTGGTCTAATCTGGAACAGAAATACCACTGTTCTGCTGGAAGAATTTCCTGGCGCAAGCTCGACGGACTGCCGGAGTAATAATGGCTGGGCAGCTTGGACGCACGGTTGAGTGAGCTAGCCATGGCACCGACCCTGCCGGGCGGCAAGGGACGTCAATGCATGCAGGTAACGGCACGGAAGCTGACAGGGGAGGGGAAGAAGCTAACGTGTATGCATGGGTGATGGTGCTAGTGCCTGCAGCAGCATAGACGGAGGAGGTGAGTGAATCTGGAACGTAACCAGTGCCTGCAGCAGCATAGACGGAGGAGGTGAGTGAATCTGAAGAAGCATGCGTGTATGCATGGGAGGGGAAGAAGCTAGCGTGTATGCATGGGTGATGGTGCTAGTGCCTGCAGCAGCATAGACGGATGCGCTGTCTAACTTGCCCATCCTCTTTCATTGTTGCATGCAGGGCATGAGACAAATAATGGGCACCGTGGTCAGCCGCATCCGTACAAACGACGGTGTAAACGAGATCAAAACGAGGGGAATTCGTGGTTAGAGCCGCTGCGTCTCAGCGTCTGCATGGTCGTTATTTCCTTGTTGGTAAGTTCTTGGCCGATGAAGTTTAGCGAGAGCAAACTGCAGAGGAGGCCAAAAGTCCATGGGGCCCCAGCCACAGAGCCGCTGCCCGCCACCCACCAGTGTTGGGTAGGCCGGCAGCTGGGAAGCTCCGGGTCCAGGCCCACGTATCGCTGATCCTTCCATCTTCCTGGCGAGGCCGGGGGGTCCCCATGGGCTCTCGCTCGAGCTAGCTCGGCCACACGTTCTCCTCCCAACTCAAACAGGGCGCCGTCACTGCTCGGCTTGACCTCCGGCAGGCGCCGCTGTCAATTCCGGTGCATCTGACAGCGGTGCCGGCGATCGAGCCGAGCTGCATTGGCGCTACACGAGCGGCGCCATGACAGTGGCCGGAGAGGCATGGTGGAGGAGTGGCCGGCCGGCCGCGGCTGCGAGTGCGAGGTCTCCACCAAAATGAACTTCCAGCGAGCGATAGCGAGCGTGGCGACGGTGGCCGGTGTCGCGGAGCGCGGCCCTGTCGTCCTGCCCGGGAGGAACCCATCGACGTTGGAACTGCTCTGCTTTGCTCCGCTGTACAAGCAGCGATCAGGACATTGATTGGCGGCATAGTAACAGACGTTGGAACTGCTCTGCTTTGCTCCGCTGTACGAGCAGCGATCGGGACATGGATTGTATTGGCGGCATAGGGGTAACAGAGGATCCCACTGATGGCGCACGCCGTGCCAAGACCGGATCATGTGTCCATGTCAGCGCAATCGGGCTTGTCTACTGTGCGATCTACGATGCACGCCGGGGCTGCTTGGCCGGACTCGAGTGAGCCGATGGTCCCGTGGATGGATCGGATCATCGGAAGCTGCCACAAGGAGGGAGGCGCCTGCTGCTGCTTGGGCGCAGTTAAACCTGCCGGCCCCGGCTCGGGTGGAAGCTGACAGGAGGAAACGGACATATGGCGGCATGGCACCGCGTGACATGTCATCGCCGGCGAGAGGAGCGAGCGATGCCGCCGAGATGCCTACAGATCGAGGGACACCCTCGACAAAGCTCACCCCCATGCATGATCCCTTTCTTTTAGCAAACATGACACTTTTCAGTTCTCTGTTCTGGTTCGTACGCACAGAAACACCCAAGTGGCAATGCGGATGCTTTTGCTTATCCTCTTGCTCCGCGATATATATATTCTCTCTTCTTTCGCGATCGATCTTCGCGGCCATGATGGACGCCGTCACAGGCAGCCCATCTTCCCTGTCGATGCAGCCATGCAGGCACACACCATCATGATAGCAGCCACGGTTCTTCCCTTTCTCCGATCGGTCCATGGCGTAGCTGCTCAACGTCTTCCCTTTGTCCCTCCCGATCCAGGTCTCGCTCGTGTATGGAATCTCAGGACCGGCGCAGGGCTATCCAGTGCATCCGACGAAAAGTTTCGCTTGTCAGATCGATCCACTAGTTTTGGGACAACTATTCGTGCGCATGTTTAACTTGTTATAAGCATGCATCTTAAAACTCTTTAAGTAATAAAGATTCTTTTATTGAAAAAATGCATGCATCATCATCATCATCATCATTTTTACTGTTGCTGATTAACGGCTGATCAACTGATTCGACTGAGATGCCGGTGAGACTTTTTCATTAAAGGGCATTTATTACTTAAAGAGTTTAAACATTATGGAGCAAAAAAACCTTCCCAACATTTCACTCTGATTAACGGTTGATCAAGCACAATTTCGCCCATGATACATTGCATACGAGGTAATTAAATGGCCATTGGTAAACCGTACGTGTCGTGAAGACATGTTAAACTGGGCCACATTTAGGAACTAAAATGCAGAGCAATCGTAACAAGATGTGTTAGTGGATGCTAAAATAAAATAAATCACCCTTATGGGACTGGTCGCTATTGTGACTCATTAAAGTTTTATGGCAAGAGGTTTTTTCAGCGGCAACATTGGGACCAAGTTTTCTTATTTTATGCTACTTGTACTCATGTCATCTCTGTATCCGTATTTTTAACCATACAATGTAGACGACGTACAATGTAAAAAAACATTGTGGCACGGAGCATAGCATGCATGCATATGCCGCGGGCTGGCGCGATGTTACTGCTGGACTTTTTCGTACACGGGCAAAAGCACAACCCAGACATCTTCCGAACTGAGGGCTTCTTGTCACCTCATGGGTCCCGGATCTCTCCAAAAGTTAGTTAAAGTGAGGTAATTTTTCTCTGTCCATTATATTCGAGCATCAGCTAGCATTGATCCGATGCACTGAACTGGGGCTCAACGGTCAATGTTCTGTTGGTAAGAGAATATTTCGCATCCTCCCATTATTCATGAGAATAATTGGATATTTTGACCAGGCTATCAGAAACTTAAACTGTCAAAAGAATAAAGCAACACTAAGCGCAAGTTCAATGAAGCCCGCACCCTGCTTGGCGTCGAATAAATTGTTGATTTTATTGGGGAAAAATGTTCACCACCCCTATCGCGGACAACAAATTCCTCAAGATCCCACGACCGTGTCATCTCTCCTTGCATTCTACACCTCCCCAAAATAACAGTTAAATTGGTCTCGCCTATCCTACCATTCTTATGCTCCGTTTTATCTCGCTACGTCGTCTTGCATCTTTACTAAGTCCTTCGATTCCTCATCGTTACCTTTCAACTAGTGGAATTTGGCGTGCCGTCACGGCACGCCCTTGATGTTTTTTTATGCAGTATATATATATTTTTTATTTAACTAAAATGTTAGCTAAATTGGTATGTTGGAACATGTTTTTATTTTGTCATGAATAGGTAGCATTTTTTATAAGTATTCTGGTCATATTTTGTGAGTTTTTTGTGAGTTTGTTTGTATGATGTCAGAAATGTTGGCGAAATTGAAATGTTGAAATATATTTGTAATTTGCTATAAGTATGTTGCGGTTATTTTTTGGGAGCATTCTTGTCATATTTTGTGGAATATCAGGAAAAGTCGCTAAAATGTTGGCGAAATTACAATTTGGAAACATGTTTTTTATTTTGTTACGAGTAGATAGTAATTCGTTCGAACATTTTCTATATATTTTGTAGAATATTCAAATATTTGGATAGTTGAATTTAGCGCGGCGACACGACGCGTTTTTGCTGAGGATATGGTGTAATAATTTGTTTGATTTTTTATTTGCGGTATATATATTGTAAGGGAATGTGGTTGTTCTAATTTGTATAATGTAGTTAGGTGGAATTCAATCTGGAAGCAATTCATAATTAGAGTAGACGTGTTTGTATTTTCTGAAAATATTCATGTAAACAATATATTTTTTTAAATGTAACTACATAATTAGAGGGATTTAAGTTGTATTACTTGCAAATATGTTAAGCAAATTTGAATGGTTCAATATGGTTTTATTATGCCATTATTTTCATATGAACCACCATAATTAGAGATAATATATTCTAGTTATGTTTAAATATTATGTGTCTATTTTGCTGTAAATATGTGATTTAGCTTGTTGGTTAGAGGAAATATGTTGTGTTAACATCTATTAAATTGAATCAATCTTTAGAGGAAACAAATTCTTGATTTCTTTAAATGTGAATGGAATGAAGCATTATTTAAATTTGACCACATAATTAGAGAGAGTTAAGTTCAAGTTGAACATTTATTAAATTGAACTGTATAATTGAAGGAAGTTCAGTAATATTATTTGTAAATAGTAATTTAGTTGAGTTGGTATGATATGGCTGTGTTTTGTGTTAAATATTAAATTGAACTCAATAATTGGAGGGAATAAATTGTTTGAGCGCTTATTAATTTCAATTTTAAATCAAGCCATAATTAGAGGAATTGGTTAACTATGCTTCTTTTTTTTTCCCGTAAGTATGTAATTAGTGGGAATGCACATTTTTTGGATTTGATTCTACAATTAGGGAAAATTTATTTATATTGCATCCAAATATTAACCAAATTGGAATGTTCAAATATGTTTGTATTTTACCATAAATAGTTAGTATTTTGTTTTCTGATTTTTTTTATAGTCTTTTAAAAAATATAAAAATATTTAGTAAGTTGGAATGTTCAAACATATTTGTATCGCGTTATGAATGTTTAAATGTAATTAGAAAAAATGCATTAGAATTATCTTGAAATATTTTCCAAATTCGAATGTTTAAATGCGGCTGTATTTTGCCATAGATATCTAATGTAGTTACGTAATTAGAGGAAATGCATTATGTGTTTGGAAGGATTGGAAATTTTTTGGAATTTTCAAATTTGTATGATGTGGTTATGTGGTGGAATTGAAATGTTGAAAATGTCTACATTTTGAAGTTGTGCAGATCTGAAAACTGTTGAAGCTGTATTTCGGAAGGTACGAAAGTTTTTTTGAAATTGTTGAAGTTGGGGTGTTTTTAAGATTAAAATAAATTGTGTTAGTAAAATTAGCAGGTTCCAAAGATATTAAAGGTTGTGGAAGATGTAAGTATTTTTTTTTTGTCCGTCATAAATAATCAGCATTTATTGTTGTGAGGATATTCATGAAAATATTTTCATGATTTGGAAATTGTTCCAAAGAGGAAGTGCGGTAGGGTTTTCATCAAATATTCATCAATTGAAAATGTTAAAATTATGTGTTTTCTGACGTAAATAATTATTATTTGTTTTGTCAGAGTATTTTGTTGTGTTTTTTCATTATTTTTAGATGGGATATTGTAGAGATATATCCATTTGCATGAAATGTAATAAAATTGAATGCATCAAATTAGAAGAAGTCAATTTCGATTGTAGAAATTCATTTACTGGTACTATTAATTGTTTTTTTTTGAAGATTCTTCTTGATTTGAAAAGAGACTTATAGGATCCGTATATTGTAGTTTAGGGTAGTTCGAATAGTCAGCTAATTGATTTGGTGGAATATGTATTTAAATGGTCACATATGGTTCCATTTTCCCATAATTTTCATATGGAATATCGTAATTAGAGGAAATCTATTATGGTCATGTCTAAATATTATGTTTCTATTTTGCTGTAAATATGTGATTTAGTTACTTGGTTGAAGGAATATATTGTATTAATATCTATTAAATTGAATTCATTTTTTAGATGAAACAATTTTTTTCATTTCTTGAGATGTGAATGGAATGAAGCATTATTTAAATTTGACTACATAATTGCAAAGAGTTAAGTTCAAGTTGAACATTTATTAATATGAATTGCATAATTGAAGAGAGTTTAGTTATATTATTTATAAATATTAACTTGTTTGAATCGGTATGAAATGTCTGTGTTTTACATAATTCGAGAGATTTAAGTTGCATTACTTGCAAATATGTTAGGTAAATTTAAATGGTCAAATATGGTTCCATTCTGACATAATTTTCATATGGACCACCGTAATTAGAGAAAATATATTACGGTTATGTCTAAATATTATGTTTCTATTTCGCTGTAAATATGTGATTTAGTTCCTTTGTTAGAGGAATATATTGTGTTAACATCTTTTAAATCGAGTCCATATTTAGATGAAATAGATTTTTTGATTTCTTGAGGTGTGAATGGAATGAAGCATTATTAAAATTTGACTATATAATTAGAGAGAGTTAAGTTCAAGTTGAGCATTTATTAAGTTGAATTGCATAATTGAAAGGAGTTTAGCTATGTTGTTTGTAAATATTAACTTATTCGAATCGATATGATATGTGTATGTTTTGTGTTAGATATTTAATCTAGCTTAACATTCAAAGGAAATAAATTTTAAGCATTAATTAAAAGGAATCTGAAATTAAGACACAATTAGAGGAAGTAATCTTTCATTTTCTTGAAATATTCATGTAGTGGAAACATTTTTTTTTTGGAAATGTCATGTCATTTATAAATATTAACTTATTTCGAGCTGGTATGATATGTCCGTGTTTTGTGTTAAATAATTAATTTAGCTCAATAATCGGAGGGAAAAATATTGTTTGAGCATTTATTAGATTCAATGTAAAACCAAATCAAAATTAGAAGAAATGAGTTTGCATTTTTTCTCGAAATATTCGTCTTATTAAACATTTTTTTAAATGCAGTGTCTACTATTATTTTGTACAATTTTGTAGAATTTGGTCTGAATCGATTTCGAATTGTTGAGAAGTTTGGAAATGAGATTGCATTTTATCGAAGTATTCATCTAATTAAACATTTTTTTGAAATGAAGTGTCTATTTTATTTTTTTATAAATTTATAGAATCTGGTCTTAATTGATTTTGTTTTTGTTGAGAAATTTCAACAGTTTTGAAAAATAGAAAAGCAAAAAGAAAAGGAATCGCATTTTTTCTCGAAATATCTATTATATACTTAAAACACAGGATAACCAATGGTCAGGATTAAACAACTAAAAGCGAACGGTGTAGATTAAAAAGTTATACTACCAGAAGCAACGTAGGTGCGCAAGCAAGGTAAGATAAAGAGATCGTACGTTGGCAGAACTGTGGGCTGAGATAATTCCTTACCGACACACTACTGATTGATTTATCTCCGGCTTAGTAGAAGAGAAGGAACGGCCTGGATTAACTAGACTTAGACCATATGAAGAAATACGGCTCAGATTTGCTGAAGAGTTTTTGTACTACAAACAGACACGCATAAATTAACTTGCGGAGATATCCAAGAGAGGTACGTTCACAACATATATCTCAGGAAAAGAACAGCACTGTGTACTTGCCGATTAATTCCAGTTCGTGAGGCACACGGAAACATCTCATTGGGATAGAAAAAGGAAACGTCCTATGACAGCTTACATGCATATATATACAGCATCCATAAACGTAGAAGCACAAACTCGCACACCTGCGGTCGCCGGCACAACACCTGATGCACGAACGCTGGACGTCAAAAGGGAGTTGCTGGACGTCAAAAAGGAGATGCGGGACGCTGGACGCCGCCGGCCGGCCGGCCGGCGATGCCAATGTCTATGGCGATGACAAGACGGAGCGACGAAACATGGAGAAGCTCGGCCTCCAGGAGATCGATACTTAGGGCTGTCCACGATGTTACATTGATCGGCCGGACATGCACAAGGATTCAACAAGGCTATGGTCGAGACAGTATTGGGCGAGCTCCGCGACACCATCCCTGATTCCCCGTCGTCATCATGCACTCAAGACTCATCACCAGATTTTTCAAGGACCTATTTGACACCTCTGCACATCAATCTTCTTTATCGTCATCAATCTCTCCAACGGCGATCACTGTTAGATTCTGGAGCTGCGCTCCCTGAGAGAGGTTATTCTTGCGGCCTCCATGCAGGCATCTCTATGATCGCTCTCCAGTCCGATTCTACTGCAGATTGCTAGGGCACTATACTTCGGTGCATGTATGATGCATCAAGCCATAAAGTGAATATGATCGGCTAGATGAACACGGCGGATTCATCACGATTATCTCCGGCCGGCCGTCGTTTTGGGAGCATTTGACATATCTCCGGCCGGCGTACATTCGTTTCTGTCCAAGCTACTGACAGTGATAATTGCAGGGTTCATCGGCGGCCGGAAAGTTAGCTTCGCCTCATCTAGGCGTACTTGACGCGAGAGCTAAATCTAGGTCAGATGATTTATTTTCTATGTGAGCTACTAATAGTGATAGTTGCAGGGTTTATCGGGCGGACGGAATGCAGGATTTCCCTCGATTGTTGACTCCATCGCTTTCTCGTGTTCACGTGATTGTCCTGGTGTTCGCGTAATAGCTAGCTATAGTATGATCCGATCTAACGTGATCGTGTGGCAGCGTTCGTCGGCGGCCGGAAAGTGAGATTTCCTTGATTTTTTACTCCCTCGAATCGAGGTAATCACTTCATAGCTAGGTATAATTGGATCTGATCCAGTCAACAAATGAGAGCATATACATTGTGAATCTCACTGGCGGAAACGCCAACAAGAGATCATGAGATTTTGTTCATGAATATGGTCTTCAATCTCACATGCATGTCCACAGAGCACAGCAATGCAAGGCGGTCATGCATGCAGATCAGGCCGCATCAGCCGAATCAGCTAATCCTAGCCAGTATGTGTGCGTGGAGCACCGATCAAGGTTTGTTTCCTTTACTGAACAAATTAGCCTCAGCAACAGTCGATTTAAAAAGTTAACCCACGGACGCGATTACTCCGCTGCCTCGCAATTGCAAGGGACATCGCCTCTGTACCGGTGTTGATTTTCTAGACCCAGACTGTATTCAGCCTGTTTATATTCAGTGATTTGTGAGAAGAGTTAAAATCGATTAGTACGGACACGAGTTTTCTATGGCTGGAGAGCGGATTTCTCATGCATGGGTCAAATAATTCAGATATAATTAATCTTATATGTATATTGTTCCCTAATAATCAATATACAGATATTCCAAGAGTTTTTTTATTTGGGATCCTGCAGCATGTGAGTCTGCAGAATACCAGCCGGTGAGAGTATTTTAAGTAGGGACAACACCTAGATTATATTGGGGTAGGTGAATAGGTATACTCTCCTACCGATCAGTATTGCTGATTTGTTGTTTATTGATACGGAATGCACAGGTGTGTGGGGAAGATATTGCTGAAATCACTCAAACTATGCAGGTAATCCAAGGGCTAATAGTGATTTTCTACCAGGTCATAACAGTTGCGAGGGTTACTGCAAATACGTGAGTATCCAGACAACTGGGCGATGCTCGGTTCGGTTCATGTAAGTATTTTCCCTGCGGATATGAGATACTACATACATAACTTTGATCTTCACAAAATGTTCTATACCTTGGAACAAAGGTAATAGTTGCACACTACAAAACGTACACTATATCTACTTTTGGTACATAATTTGTGAACAAAAAATGTTGGGGTTAAATATAGAGACTAGGATATAAAGCGAAATATAAAACCATTGATATTAAATCCGTTGGCTTAGCACAACAAGCTAATATGGCAATGGCATTTGTCTTTCTGGCTTTCACATTACAAGGTTGTCCATATGCACGAACAATCTATTAATATATTACACATAAATAGATGCAAAAATATAAGTTTATTGACAAAGGAAAACGCGTTAGCGACAATCATCTCTTTGTGTGATATTAGTTCTATTGTAGATGCAGATTAAATCATTAAAAAACTGGATAATGACCAAAGGTTTGAAAAAGGAAATAATATAGAGATACTCAGTGAATCTAGCCGCGCAAATGCGCGGGCCACCCAGCTAGTTCGTCTTATTAAACATTTTTCTAAACGCAGTGTCTATTATAATTTGTTACAAATTTGTAGAAATTGGTCTCAATTGATTTTGATTTTTTGAGAAATTTCAACAGTTTTGAAAAATAGAAAAGGAAAAAGAAAAGGAAGGGGAAAAAAAAGAGGCCGAACCGGCGGCCCAGCCCAACAGCCGGCCCAGCCGGCCCGTCTGGCCAGCCCAGGCCCACTGCGACGTCACGCTGACGTCGGCAGTGGCCGGAGCAGCCGCGGCAACGGCGAGCTCGGCGTCGCCGCGTCGCAGCGACCTAGGAGTCGGGAGGTCGCGCATCGGACGCAGCGCGACGCGGACGACCCGCGGGTGGCGGCGCGGCCGCAGATCGTGGCCGGAGCGTCGCCGGCGAGCACGGACACGGCGGCGGATGCCGACGGACGGCGACGACGATTGCGACGCGATGCGGCCGTCCCAGCACGCGTCCGTCGGCGGAGATGGAGAGCGCGCGACGGCGCACCGCGCCGTGACCTTCGATTCGTCTGCGGAGATGTGCTGCGGCGGCGGGCCGCGGCGGCGTCCGCGGCGAGCTCGCGCCGGCGCGAGAGAGGAGAGGGGCTGGGGGGGGGGGGTTTGTGGCGTTTTTACAAAAAAGAACCTGGACTTTCCCGAAATTGCGAATAGGTCCCTGGAGCGGAATTTTCTGAGAAGAACATCTAATTTCCGCCCCCCCGCGGGCTTCTTCGCAAAAATCGACGGCCCGCTGTGAGGCTGACGCGCGGGGCCCACCGCTTAGGCCGCGATTTTGTCCAGCCATTATACACTCGCTATACAGTAACAACTGTAGCTAGCTACAGTACCCGGGGCTCTCCCAGGCCGCGATTTTGTCCAGCCATTATACACTCGCTATTCAGAGTTACAACTAGGCCATTACAATCCTTTCTGCCACCATGTTGCGCTTGTGTTGGTGTCACCGCCTTACCGTTTTCTTGTTGCACCGTCGAGGTGGAGCAGACTAGGGAGGGAGGATACATGTGAGTGGAGATGTAAGGGGAGAAAGCTAAGTGTTGGTTAGGGAGGAGCTGGTCGAGGGAGGCGCTGGACTGGTCGAGGGAGAAGGGGGCCGCTAGCAAGGTAGAGGAAGGGAGACAATAGACACGTGAAGTGATACAGAAGTAGTTGGACAATTGCACAAGTAAAATAAATTTTAGAGAGACATGCAAGAACGGTTGGAACACATAGAGAGCGAAATTGTCTGTTATCCTGGCCTATGGGCCTATTTATAAGGCTGAGTTGGCAGCACACGTGGAGGAGCTGGAGAATTGGACATGAGGCCCACATGATCTTTCTTTTTGGTAAGAATCTGGTGAACTGGCGCATCACCGGGCGACCTGGGACGACATTGTCCCTCTCCCAGAGCAGCCTCGGGCCTCCACCGCCACCACATGCCCCCGACAGATTTCTCTCTCCCTACTACCGTACGCCTCGGGAGGGGGGGACGCGACACTTGAGCTTGGTGTGCACAGGGCGGTAGGAGGAATGTATGGGGAGTAGGGGAGAGGCGACAAAAGCCTAGCTGGCGGCGAAGGCTCGGCCGGCGCGCGGTGGGAGGGAGGTGAGGGGACCGCTGGCGGAGAGAGGAGTAGGAAGAAGAGCGGGTTGAAAGAGGATGAGGTGGTGACAAGTAGGCCCCACATCCACCTCAGTTCATGTGCATCCAACTCAACCCGAGAAAATGGGACCCTACCGGTCAGGAAAGTAGACAAAAATGATTTAAACGAGAATCAACTTTATTTACTACTTCTCGTCTTAGAATTGGTATTTTTTTCAGAAACAAATCCAAATGTAGTTATTAACTTGTTAACCTAACACTAAATGTGGCTGTTTTCTAATTTATTCGACATGCAGATAAACATATTCCCAATTACACGGCTCTTAACAAACAAAAGTTTTGCCCGTCAGATCGATCTAATAGCTTTGGGATACCCATTCGTCCATGTCAATGTTAAGGTGGTAAGCATGCATGTGTCCTCATCATTTGCTGTTAAGCACCGTTTTGAACCAGATGCCAGTGAGATTTTGATCCGTTTGATCCGAAGTGATTAAAACGATTGGGGAATTGTCCATAGTTGTATTACAAGCCATTATAACAGTATCAGTTTGTGAGTTCTTAAGTCATGCTGGACTCATAGTTACGTAGGTAACCATGGGTGTGCAAATCGTAGCATGCGTGCAGGGCCGCTCCACATGAAATTCACACCTAGTGCGCATTAAACTTAATATAATTTGTACTAAATTTTTTTACTTATTTTACGCATGCACTATTTTGACGAGTATAATGTTTTATTTCTTATTTGGCATAATTACTAAACGTTGATTGTAACATTCTTTCTATATAGTCATAAATTATATGGTTAAAAACTACATTTCATTGTGCTAGATTTAAATCACGGCAACTTCATAAACTATATATTATATTGATGGTAGAGATATCGATGGATATGTTCTAAAAACAACTTAGAAGGCTATTTAGTGTTAGATTATCTAAGCATGTTTATAGCTAGAAACTTCCGGAGTATAATTATGGTTAAAAACTACATTTCATTGTGCTAGATTTAAATTACTATAACTTCATAAACTATATAGTATATTTATGGTAGAGATATCGATGGGTATGTTATAGAAATAGCTTACAAGGGTGTTTAGTGTTTGATTAGCTAAGCATGTTTATAGCTAGAAACTTCCAGAGTATAATTGATCTTTGGCATGATTCTTGATATGTCCAAAACATATAATTTTTTATTGATGTATGTATGTTATTATTATATCATTACTACATACTTTATATTTGATTTCACACCATTTTATAATATTTTCATTGGACAAACCTTTTAACCACGTGCTAAGTGCTATTTGTTGTTTTTTCGCCTGGTTTTGCATCACGATATCGCGAGAAAAATCAGGCGAAAATAAAACGGAACATAACTTTTTGAGGCGGACATGGAAAAACAACATTTTGCGAGAGGGGAGCTACCACGTGGCAGCGCATCCACCCGACTCACCATGTGGGGGGGGGGGGGGGGGGGGGGGGGGGGGAGCGCGCCACGTGTGACATGGGTATGCTTATCGGGTACCCTACCATGAGGGTACCTGGTGCACGTATCGACTAGGCCCAACTATCAGAGCCTACATGAAGCCCATGAAGGGAGGCCCACGAAGATGGAGTATCCTCCAAGTTTGGTGAAACAATAGTCGGTTTAGAGTTTCCTTACTTGTAAATCGAGTCGGTTACGAACACCCGAGACCCAGCCTATTATTTAAGGACTGGGAGGGCCATCGAACCAGGGGACGCACTTTCAGAGCCACCAAAACCCTAGCGAGATCGACATCTCGCCGGGACCCTTGTAACCATCATATTCACAAAGCAATAACAGACAGGCAGGACGTAGGGGTGTTACCTCCACACGAGGGCCCTGAACCTGGGTAAAATCTTTGCCCTGCTTGTCAGCCGACGATACTTCCAGCTCTACCAAGTTCTCTCCCCCATATTCATAACCTAGGGACCTCGACTATGGGTCTTGATGAGTCTACCCCTCGTCAACGTGGGTGCACGGGCCCCACGCCACCGCCTCTCAACGCCCTTTGCCAATATAAAATATATAGTGTCTCTAAAGCTAAGACACAGGAAGGAGAAATTTCGTGGAAATAAGACACAGAGCCGCCGTCATCCGAAACCTAGTTCAGGGTCCTATCCTAGCAGCGGATCTAAGCCCGAGTGTGTAGTTTCAATGGTGGCCACACATATCCAGGCGTGTGAGGTTTGTGCACCGGGTTTGGTAGGTCTTTGTGGGCGGGCATCAGGTCGTGCACGACCTCAAGATATCGCTTGGTGTGTTGTGTGACGTCGTGTTTTATATGTTTTCGGTCGGTCATTTTTATAAACCGGCCAATTCTATTTCTTGGCATATCTTTTGACTTGTTTCATAGGAAAAGAACTTTGAGCAATGTTTCAGCGAGAAGCTGATACATGTCGCGCGACCATTGCCAGGTTCACAACTAATTCTAGCTATAAAGATTTCAGTTTATGTTTTTTAAGGGTGGATTGTAAGAATGACTTCAGCTCACAGGCTAAAATACGAATCACAACTGAAAGATAAACGTGTGCAATATGCTTTGGAACAATCCGCTTGCTATAATAGACTCTTAGTCATGTCGGCTCGATAAGTATGAATGTTTCAATTTTCTCGTGTTACTTCCCATCTGTCTACTACAACAAGTCTTATTACGACAAGTTTTACCCGGCTCTTGTGAGGGAGGGGTGACGACATCGCCTTCGACTCGTTTCAGTGTTTGTAATTGTCGTTAGGTGGTCCGAAAATCTATTTGCAATTCTTTTTACTTTTGCAATTCTTTGTTCTGTTGTTGATAATAATCAATATAAGGAACTTAGCACTAAAAAAAATCTCTTCCATACGAAACGGCTACCAGGCCCTGACTTTATGCAAGACATGTGGCATTCGGCCCAAATTCTACCATGTTTTGTGGATGTCCTGCAGACTATTGATTGAGGTTGAGAATAAAGAGAGCATGGTCAGCATGAGAGAGCAACACTCGAGAAAGAAGATGGAAAAGGGTTTGGGAGAGCACAAGGACCCCAACAAGCCACTCAACGCGACAGCAACCTAGAGGGCCCTGCTTGTCGCCGGATATGCTCCACCAGTCCACATCAAATCCCACATTAGCGCATGATGCCCTTCACCGAACGTGGTCCGACCGTATTTCCTTTCACGATTATCACGAAATTCTTCAGCGGAATAGGCTAATCGGAAAATTAGGAAGAAGTATTTGGAGACGAACACATATCCTCATCATCGTCATCAATCTTACAAGGAATGGAGTCGGATTGTATCACTGCTGATGATTAGTACAAATGGAAACCCTAATGGCTTCCTGGTGCCGTCTCCACGCGTGCAAATTAAGTCGCTCGGAAACTAATTGGCCGCACACAAACTGTAGCCGGCAGGTCGTATCAAATCAGTGACCCCTGATTGAAAGCTCCGCCTCGCCCATGCGTTCGTGTGTGTGGCCTTAACTTGATCAAGCACACGGGCTGGCCCATCATAGCTGTTCACTGTCATAACGATTTTTGGCGCCGTGTGTACTGTGATGTAAACTCCTACTGCAAACATTCTACTCTCTCGAAATAGGCTTGCGTCCCGCTATATTAATATAGCAACCACCGTACAACCGTTGAGAACGCTGGGCAGCAGCACAACACGCCCAAACAAAAATGAAAAAAAAGAGAAACAAATGCCGACAATGGCGGATCGACAAAACGAAGAAGATCCACAACCGCTGCGCACCCACGTCCCACCATGCTCCTAGAGCTCCGAAGGGGCGCGTACCAAACAACCCCTTCAAGAAGAAAAGCGACGACTACGACACTGCTGCCCGGATGGACCTAGGGTTTCCCCCGATGCGTAGAGGGAAGAGAGGGAGGGAAACCACCGACGCCCTTCAAGAAGGACAGACGACACCCGCAGGCGCCACCGCGTCGGTGTTGGACGAGCCAACAGGGAATTCTCCCGACCCCATCCTTCATCCCGGACGCTCCGGAGTTCTCCACCAAAACCGTCCACCAATCAGCGCAGTCATGAAACCATCACCGCTATCTCACCAAGGAACAAGGATGTGAGACCTGCACGACGGAAGCGAGAAGCCCGGCAAGGGACTAGCGACGGTAGCACCACGGGCACGCGGGAGGGACCGACCTCCACCGCCTGAGGGCAGTAACCGACCGGACGCAATAGGAGGAGCAAACCAGGCCCTCACACCGGCAGGCCCGGCCGGGCCCTGAGGAGACCGTAAAGCTCCCGCCATCGCGCTGCAGCAGGCGTGCTGCCGGCGCCGCCACCTCCTGTCCGAGCCAAGTTTCCTCTTCCATCTGCCGAGAACGGCGACGCCGCGTCGGAGCCGGCCCGCCCAAACCCAGATGGGGCCCTTAGGGCCCAGATCTGGGCCGGGAGGGCGCCGTCGGCCACCACTACGCCACGAAGACACCCCGCCGCCAAGGGGCCGCGCCACCACCTCCCTGCCCTTCGGCGAACCGCGCCCGGCCGCCGGACCATAGCCCGCCCAGGAGCACCGACGCCAGCCGCCCGCCCCGAGACAGGCCAACTGCGCGCAGGTGGAGACAGGTCCGCCGCCGCCGGCACCACCCGGGCAACACCCGGTGGCACCCGCCGGCGGCGGCGGGAGGGGAGGAGGGGGAGGGAAGAGACGGGAGAGGAGGGGGCGTGCTGTCCCGGTCGCCCGCTCGGGAGGCGATGGGACGAGGAAAGAAGTTTCTGGTCTGATGAGTGTGTCCCAAACACTCTACAGCTACAGGGTCCACTATCAACATGTAGATGTATCTAGTCATGTAAAATGTATAGAATCATTTTTGACAAATGTAAGTTATCTATATTTTGGAATCGGAGGGAGCAACATGTAAACAGAGTGTGAATCGGCAGAAACAAATCAAGAAAAGGAGACATGCATGATCCTAACAGACAAACACTGAGATGAATCCCATCCCTGCCATGGAAGCACCATTGATCTCAGATTCTCAGGTCAGCAAATCATGAGATGACTTAGGGTGTGTTTGTTTGGGCTGTGCCTGGCTGGCTGTGGCTGGCTGTGGGGCTGTGCAGGGAAAGCTGCTGTGCAGGAAAAGCTGTTGTTCTGATTTTTAGTGTTTGGCAACTAGCTGGCTGTCTGGCTGTAATCTGTGGAATTGTCTGAAACACCCTTAGTCGTGTAAACGTGTATTGATAACGCGTCGGCAATATGTACAAACACCTCAACAAATCCACAAGCATGACTAATATGTGATATCAGATTTAACAATTTTATATCGATTGTTATATCTAGTAAATATTTTTCTTGTCTATGGCTAATGGTAAAGATCAATCGGTGCAGACAAAGAAAACGAAAAAAACAATACACACATCCAGGAAGTACTTGCATGCATACAGCATGGCAGCACAGTAAGCAGCCGGACAGTGTCCGCGTCACTGCTTCGGGCCTAGCGTGTGCAGAGGATAGAAATAGGACCGGAGTGGCAGAATCTTGTAAATACGAACAACGTCAGTGGCAAACCAATATACCGCTTCCTTCTTAAGTCACAAAGCTGCGGGAAGCTGGCCGAAGCACCCCGGGAGCAGCTTTCCCTCCGCAGTGCAATCGCGAGCCCAGCTTCGCAAAGCTCACAGCGAAAGCCGAGGCGTTTGGTTCGTTCTACCCGCTTAAATCCGTGGAAAGCAGCTAAAAGCTGAAACAAACACGCCCTTATATCAGAACATTTTACAGGGGGTCAGCGCAGCCAACAAAAAACTCGTTCTCCCCCAACTCCCCAATCTTTGGTGTACTTGTCCTTGCTTGCTTCGGTGCCATTTTGAGTCTTGACTCGCCATTGTCGTCCTCCTACCTAGCTACCACCATCTTGTTTGTTGCTCTAGAGACCGAGGGGGAAGGAAAAAAATGAAGAGCCCTATATGTTGCAAGCATGCAGTGCCAGTAGCTCTAGGATCTCCCCCTCTGCTGCTCCTGAACTTGCGACCGATCTTTACACATGCCACTGGCTCAAGCCGATCACAGCCCGAGCAGGATGTAGTAGACGAGCGTGATCGGCAACGCGATGAGCATGCCAAATATGACCCTGCAATCCAAACGGAAACGGTGAGCCAGACGCTAAATTCGGGAGAATCCTTGCCGGATCGGAACAGCTCCTGCTGCTGTCTCCTTGTCCGTGTCGGCGCTTCTACGCGTTAGTTCCTGATCAGGCATGGTAGTGGTACTTACGCTGTGCTGAGAATGTCAGGGTGGACGCTGTACTCCTTGGCGAAGACGAAGGGGACAATGCCCTGCGGCAGCGCTGCCTGCAAAACAAGGAAGAAGTCACAGCCCGGCCCAGCCGGAGCCGGAGGGGAAAAGGTTAGGAGTCGACAGGGGAAGAAAAGGTTAAGCTTTCGCGCGTAAAAGCAGGGCACGAGGGGGTTTGCGAAAAGAAGGGACACGAGCACGCGAAGACTTTTTTTTTTCTTTCGCTGTTTTCTTTTTTACCCCTCGTCAAGTAAGTACCTGGACGATGGCGACGTGCAGGAGCGTGCCGCGGAGGCCCACGGCGAAGGAGGCGGCGGTCATGACGGCCGGGCCGGCCAGGAACCGCACGGCCATGGCGTACGTCGCCACCTTGTTCCCGCACGCGATGATCCGCGGCTGCAGCGCCATGAACAGACCTGCACGACGCAAGCACATCGAAGAATCAGTTATTACTGTTGGATAGGACTCCAGGAATAGCAGGGCAAGCAGGCATGGAAAGAAGAAGCGAAGCATGCTAGTGATACCGACCGAGACTGAACATGGCCATTCCGAGCCCTGCATCCGACAGGATGGAGATGGACTGCAGGACGATTGCCGGCATCGTGAAGTTCCACCTGCAGCAATGGGACAAATCCACGATCGACTAATTAAGTTAAAGAAATCCATGATAGTTGCGCGTTAAATTCCGGCCGTGCATAATCTGTTTAGTAAGTAATTGAGCTCTAAGTAATTCGTTTCTAGCTTGTGTACGGACCTGAAGCAGACGAGCGACCAGATGAGGCCGATGAGGCTGGAGTAGGTGTTTGGGTTGCGGATGAGCTTGCGCCACACCATGATCAGGATGAGCCGCGTCATGACGCTCGTCGGTGGCATCGCCGTCGGCCCCGCGCCCATCGCATTGCCGGGGTCCGCCGTCATGGCTTTCTCGTCGCCGGCCTCGGCGTCCCTGTCCAACGCGGCGCCCCGGTTCCCGAAGCTGAAGTCGTCTCGCTCCACGTAGTCCTCCCTGTCCTTCGCTCCTCCGTCCACTGCGAGAATAAACAAACAAACGCGTCAATTATCAGTCCACGGAATTAGCGCTAGCTCCCCAAATCAGGCAGTGTGCCTGCCGGTGCGTGGTGTGAAAGATTGCTACTTTTGCGGGGAGACTTGTTGGCCGCGGCGTCGTTGTAGTCTGGCGCGCCGCCGGCGAAGACGTCTGAGACGGGGGAAGCGCTGGAGCTCCAGACGAACATGTGGAGGTCCTCGCCCTTGGCCTGCCCGTTGGTGGCCGCCGCCTGCTTCCTGGGCCCTTTCGGCGCGGCGGCCACCGCGGGGTTGGGTGTGGGGTACGCTCCGGCGGGCGCGGGGATCTGATGCTGGTGCTTGGGCTTGGGCGCGTCGTCCTCGCCGTAGTTGGAGGGGCGCGGCGTGGCGCCGGTGCGGACGCCGAACGCGTCGGTGGCGCCGAAGTTGGAGCTCCGACCGACCATGGAGTAGAAGTCGGTGTGGTTGAAGCTGGAGCCCCTGGGCGTGGGGTTCCTGGACGACTGCAGCGAGTAGATCTCGGCGTTGGTGAGGTTGGACGGGCGCGGCGTGGTGCTGGAGAACCCCATGGACCGCCGCGAGTAGATGTCGGACCGGGACGCGCTGGAGCGGCGCACAGTGACGTGTATCTTGCCGTCGTCCTTGACCTCGGCCTCGGTCTCGATGGCGTTGCTCCGTCCGTCGAGCGACATGACGTCCGGGTCGACGACGATGGACGCGATGGCGCCGGCGGTGTCGGGGAACTGCTCGGTGATGAGCATGCGTGCGCCGCGGTACTCGAACATGAAGAGCATGAGGGTGTACCAGATGATGCACTGGAGGACGACGATCTGCACCATGAGTGAGCCCGAGAAGTCGCCGTACATGCCCTTGAGGAGCGGGATGCCCATGACGAGCGTGTTGGGGAGCGTGGAGAGGGAGAAGAGCGTGATGGTCCACTCGAGGGAGCCGCGGGCGGAGAGGTGGCTCCAGGCCGTGAGCATGGCGAGCATCATGAGCTTCTGCAGCGTGTCGGCGGCGATGAAGCGCAGGTTCATGGTGTAGGGGTTGTTGGTGGAGATGAAGTGGAAGGAGAGGAGCGGCACGGCGAAGAGGGCGACGAAGCGGTTGATCCCGGAGCACTGGTCGGGGGTGAAGATGTGCCACCACTTGACGCTGCCGTAGGCCAGGATCATGGCGACGTAGAGCGGCACCACCGCCGTCATCACGTGGTAGAAGTCCGTGGGCGTAATCATCTTCGCCTTCCGACGGGACGGCCTCTGTTCGACCCCCTCTCTGTTTTCTTCTTGCTTGCCAATCAGTATTCACTCTCTCGACAACAGTCTCAGCAGCCTTGGGTCTCAAGGCCGTGAGCACTCTGAATCTTTACAGCCGAGCTGAGGAGCATTTGGCTGGTGGGCGGTGTGTGGTGTAATGGGGAGAGTGCGTGGGGGAGTGTTTTATTTAGGCGAGATGGCAGCGCGGCCCAAGCTTTGTTTGGACCATCCCTTGCTTTTATCCGACGCCGCGCTGTGGTGGCTTGTTGCATCCGAGACTGCGAGTGCGAGCGAGTTGGTGTGGTGAGGCAGAGCAGCCAATGGTAGCGGGGAGGAGGTGATGTGAGCAGATGCAGTGCATGCGCCGAGCGATTGTTTTATGGCGTATGTATGGATACAGGTACATAGAAGGAGCATGCCGTACATACGCCAAGGATACAGGCTCTGGTCGGCTGATTGAGGTGTGTATCCATACTGTGGCGGCGTACCGTTCGATTTATGGACAGTATCCGTACGTACTCTGTTCGATATACGGACAGTATGCCCGTACTTGGTGCTGCAGTTGCAGTCCCCATTAGAGTGTAAACACCGAATTCGATTCCAAACCATTTTAAAATTTCCATACCTGAGTTGAAGGGATCCGACGATTTCCCGGACCGTATGGGGGACGGCAGTGACAAACGTGTCTGCCCCCTGTCCCTCGCTTTCCGCCAAGAAATCTCGTGCTTTCTAATCCATCGATCGGTAATAACGGAATCTGAAAAGGGACGCCCGAAATTGCCAGAAATGAGGTGAAACTAGATCGAGAAAGAATCTGCTAGGCTAGCGGTGAATATTCCTGATACGGCATCTCCCTCCCGCGGATATCTTTCGCCCCTGTCAGATTCTCTGCATTGATATGGGCATATGCCAGCATGGCTCGACAAGTCGAGGAGTGCTCGAGTGGCATTGTGGCCGTCAAGGATGAATAGTGTTCCACAACCTTTGCCGGCGAGTCCGGTCCAAGGACGTGGAGCGAGAGCGTAGTCGAAGGAGTCGTACACGCGGCACAATCACAGATGCGAAAAGTAAAAGGACACAGAGATATAGCGGGACTGATCTTTATTATCAATGGTGTGTCTCTCTCCATACAATACATGGGTATATATAAGAGGGAGAGGGCTAGGGTTGAGGACCAATCTAGAGGGAAAACCCCCACCCAAGAAAGGGTGGGCCCACGTTTACTTGTATGGTAGGTTTCCCAACACTCCCCCTTGGTCCGACATCCCGTATTGTCTATGTCTCAAAACTCCGAAAAACCCAGTGGGAAAAATATGGAGAAAGAGCACATAGCATACGTCTCCTCATGTTGCACGAATTGCCTCATCAAAAACCTCAATGTGAGAAACATCGGGAAAACTCACATAAGGGAAAAAGAGTACAATCCACTCAACATCAGGTTGAGTACTTGATCATCCGGATCAAGATTTTCAGATGGGGGTGTGAAGAATCTCCCCCAGAGTCTGGCATATCTCTAAGTCTCATCATACCGATTCCACGAACACACCTCTCAAAAGATGATGCCGGTAATGATTTAGTGAACATATCAGCGAGATTGTCACACGACTTAGTATGCAAGATCCTTACCTCGTTCGTCTTCTCAGCTCATGCGCATAGAAAAACTTGGGGTTGATGAGATTACTCTTCACATGCCCTGACTGCACTTGTGCAACACAAGCTACATTATCTTCATAGATAATGGTGGGGGTTTGTACGGTGTTCAGCCCACACGTCTGGAATGTGGCGAATCATCCGTCGAAGCCATGCACACTCTTGTGATGCTTCTTATAGTGCTATGATTTCAGAGTGGTTCGTCGAAGTCGATAGAAGACTTTGCTCAGACGATTTCCAGGGAACATCAGTTCCACCACAAAGGAAAACATATCCAATCTATGACTTGGAAGTGTGCGGGTCCGACAGGTACCCTGCATCAGCATAGCCTACCAATGATAGGTCTTGATTCCTCCATAAAACAGCCAAGATATTTGGTCCCTTGCAGGTATCGGAAGACGTCCTTGATGCCTTTCCAATATCTAGGTAGGCTCAGAACTGTACCTAGCAAGCAAATTGACAGCGAACGCGATGTCCTGCCATGTACAATTCGCGAGGTACATGAGTGCTCCAAGGCACTCAAGTAGGGGAATTCCGGTCCCAGAATTTCCTCCCCCTCTTCCTTAGGCCTGAACGGGTCCTTATCTTGCTGCAAAGACCTCCCAATCATTGGGGTCTTCGAAGGATATGCCTTATGAAATCCAAATCTCTCTAACACCTTCTGGGTGTAGTACTGGTGCACTAGAATCCCAGCAGGGGAATGTTCAAGTTACAGACCAGACAGAACTTGGTTTTACCCAAATCCTTCATCTCGAATTCCGACATCAGGTAGGAACTTGCTTCCTCAATATCTCTAGGTGTACCATTATATTCAAATCGTCCACGTACACCGAGATTATACAGAATCCATCTTCGTTGCTCGTGTAGCCCTTCTGATGAAGGAGATCGCTTAAGCGATTATACCACAGCCTACCAGACTCTTTAAGTCCGTACAATGACTTCCAAAGAAGAACACTGTATAGACCCGATTTGCTCTCTTGGTTCGGAATGGGGATACCTTCCGGTACCATCATGTAAAAGTCCAAATCAAGGTTACCATATAGGTAAGCAGTGACAACATCCAACAATTTCATTGTTAAGTCCAGATTTACTGCCATCGAGATCAAGTATCTAAAGGTTATACCAGCCATGACTAGGGAGTAAGTTTCCTCAATATCGACATATGTCGTTGAGTGAACCCTTGAGCGACGAGCCTTGCTCTGTACCGATCCACCTCATGTGTGAGGTAACTGCCTCCTGCCAATCTTTCCAATCCGACCTTATTTTACAATCAGCGGGATTGTTAGGCCTAGGGTCAGGATCTATGATTGAGGCAATTCTATAGCAAAGTTAATGTCGACAATTGCCATTGCTCGGTTCCTTGACTCTCCCTTATTTATATAATTTATGGCCATTTCGTCATGGGGCGCATCTGGCGCTACCTCTTGCTCCACCGTATTTCCCATTACAGGAGCGAGGTCCTTTAGCTTTTTCGCGCCGATGTGTGTACTCACATCTCCGCTGGATGTTCCCTCAATAGGACGTTCAAGTCCGGAATCCCGTGCACAGGACTTTCCGTACTTGTGCCAGGTCTCAATTGGCTCCCCTTTTCTTACTAGGGGCTTTGGTGACTGTCTGTGATAAATCTCTCTTATCCTTCTTCCTCAGGCGTCCCCGAGTACTTAGGAGTTGAGAAACCGGATTTCCCGTCCTTTTAGGCCTTTGGACGGGAGCGGGTGTACCATAGTTAACTTCGGTATCTCAACCCTTTCCGGTGCATTGCGCGCAGGCATATGCGACTTTGTCACAGTTTACAAGTCACTAAAGTGATCAGGCAGTTGATTCGCTAATGCATGCAAATCAATTTCTTTTGGACTTCTTTATTTGTCTCGGCAGTGCGTGGGTCATGAGCGTGGATCTCCGTGACTTGGCACGTGATTTCTCGACTTTTATCATCAAGGGGTTGATTATCTCCCCCTAAAGTCGGAAAGAGATCCTCGTCAATGCAATCAGCGAAGGCCGTATGACATTCACTTGTCATGGGGTCCAAATACCTGATTATGGACACAGTCGCATAACCAACGTATATCCCCGACTTACGGAGCGGGCCCTTTGCTGATCGCTGGGGTGGTGGTATCGGTACATACACCTGGCAACCGAACCTATAAAGGTGGGAAATTATCGGTGCCGACCCCTGCGCAAGCTGCACATGAGAATGGATGTTGTAGGCCAACGGTCTAAAGTTAATGAGTTTAGCAGCGTGTAACACAGCTTGCCCCAACATCTGGTTGGTGAAATACAACTCTTATGATGGATTTCATCCTTCACCTTTAAGGGGGGCGGTCTAATGATTAACTTCCCCGTAGCGTATGCGGAGCATACGAAATCATCAGGATTTGGGAAGTTTTTCACTTTAACATTATGACCGTTTGAGTTGTATATTCCTCATCATACTTAGACTGAGTGGCCTAATCTATCATGCCATAGGCAAAATAGTTCAGAGCATCGGAAGGTAGTGTACACAGGCAGTGCTACAATTACCGTGTAGCATAGCCATGTCCAATGGAGGAAAATTTCCAAGAACATGTTTACCATTTTCATCGCGCCCGGTGATTAGTAGGCATTCCATACCGTTCATAACACCGGTCTCAGCTGGAGACTATTAGCGTGAAAACCATTGAAACTTAAGGGGGTGCGAATGACTCGGGGTACAACAATGCATCGTTAATGATCAAAGTTGTTCCCATGGGTAGTATCATAGTGGCTCGTCCGGAGCCAACTATATAAGGATCGCAGCCGGCGATTTTCATAACACTACCTCGAGAATTTTATCAGACTCAAAGCACATAATCTCCCTGAAGATGGTATTTGTGTATCGTTTTCCACGAGACATGTTTACTCCATTGGGGTGCCACACGTGTTCTAAGACATTTGCATGTAATTAAAATAATGAAGCGAGGAAGTAGCGACATTACAAAACAAATGCATATATCTGAGAACATAACATGCCATCATATTTAAATAGAGGAATTAATGAACGATAATCAAATGTCATTCAAGCGTCGAAATAATGAATATGGCTTGCTCTTATAGAGCTTACAAACCAAATGTATCTCAATAGCCTAAGGAATCATGATAAGTTAAACAGTGGAAGCTTAGAAGGCATAGAGAACGCGCGTTCACTTCACACTCAATGTCCAACTGAGCGAACTGCTCCTCGGATCATCATCAGTGCCTACACGAGGTGCAAAAGGGAGCACCAAGTGATCGACCTCCATAGAGACGCCGACGTCCGTTGAGACCGTAGGGGCTATCTCCATGGGCGCAACTGCAGGTGCAGCCATAGGCAGAGGTGGAGGGGCGGGAGGATCTCGGGCGCCACCATGGGTGCCGGAGGTGCCTCCCCCTGTACTGAGGCGAGGTGCGATTCATGCACCTTCTTACTAGCCTTGTACGTTTCCACAACGTCCTTAGGTGCACGGCACTGGCGTGAGAAGTGTTCTGTAGAGCCGCACCGGTAGCATTCCTGGGGCCTCTGCTCCCCCTTGCCTGGCTGATGCTGCTGAGCCTAGCGAGGGGGGTGAGGCGCCTTCTTGCCCTTCCTGCCTCTCTTCTTCTTGAGAGGCACATGGGCCTTGTAGGCGCTAGCATGGGCCTCCTGACGGAACTCGCTCCAAGTGGCTGCGCGAGAGAGTTCTTTCGCAAGAGCTCATCCTGCGCCTCCTCCACCTGGAGTATGTCCACAAGCTCTGCATACTGCGTGTACTTCCCCTGGCGGTAATTCCGCGAGGACTGTACAACATCGGGGTGGAAAGTAGAGAAGTCTTCTCAATCTTCTGAGTGTCGGTGATAGTGACACCACACATCCGAAGAGAGGTGCAAATCCGGTGCAAAGCCGAATTATAGTCTCCCACCGTCTTGAAGTTCTGAAACCTCAGACGCATCCACTCCGCCTCTGCCCGCGGGCGAACAGTGTACTTCAGTCGCTCGAAACGCTGTTTAAGAGCATTCCAGAGGTCCAAAGCACTCCGTTCAGCCATGTACTCGTTTTTCAGAGTACTGCAGAGGTGGTGACACAGAAAATGCAAAGCCTGGACGTGAGGAAGATCTCAACGTCCGATGCCCACGTCAGGTAGTTGAGCCCATTTTGGGCTAGCTCGGTGAACTCACGGTTGACGATTCCGGCCATCTGCAGTTTATGCAAATCATTTTAGATTACAGCAGGTAATCCCGATTACAGCAGGTAATCCATTGCATAAATGCGATGAAGATACAATTGTTCATTAACATGACGTTCCAATATTTAAAAACATGCTAACAATGATTTCAGAGCGATTAAAAGTAATTAAACAATTAATTCTAGCAATGAAAACATATAAACAAGCATTAATGACGAAAACATGTTAAGCGCATCACTAACGTGAAAAAAATTGGCCCTAAAATTGACCTTCCGAAACTATTTTATGCACAAAAATATAATTTCAGCAAAACCAGACTTGTCCAGGTAAATTTATTCAACAGGAATAAAGTTATACCTAATTCTGAAAAAGTTCAGGTGCTAAATTATAAAATCTGTGCGCGTAGCCGTATTCGGTCCGGCCCGATCGGCAGCAGGCCGAAAATAGGCCACAATGGGCTGTGGCCCATAACCAAAACCATCCCGTACCTCTGCCCCCTTTTTTTTCTCTTTTTTTTAGAGGACGAACTTGGGCCGTATGTGGCCCAACTGCCTCGACGCCACGTGGGCCAGCCCACCATGACATGTCCCAGGGGACGACACGCTAGGTTTCCTAGCGCGCTGGGTTGGTGGCGGCGGCGGCACGGCGGCCGCGCCGGCGGCCAGCGGGCCGGCGGCGCACGGGGGCGAGTGGTGCGCGGGACGGAAGCGGGCGGGGCTGCGGAGGCCGGCAGGTCCGCGTGCGCGGGGCGGCCGAGGCGCGACATGCCCGGCGTGCGCGTTCGCGACGCGTCCCAGGCGCGGGGCGCGCTGCACGCGGCCGGCCATGGTGCGGCAGGAGGCGGCGCGTTGAGCGCGCCAGCGCAGGCTCGGTGCGGGTGGCGGCGGCCGGCGGCGCGACCTCGCACGTCGCGGGGCTCGGCCGACTAGGCCTCGAGTTCGTACGCGGACGGCGCGGATGCGGGCAGCACGGTCACAGCGCTGCCGGGCACGGCGAGCACGGAGGGCCAGCAGGGCTCCAGCGGCGACGGCCTCGGCGCGAGGCCAGCAGGGCCAGGCGGCAGTCGGCGGCGCCACTGGCGTGCGTGCTCGGGCGGCACGGCCAGCAGGGCTGTCGTCCGCGGGACGGCGCTGCCGACGCGCAGGTGCGGTCAGCAGGGTACGCAGCGAGCACGGCCATCTGGACCTTCTCGCGCGAAGAGCGACGGCGGTGCCACGTAGTGCGAGGCTCGGTGTGTTGCGTGGCGGCTTGCCGACCTATGCAACACACGACGAATGGCTCTACGGCAGTCAGCCGACGACGTCTTTTACGCCGACACAAAAAACACTTCGGATGTCAATTTTCATCGTCCGTTCATCTGGAATCTAGACGGCGCGTCGCACAGCCGGTGCGCCGCGGCGGTACCGTGATCATCAGGATCACTTCCTTACCGACTCCCTAGGGTGGCGTCATCAAATCCCTCATGAATCCGAGAGTATCGACATTGGTCGGCGACGTATTCGTCAGCTCGACTCTCGGTAGGGAAATCGACACCGTAGGTAGTATAAAACGTATTGCAAGAACGGAAATATAAATAGATGCAAAACCGTTGTTGCGATCGGATCTGGATTATACCTCCGCGATGAACGACGAGAGCCTGCTTGATGAAGGCTCGATGCAGATCAGTTGGCGGAGCAGTTCGTGCTGATAACGTGTTCCACAACCTTTGCCGGCGAGTCCGGTCCAAGGACGTGGAGCGAGAGCGTAGTCGAAGGAGTCGTACACGCGGCACAATCACAGATGCGAAAAGTAAAAGGACACAGAGATATAGGCGGGACTGATCTTTATTATTAATGGTGTGTCTCTCTCCATACAATACATGGGTATATATAAGAGGGAGAGGGCTAGGGTTGAGGACCAATCTAGAGGGAAAACCCTCACTCAAGAAAGGGTGGGCCATACGTTTACTTGTACGGTAGGTTTCCCAACAAATAGTACCGGTAAAATGGCCGTGACCGGAAAAATGGCTGCGTTTTGGTACGATGCCCATAATTCTAGCTTATCCATAAGATCCTGCCGATTGATACGCGATTGTTTAAACTTGGAATGTTTCGTATGCGAACAAACCGCAAACACAGTCTGCAAAAAAATATTCAGGGGCGACCAAAACTGTACTGACACGGGAGGGGGAAAACAGAGGTCCATCCAGAGCGACAAAATTCGCCACAAACTAGTCCGTTTTCTCGTCGGAATCCGCGCTTCGAACAGCGAGCAGGACCATATTTTAACTGCGCTAGCTAGCAGATAGTGAAAGCGGGGAACATCAAGATGGGGGAGTAGTTCCCGACTAGAAAAGTAACGAAGGAAAGGTTTCTGGCCACGCACTTGCGTATCAGCTGGCTTGGCAGCAGTCTGCATATTCCCACTGCCAACAGTTCAGGTATCCCTTTTTTTTTTTGAAAAGACTACTTGTACATTATACAGAATACCGTACAGGGACACGTACAAGTAGACAACTGGATGAATACAGACGCAGATACAACTGCAACCAACTTACATAAAGGACCTCATTTTTTTTTTAGATAAAGGGCTTTATTACTCAAATGGTTTAAGTATTACACCCGGCCTCTGCATCAAAAATGCACACAGCCGCAATCCAACAGAGAAAGTAAAAAGTTGTGCAACAATAGACGCATTACAACCAACAAGATAATGTAAAACGCCTATGTCATGGCTAATCTCGACGGCCTATGGAGGTCCAATCCGGCGATCAAGCGGCCACCCATGTTGTGAGAAAATGTCCCTTGCCACCTCCTCCAGTCGTGCACACGCCTCCGTAAAGAGGTCTCGATGTCCCACACGTTGTAAGGTGGACCACATACGGAGAATACTTGTGCAACGGTAGAGTACCTGCATATGAGAAACATTTTTATCATTGAAAACCTTGTCATTTCTACTAGCCAAAGCGACCATATAACAGCAATCGCTCCCACCCTAATAACCGTTCTAAGCCTTTTATCTATCCCATGTAGCCAGTTACCAAAAACATTGGCAACAGACTTGGGTGGATACAAGTTAGACGCTATTTGGATGGCTGACCATATAGAACGTGCGAAACTACACTCGAAGAATAAGTGTTTTATTGTCTCTTCATTTGGACAAAACATACACTTCGTACTTCCATGCCAATTTCGTTTAACAAGGTTATCCTTTGTTAGAATGACACCCCTACGAAGATACCACGTGAATACTTTAATCTTAAGTGGTATCTTCATTTGCCATATTTTTTTATTATCATCAACTGGCACATCGGAATGTACTAACGCCCTATACATGGAATCCACAGAGAATTTACCATTCTCACATAGATTCCAACGAAATTCATCGGGACCCTGTGTGAGTTGAACTGATCTCAACCGTGCCAGCAGGGAGTTCCAAGACGCTAGTCTTGGCCCGAACAAATCTCGCCTGAACGTCACATTCGGAGGAGAGCATTGCAAGACGGTGGCAATGGTATCTCCCTTATGACGAACAATATTGTATAGGGCTGGATATCGATCCCGGAGGGTGGTGTTGTCTAACCATTTGTCCTCCCAGAATCTAATCTCCGAGCCATCCTTAATATTAAATACCCCGAAGCGAAAGAAATGTTTCTTTGTCGCCATCAGTCCAGCCCAAAAGTGGGAATCACCAGGTTTCCAATATACCTGTGATACCGCCTTTGTGCCAATGTATTTTCTCTTAAGGAGTGTTTGCCATATCCCCTCTTCAGTAAGCAGCTTAAAAAGCCATTTACCTAGGAGGGCTGAGTTCTTGACATCAAGGTCATGAATACCAAGCCCTCCCTGATCTTTAGGGCGACAAACAATATTCCATTTAGCCAGTCTGTACTTCTTCTTCTCACCATCTCCTTGCCAAAAGAATCTTGATCGGAAATAATCCAATTTATGCAAGATCCCTTTTGGTATTTGGAAGAAGGAAATCATATACAGTACCATGTTTGTTAGTACCGAATTAATGAGAACCAATCTTCCACCAAGAGATAGCAATTTTCCTTTCCAACTAGATAGCCTGGCTTGTAGACGTTCTTCGACGTGTCTCCATTCCGCATTAGTCAGTTTCCGATAATGTATTGGTATCCCAAGGTACATGATTGGAAATTGACCCTGCTCGCAGCCAAAAATATCGGCATATTGAGCAGCTGCTTCTTGAGCCTCACCGAAGCAAAACAATTCACTCTTATGGAAATTAATTTTCAATCCCGATAATTGCTCAAATGCTGATAGGATCAACTTCAGATTCGCAGCTTTATCTAGATCATGTTCCATAAAGAGGATTGTATCATCTGCATATTGAAGAATAGATAAACCACCATCAACAAGATGTGGAACTACTCCTTCAATTTGGCCATCCGTCTTAGCTCGTTCAATCATGATCGTCAACATATCCGCCACTATATTAAATAGTATAGGCGATAGAGGATCACCTTGCCTTAATCCTTTTTTGGTCTGGAAGTAGCGGCCAACGTCATCATTGACTTTTATCGCCACACTACCTCCGGTAACAAAATTGTGGATCCAAGCACACCACTCTTCTGAGAACCCTTTCATTCTCAGAGTCTGTAGCAAGAACGGCCATTTGACTTTATCATATGCTTTTTCAAAGTCAATTTTAAATATCACCCCATCAAGTTTTTTCGTGTGCATCTCATGTACGGTTTCGTGTAAAACCACAACACCGTCAAGGATATTCCTCCCTTGCATAAACGCAGTTTGGGTAGGTTTTACCACATGATCTGCCACTGAATTTAACCTGATGGTCGCTACTTTTGTAAAGATTTTGAAGCTAACATTCAGAAGGCAAATTGGCCGATACTGTTGTATCCTTTCGGCATTCTGAATCTTAGGCAACAAAACGATCTCCCCAAAATTAAGGCGAAATAACTCAAGGTGTCCGGCATGTAAGCAGCCAAATAACTCAAGCAAATCAGACTTGATGGTTTCCCAGAAATGCTGGTAGAACTCAGCCGGAAAACCATCTGGTCCTGGCGCCTTATTATGCTCCATTTGGAAAACCGCCTTGCTTACCTCCTCCATAGAGAAAGGTGCAGTAAGAAAGTTGTTTTCCTCAGGAGTTACTTGGGTAATATCATCTGTTCGAGACTCATCTAGAGTAAAGTTCCCTTCCTCGGGAGCCCCGAACAAACCTTTATAGTAGTTCGTGATATATTCTTTGAGTTGATCCTGTCCTTCGATCAAGCCCTCATCCTGTAGGAGAGAATGAATACATTTCTTTCTATGTCTGCCATTAGCAACATTATGAAAGTACTTTGTATTCAAGTCTCCTTGTAGAATGAATTGAGCTTTAGATCTTTGGTACCATTTGAGCTCTTCTTCCCGCAACATACGTCCCACCTGCTCATTCGAGTGCCGTTTTAGGTCACTCTCAGTTGCTGATAAGGGGCGTACTTCTGCTAGTTGATCAAGCTCATCAATAATGGAACACAGGCGCTCCTTTTCTTTTTTAAGCATACCAGTTGTGTGTCTTGCCCACCCACGAAGGAATTTACGCAAATTGCGCATCTTATTATTCCACCGCTGGATAGCGCTATCACCCACAACCGGTTGAGACCATATCCTTTTAACCAAATCATCGAAACCATCCCGTAACAGCCAGCCTAATTCGAATTTGAATTGGTGCTTCCCGGGCGATGTCAACGTTCCAGTAGATAGGAGTATGGGGGCATGATCCGAAAAAGCCTCTATACGTTCGAGCGCACGAACCGTTACTAATGGATATTTATCCTCCCAGCGGGAGTCCATCAGAACCCGGTCCAGCTTCTCGTACGTAGGCTCGGGGAGACTATTAGCCCAAGTGAATTGTCTCCCCGTCATATGAACCTCTCTTAAGGACAAGCTATCAATGACAGCGTTGAACAAGGTGGGCCAATGAGTATCGAATCTACCCCTACTTTTCTCGTGTCGGTACCTCAGCAAATTGAAATCCCCTCCTATAAGAATAGGATATGGGTCATCTTTAGCTAGATTAACCAACTCTGTGAGAAAGGTAGCCTTATATTCTTCTTGGGCAGCACCGTACACAGCAACGAGACTCCATATAAAGTTGTCGGACTTGTTGCGGATTTGAAATTTAATGTGGAATTCACCATCCGAACGACCCAACAACTCCATGGTTTCCGTTTTGATGCCAAGTAGCATGCCACCCGATCTACCTCGAGGGGGACAGGAGTGCCAAGTAAACTCCACACCACCTGAAAGGCGTTCTAGTAGAGTGCTTGGAAAGTCTCGTCTACCCGTCTCGGAAATAGCCAGAAAATCCAACTTATGATCTCTCACATGATGCGCAATATTCAGATGTTTAGCCAAGTCGCCTAGACCTCTGCTATTTTCGAATATGCCATTCATCGGGAAACAGTTGGGGATTTTGACTTTTTCGCGCTTTTACGCGAAGGTTTGTTCTTTTTATTTTTGGCGGATTTGGATCTTCGGCCGGTAGCATACAGGTCATCAAAAGATCCCAGCTCAGCCTCGTCCATGTCCACCTCGGTCACCTCTCCTACAAGATGTGATAGAAGCTGTCCATCTATTGTGGCATTCGCATCATCATCATCTATAGGTGAGGGTACCGGCCTAGTCGAAACAGTAGGAGAAACTCTACGACGGTCATACTCTACGTGTTTCAGAACCTTAGCCGATAACACTACTTCTTTTTCATTTTTGCCCATGCGAACCCCTACCGCTGACAACCTAGCAGATAAAGTAGGCGTAGATAAGGACAAAAAGGATTGTGTGGAACGAGGCGTACCAGCAGGGGGAGTGGAGAACAAGGCTGCCTTGCGACGCATTGCCTTGGCCATCGTATCCTCATCAGTTGCAGATGCACCGTCCTCGCCAGCCTGGTGACGTCCACTACGCCTAGGAGCTCCCTTCGGCTGTGGACGTCCCCTAGCTGCATCGGACACAGTGGGAGAGGGCGTCGGTGTGGTCGCAGCCCTCTCGACCACCGTGTCGTACTCGGCGTCACCGGAGAAGCCGGAGTCGCCATGGCCTCCGAAGACACCACGGGGGAGGACACGGTCGGTGTAGAGTCCCCCTCCGCCCTGGAGTCACCGCGGGTGGTACCCACGTCATCACCTGTCATAGGGCAGCACAGCGAGCCGACCACCATGCACCTGGATGGCGACTCGGTGCTCGCACCAGCCGCGGAGTCGACGGGTGCGCACACCGCATCAACACCCGACCCGCAGCCGGCAAGCGAGAGCTCGTCCTCCGGCGCCCCACCGTGAGAGTCAGCTCCAGTCGAGCTGAGCAGCAGCCCACCAGCAGCGCATAGGTCCGAGGCCTGCCGGTGGTCATGCGTCACTCGGCCCAACACGCTGGTCGGCGTCGCCACTGTATCCGTCGCGCGGTCGGCTCCCAGCAGCCCATCCCGCGCCGGACTCCCAACAGAAACAGCCCGCCTAGCCCCCCCGGCGGCCAGGATCCGTGCAGCTCCCGGGGCAGCACCCGGGGACGAGTTGGCACCAGCATTCGGCCCACCAATTCCGCATGACTCCCTCCATTTCTTCACTAACTCGATGGCCCGGGGGTTTTGGGGTTGGGATTAAAAGGAGTGACGGCCAGACTCTTCAGCATATGAGTTCTTGGCGCTCCTTGTCCTTGTCCCCCGCCTGTAACCGGGCCCTGGTCGATCATCATATTAGTGGCCCCCGAAGTATCACCAACGGAACCACCATGCGCTGTTTGATCTCCCGACCCGTCTTCCCCTAGGCCATTATCGTCCGTGTCATCCTTTCCCTTGCGTTGCCAAACAAACGGAACGAAATCCGCCTCCGGAATATAGTCCTCTGTCTCTGGCCGGAAGGTGAAGTCGTACCCTTTCAGACGCAGCACCCCATCAGTTCTCATGTATGGCCCCAAATCATCTGTCTTCTTGAAACTATCAGCATCCATCATCCCAACTAAGATACGGACCACACCTCGTCGCCGAAGGGAGAGCATATCCACATCAATAGTGGTACCAATGAGAGACCCGACAGCCCACACTCCCCAGAAGTGGCGCAACGGATTTGGCACCCCAGTCACATGCACCCAAACCTGATCAAGTTCCATCTTGTGCTTAACATCTTCTGTTTTCCACTTGCTGAACACCAGTCTAGTGTCCTGAGACGGGACCCCGAGTTCGATACCATCAAACCTCATCAGATCATCTTCAGTCGGAAAGTTAACCGTGAAAGAGTCCTCCCCACTAGGTATAGCTTCCCAACACCAAGACTTCACCGGACACAGTCGCGCCACCTGGGTTTCCACCTGTTTTGCGGTGGCGGTTGTACCATGAACCTTCACTAGGGCCACCGGAGTGTCTTTGGGCAACAAGTCCGCCCTATATAGATTGTCCGGGAACTGAGTAAAGATCGTATCCCTGTGTCCTTGTCCAACCGCGAACACCACCGGCCTTGGGAGCTTCAAAGACGGGCACATAGGAGTTGGATGCTTTGCGTTCTCACAAATATGACAGTAGTGTTTAACGGGACACTCCTTGGAGGCGTGATCCTTCACCGCACACTTCCAGCACCAAGCGTTGGCCTTCTTGATCACTTGTGCCGCTGCAGTCACCGGCGCCACGTCCGTCGCCACGATCAGAGGAGCGACAACGGGCTGGCCGGTTCCCGGGATCATCGGGTGTCCGCCCGCAAGCGGCTGCTGCGTCAAAACGGGCCCTTGTGCCGTCTGCTGCTGCGGACCTGCAGCGGCCAAGACCCCTTGCTGAATCCCTTGGTTCGTGTTTGCGGTGGTTCTCTTCTTTTTCTTCTTCCGAGCCGGCGCTTGAGCTGCAGCCCCGAAGGCGAACCCCGCAGGAGGCGGAGGTCCACCCGTGGGCATCAGGCCTTGCTGCGGTGCGCCCTGCTGTCTTGGCGCCGCCGAGGATGGGCCGGCGGCGTTTCCGAAGACGACGCCAGTACCGCGCGCCTGAGCACCGGGATTGGCCCTAGGAGCCCACGTCGGAGGGCCATGCCCAGGAGGCGCCGCCATGGACGGCAACGCAGCCGCGACCTCCGCGAAGGATCGCCGGAGGGACGGCGTGTGGCCCGAGCTCGGGGAGGATGGCGTCGGTGAAGGAGCTGGCGCAGGAACGACGGCGACGGGCGGCGATCGCAGGGACGGGGGCGTGCGTAGCGATGGAGGCTGTGGTGGTCGCGATGACCTAGGAGCACGATCTTCTCGCCACAGTCCTCCGTACCAACGCTCCAGATACTCCCAGGGCGATCGATGTCTGCCAACCGCTGACGTCTGGGGCCCACTGGACGCCTGGGGCCCACTGGACAGCAAGTCGCGTTTTTGAACAGCAACCGTTTCCGCGCCCGCCGCCGTGATTTGTGCTGCCCCGATGCCCGCCCCGGCCGCCGGCGTAGACCCGCCATCTTGCTCCGCCATGGGGGATTCATCGCTGGAAGAAAATCTCCGAGGCATGGCGGCGGCGTGATCCTAGGCCGAGGTAGAGGACCCCGCCACCCCATCCGCACCGGCCGCCTCAGGACCCTAGCATGGGCCGAGCCACCCCTTTCTTCCCCATCTCCGACTGAACCAGGCGAGCGCAGCTTCTCCGGCGACCTGCACACAGAAACAGAGCACGTACCTTCATCATCAGAAGAGGAAGCATGCTCCCAGAAACGCGACGCCGGCGTCGGGAATCCCGCATCGTTCCAGAACTCCTGAACGAGATCTTCTCCGGATTTGGGAGGTCGCTGGATGTCGTCCCGGGAAACACGCCACTCTTCCGCGATCGTCTCCTCCGCCATGCGCACGGCGAGCTCCTCCGTATCCAGATCATCTCCTTCCCCACCTTCCTCTAGGGCAGAGAATCGGATCCCGAGGACGTCGGCGAGGCAGAGGATGTCCCTGGGACACCCGGCGATAGGGCGCCAGGCACCAGCGTCAGCCGCCGGCGAGGCCACTGCCGTGGCGTCGCTCCGTCGGGCAGCCCGCTCCGCATGGCTCCGTCCTTAACAGCGTCCTTAACACTGAGTCGCACGACACACTTGGAGCTTGACACACCACAATCATCAAACAGTTTCCTAGGTCCCGGCAATGCCCATAAACAAGCAAAAATATCCTCCAGGTCCTTCTTCTTCCTCACAACCCTGGAGCTCGAAATTGTCAGCACAGAGCCACCGACGGAGGAGAATCCGTCGCTTCCAAGGTCGCACCACGGCGCAAGAGATGCTTCTCGCCATGGGCGTTGATGAGCCGCAAAACATCCTAGCTCGCCGGAGCCAGAAGAGAAGACTATGAAGGAGTATCGGCCGGGGACGCACCCCAAGCATCCCGAACGCCGGATCTGGGCCAAACGGCGCCTCACCTCAAGAGAGGTGGCCAGATCCCTCTCCGTCTACACCCAACTCCCTGCAGCTGTAACCACAGTAGCTCAACCTGCCAGCACCTTCTCTCCCCTCGCCACCACGGCGGCCAGAGAGAAGAACATCGCAAGCCACCACTGCCGCACTCTTCCAACCAACGTGCTCCTGTACAGGCAACCAGAACCTCCGGCGAAGAACGCCAGTGGCCAGCCACCCCACCCCCAGATCTTGGACAGCATGTTCAGAGCACAACTTACCGTAGCGAAGAGAAGAACAGGGGACAAAATCTCCCACAGCTGGTCGCCGTCTTCGCAACGCCGACCCAGCCCGGAGCCACAAACCTCACCAGATCCATCGATCCAGGAGGGAACCACGCCGGAAGCTCGTCGGCACCGCCCCACAGAGCGCTGCCGAGGTGGAGATCGAGCCCCCGCACCTTTATTCCATGGCGCCGCCGCAGCAACCCACCTCTCCAGCGCCGCCCAGGAAACCTAAAGTACTATTTACATGCCTCAGGCACGGATCGAGGTCTCCCCACTCTCCCACCGCCGCACCGGCGGCCGAGAGGGAGGAGACCGACGAATCGGTCGTCGGCGGGACGGGGAACGAGGACAAGCTCCCTTTCGCTCTCGCTCAAAACAGTAACCAGAGGGGAGGGGAAAGTGAGCTGGAGTTTATTACTGATGAGTTCAGGTATCCTTGTTACTGATGAGTTCTACCAAGTGCATTTTGCATTTCAGTTAATCTTTGCACATGGTTGTTCGGTTCATCTCGACCTTTTAACAGAGGGGGAAAGTTCGATCGACGAGCGATGTTTAAAGCGTGATCGAAAGGATGACTCCAACGGGGCGACCCAAACGGATGCGTGTTTGGTCCGTGTTTTGTCCGTTTGGGTCGGGGAACGGACGCGCGTCCGGCCCATGTCCGCCCCTTTCTGCCAGTGCCCCCAACGTTGCCGACGCATTGAGTCCGCCTGGCCAGGGTTTTCCCCAACTTTTTTTTTTAATACTAGGATTACATTTTTAGAAACTAAAATTACATAGTAAATCTAGGACTTCCTCCTAACATTAAACCCTAAAACCTAAACCTAAACTTGAAGAAAATTAATAACCGACCACCGGCCGGCAAGGGGGAAGATCAAAGAGGGCTGCGGCCTTGAAGAACGTCACGCAGCATGCCCTTTCTGCAACGGACTTGCTGGCTCTTCCTTCATCGCGGCCATGGCCAGCCCAGGGCTGGCTGACTCAATCTTCTTTGATCATTTTGTAGCTACGAAACACGTAGCGGGCGCCGGTATAAGTGGAAAATGAGCCGCACATAGGCGGCCACGCCGACGGGGATATGACATCAGGTGGAGCTGCCTGCTCCTTTCGCGGCATCGGCCGCCGCCAAGGCCTCCCGGTGCCGTTTGCGCCTCGCCGCGCGCTTTTTGGTCTCTTCGGCGGTTTGTGTGTGCCCTAGGGTTTGGCCGGCGCGGGATTTTATACAGCTTCACCGCCCACAGTTATTGCGGTAGGTGGCCGTTGGGGTCGATGACACGCGGGGCCAGGGCGCACACGGGGAGGACGCAGGAGCGCTCCGCGAGCGTCCGGGGCCGACGCATCGGTGGCCCAAATTTGGGCCAGGAATGCGTCGCGGCGGACCAAAAAACGGACCGCGGTCCGTTTGCGTCGCCCCGTTGGGCCGTGTTTTTGGCTCGTGCGGATAGGGACGGACGCGCGCGGACTCGATGGTCGCCCCGTTGGAGTCATCCTAATCTAGCCACAAAAGCTGCCCCACTGTCAGCCATTTTGTAGCCACAAAATTGGCAGCTACGCAGACCTTTTATCCTGTCCCTTGCATGCCGCATGGGAATAATTTTGAACTAATTCCATGCGTCTCTCTGGACCATGTGACGTGGCCGTACAAAAGATGTTGAGACATGCACATCTTATCAGTTTCGGGTACCATTAATCGGCTGTAAACGCTGCTTACCCAGCTAAACGGCATGCTGTCTGCGGTACTAGACTGGCCAGTGATCGATGTGCTGTAAAGTGTCCAAGTGCTTAGCGTTCGCACGGTGCGCCCATATGAGAGCCACCACGGCCGAAAATGGGTTTAAAAAGCCTGAAAGAGGTAAAGTTTGCAGGGGAAAGGCTGCCTGGTAGGCCAATGGTTTAGAGATTAGTAGGATAATCAGTAGTGCTCGGATTTCAAATGTTTAAAAGACATGGGCTAGGATTTGGTGTTCGGGAGAATCGCACGTTCTGCAGGTTGCCTGGATTGACCCATATGTATCAGAAGATTACTGATATGCCGAATGCCAGACCTTACATACCAAAGCACACTCCACACTTACAAATTGAACATTTCGATCACTACATAGTCTTAGCCAAAGCATTACTAAAACGAGCACACCTTTTTTTTTTCATAAGTAACAAAGCACATAGTACACACAACACCATGACACTTGCCATCATCAGCTTCATCAGCAAAAGAATTTCTCTCCCTACACCTAGCAATGTAGCTACTTGGAGCCTTGTGGTGGCCATGGTAGTTCGATTTCCCCTAACTGAAGCTCCATTTCTTCCGATGGCACTTCCACTGCTAGCCATGGTAGCTCCATTCCTTGCCCTCTCCTTTCTTGCCGCCTGAAGCTCTTCTCTCATGTCCTCTGCCGCGTCAAGTGCATTACCAATGAGGATCTACTGATCAATCAGATATGCCAGAAATCGCAAGTATGCTATGAATCAAAAGGATAGAAGGCCAATGTCAAGCAAAAAATGGGCCAAATTCAACAAATTGAACACATCACGTCATCGATGACTTACACCATGTTTGACCCACTATTAGAAGAACCAACCGATGTGATCGTTGGTAGTAGACGTAGAACTTCACCAACATTCCAACGTCTGGGCACTCGATGACAGGCATCACAATTGTTTGGCGGTGGAGATCTGAACGGATCATGCTCGAGGTGGAAAATGATGAAGATGGAAGGGGGAGGTAAGAAATAATGAGGCATGACAGCGGACGACGGCGACAATGGGAGAAGTGGAGCTCGACGTTGGGCGATCCACGAATTAGTTATTTGGGATTTGGGGGGGGGGGGGGGGGGTTGCGAGGGTGTCGGTGTCTAGGTCCAGTAGAATCACGTAGAGTTCTATTCAGATGTCATCTTGAAAAATTCCCTCGCTAATACACACTCTCATATTGTCTCCTGCCATGTTGTCCACGTGTCGTCAACTGTATGCCACGTCCGCACTAAACCGCTTAAACCACTCCATGACAGTAATTTGGAAAGGTTGAAACCCCGTGGAGAAAGTGAGTCAAAAGGTGAAGTTCAATAACAGTAGATAAACTTTCGGAAATTCAAATTGGTTCTGACGAGGGGTACTGTAACACCCCAATTTTCTTAAGCTTTGAATTGTGGTGTTAAGATAGGATTTTCAGAAACAACAAAAACTTTTGTTTTATTTCAGTCAACTCTTGCTTGGTAGTCTTAGTTGTCTTCTATAGTTGTTGGTCTTGCTGGAAAATTTCTAGTAACCCTTTTATAAAAAAATTCCTCTAATTAAATTTGAGTGATCTTTGATCTTCATGGTTGTTAAAACATAGCAAATTAAGAGCCCTGGATTAAGCATCTCATGTGTGGTTTTTGCAATGCACCTCGACCATCTCACTCCTTAAACATTCTACTTTTAGGTTATGCTTTGTTTGACATTTTAGAACTTGTTGGAGCACAATTGCATCTGTGTGTTTAGGGCTAACCAAAACAGTGACCATTTGGTCAATTTTCTCTATTGTGCTTAGTTTAAAAATTCCTTCTTCACTCACCTTAGCCAGCAAACCTTAGCAACACCTTTTTGGAGTCATCCCACCCTTGGACATGTTTAGTCCTTGTGATGGTTTAGTAGGCTCTATTAGTATAATTAGTATAACTTTTAGTGTTAGACTACTAATCCTAAAACTACCCCTAACCCTAATCCCTCCCCCTCTCCAACGGCTCCCTCTTGCTGGAGTCAAAGGAGAAGACCAGCACCCCCCCCCCTGGGCCCACTTGTCACTCACTCATCTCCCTCTCCACCACCCCTCTTCTCCACTCACCTCTCTTCTTTCTCCACCGTGGCCAATGGAACACCAGCCCCTCTCCTCCCACTGGCCAGGCCACGCCACTCCGACCACCTCCACCCTGGCTGCCCCCCCACCGCCCATCTCAGCCACTGCCCTTGCTCCATTTCCCTCCCTTTCTCTCCCCTGTCCGAAAACATCACCAGAGAGGGACAAAATCCCTAGCTCGACCCCGTGCCTCTCTACTCTCCATTCTCCTCTCAGACCTCGCCCACACACCCCCTCTCTCCACCCCTGACGCCCAGGCCGCTCCCGTGCCCTCTGCTGCTCGAGATCATCCGGGAAACCCGAAGGTTGCCGCCGACGAAACCAGGCCGTGCCGCCGTTTTACTCTGGCATTCCTCGCCATTTCCGGCCGTGGAGGTTCCCCTCGTCGAGGCCTAACTTTTCCCCCTCTTCGTTTTGCCCAGAGACTGCCGGAGACGCCGCCTCCATCCTCGACCCGAAGAACGCGCCGCCGCCGTCGCCATGGACTCCGGCCACCCCAGCTGACGCCGTCCACATCCACGCCTCTCCCTCGACCCCCTCCTTCATCCCCAGCCCTCCCCAGCCGCATGCACAGGCCCTAGGTGAGCCCCCCGTCGCCGAACTTCCCCGTCCTTGGTCGCCGTCGGGCACGACGCGGCGAAGAAGAAGAACGTGAGCCGTTGATCGCGAGATCAACGGCCCAGTTCAAACCTCTCCGCAGGCTGTTCCCGCGCGCCGGATTTCGCAGCGCGGCGCAGATGGGCCGGCCCATCTCGCACGCGCGGCAGATCTGCGCTGGGCTCGGCCAGATCTGGCCCGAGCACGGCCCTCTTCTATTTTTTTTACTGCTTTTAATCTTTATAGTTTCTGTTAATTGTTTATGTTTAGATTAAATCTTTTGTGGTAGATCTATACATGATTGTTGGTTAGGAGTATTTTTAGTGGGTGCTGGGATGTTTTCTTAAACATGCAGAAGTGAGTTTGCTCAAAATATTTATTATATTTGCATGGCATTAAAGCATGTGGAAAATGTATTTTCTAGTGTTTATTTTTAGCAGGAGCTAGGAGTGTCCAAATTGAGTGAATCCAATTTCTACATAAAGCTAAAATCAATACTTTTCCATAGGATTTAACCTTGCATGCAGGGATTTCCAGAACTGGAGTTCTACTCCTTTTGGTTTTGAGATCAGTAGCATTTGTAGGATTTTTAATTCTTGTTTGGTGGTAGCTATTGATGCAAATCCAATTTCTATGGCTTGGTATGACTTCAAGGAGTACTGTGGTAAAAGGGTTTGATTTTAGGAACCTTATTCTAGGGTTTGTGCCTTTTTTCTCCAAAACAGCAACTTTGCCTCTATTAAAAAGGTCATATTGCAATTGATTTGTTTTTAATTGCTTGTGTTTAGGATTGTTTTATATCTATGTCCAGAGGGTGTTTGTGGAATGAAGTGCTTGCTGTTTTGTTTAAACACTTTAGATTGTTGTCAACCCGTTACTTAGATTTGACGGTAGCCCGTTTCATTTTCCGGTACATTAGATCCGCAAGAGGAGGAGCAGTACGTGGAAACAGAACAGGTCTACGAAGCTGAGCAAGATCAGGGACACTTTGCTGAGCAAGGCAAGCCACCTCACCATACCATACTGAAATCCTATTATTTCATTAAAGCATGTTTTGTTTTCAAAATAAAATAATGCATGTTTTATTTCTTCTGTGGCACTTTGCCACCCAAAATTATTTTATAAAATATTGTTTGGCCAAGCTATCTACTAGAAGATAATAGGTGTTATAAAAATTAAGTCTTCACTTGAGAAGCCTTCTACTGAAGGCGCTATCAAGAAAATTATATTTTCTAGTAGTATATCCTTATATCCTTATCTCAAAACTATAGGATGGGAGCCTAGTCTTTGGTAAAATGTTTTCCGAGGAAAAACCCGAGTCGCTGGGAGCGATCGGCGAGAAAGTATTTTATGAAAACCCGAAGTGCTGGGAGCATTCGGAGAGTTTATGAAAACCCGAAGTGCTGGGAGCATTCGGAGAGTCTGTGAAAACCCGAGCTGCTGGGAGCAGTCGGAGGTGGAGATGTTTTGAAAAACAAAGAACTGCCCTAGCGGCCGCCCGAACAATTAACCCGTGCAACCACACTACCTGAGATGGGTAGGGCTTAGCCGGAAACTTGTTTATCTTAGTACAGAGCGCCTCAAAATGCTTAGGAGGGCGGGGCTCTCTGAACCAAGTTATCTAAATGCGGGATCCAGTTCGAGTCTGGATCGCTGCTGGTTGCAAACAGTGGGCCTCCTGTCATGGCGCAGTGTTGCTTGGAGGGACCGATCGATACGATGGCCATCTCCACTGGGTGCCGGGGAGATTCAGACCCACTGAAGAGGAGGCTCTGTACTAGGGTCGACATAGTGAAAAGCTTTGATCATGTTATCCGAAACACCGCATACTGTCGTATGAGGACCGTGGCTGATCACGGCGGAATGACTGTTTGGTGTGGTGAAAGTGCACCACCTCTGCAGAGTGTAAAACTATTCGAATAGCCGTGTCCGCGGTCATGGACGGTTGGAAAGGCCCCGATCTAGGCATGGGCATTTTATGTTTTAAAAAAAAGGTTTGTTTTCGGCAAAGGAGAAAGGAGACATCAAGGAGGTACCTGGGAGGTACGGAATTTGGGCAAAGATGGTTGGTCTCGGGGAGTCAACCAGTCGGAACCCGGAAAGAGAAAAGGGGCATCCCTATCCTAGTGTCCTTGAAAAGTTTTACAAAATGTTTTACAAGAAGTGGAGATAGTTCCGGCGATCTCTACAAAAGAGAATTCTATCTCTAAATGTTTCTTTTTAACAAAGATATAGAGATGTCGTATTCTCTATGTCTAAAGCATCGTTTACGAAAACTAAGACCTATAGTCCAATATAGCAGCTATCCCAGTTTTCGAAAACGTTTTATTTGCATTATCATGAAAACTTAAGCCTGGTGGTGGTCTTGCGAGTACGTAATTGTACTCATGGCTGTGTCCCTGGATATACAAACGTCCAGGTTTCTACGAGGAGGCCTATGCCGAGGAGGAGGAGTATGTCGACGACTACGCCGCTTAGCTGTCACCGGTCAACTGCACTTGTGGGTTGCGTCCGTTGGAGACGAGGGCCGACGCTAGCCACGAGCTTCCGCTGTATCGTAGTTAATTCCGTCCTGCGCGACGATGATTTGCAGACTTGGTCATGTGACCACTTGTGTTGTAAGACTTTTATTCGTACGACTTGAATGATGTAACTCTTGATACCATGTTGGTTATGTGATTGCGATGCACTGATCATTGGGATCGTGATCTATTTTACATAACGTGGGCTTCTCGGACCGGTGGTCTGAGGGGTCCTTACAGACTTGGTATCAGAGCCATCGTTGACCTTAGGAGACTTTAGCTAGGTTGGGCGTCGACGTCACGCAAAACTGTTTTTCCTTAAAAACTCTGGAGAGGTGTTTAAACTTGCGGAATATACTGCTGTATCCTCTCCCCTCTATTTTAACTACTATAAATAACTTTACTTGCATAAATTGTTTTACTTGTTGCTACTTAAAATTTTGCACACCGATCACTAATTAAACCTTCATTTAAAATTTTGTGTAGATGGCCGACGGGTTTACGACGAGTATCCAGCTGGGGGCGATACCTACCCCGGGAGACGCCGCTGTTCCAGACCGAGCTGCTTGCACTGACCAGGCTTTTGGGGCGTCCACTTCCTGAGTTGCGTGGAGGACGCGCTCTGCCGTTAGTCGACGGGGAGATGTCCTGGAGGGTGAGGTGCACCCTTCGAGGCCCTCTGGTGCCACCGTTTGCGGAGGAGCTGACCGTGGAGGCCATCGAGCCCACCCAGACCGCAGCTACTGCGACCGTCCTGCAGCGGGCTCTCGCTCGCTTGGTGCACTTCCACAGCGCCGAGTTAGTCGGCACCCGCTTCGAGTACTTCGAGAGGCGCGACGACCAGGGCCACTCTATGCCCTGCGCCCCCACCCCATCTTTGGGCTGCACGTGGAGGACTTGGGGATCCTCCTGGAGCACACTCAGGATCGGCTGATCCACAGCCGTATGGAGAGCGACCTTCGCCGTATGCAGTACGTCGACGCGGAGAACCGCGTTACGGAGGCCGAGCAGGACACCGAGGCTGTGGAGGCCCAGCTCACGGAGTCACTGGACAAGCTGAAGATTGCAGAGGAGAAGCTCAAGGCCACTGAGGAGCGCCTGAGAGGTCCCGTACCGCGCGCGGGAAGGAGCGGAAGGAGACCCGTCGCTTCGAGGCCCGTTTCAAGACCGCCCGGTACTGGCAGCTCAACCTCACGCGTAGGGTTGATGATCTTGAGGCGACCATTCAGCTACGTGACACCCGGATCGCCGAGCTAGAGGAGGAGCTTGAGGAGTTGCGCAAGGAGAACGACGATCTCCTGCCCGACGACGAGGACCCGATGGAGGATATGGACATGGAGCCGGAGAGCGAGCAGGAGGACGACGACCTTCGCGACGACACCGACGCGGACTCGGAGCTAGTTCTGTCCCAGGAGGAGGACCCCGACGAGCCCCCTTACGACGGCGACGCACTCACTTCACCTGACGTCGCTGCCACGACGAGTAGCTACTTCGAGTAGTTCTTTTGAGTTAGGATCACCCTGTCGCGAGCTTGTTATGTTGCGATCGAGTGACCTTGTTGTCATTAGTATGTGGTAGCCTTGATGGTTGTAAGGCGATTGTTGTGTTAGACTTTGTATTTGTGAACTCATGTGAGTCGTATCGAGACCCTATTATCGAGCTAGTTATCCCATTTGTGCCATGTGTTCTTGCTGCATTTGTATGATGTTCCTGTTTGCATGGTTGGCATGTTTTCTTTCTACCTCAAATGTTTTATTTATTATTTGTTTGGAGTTTTAATTCTGCCGTTTTCTAAACTTCAGTATGGCGAGAGATCCACCCCCACCACCCGAGCCCACTATGGCCCAGCTGATGCGCCTCTTCATGGAGGACCGTGAGGCCGCTCGCGCCGAGAGGACGCGAACCTCGCCACACTGCAGCACCTGGCCCAGATTGCCGTCAATCCTAACGGTGGCAATGGCGGCAATGGCAATGGCAATGGCAATGAGGAAGGCCGTTCCAAGCTGCGAGACTTCCAGAACACTAATCCCCCGGTGTTCTCTCAGAGGGTGAATCCACTTGACGCGGATGACTGGATCCGCTCGATCGAGAACAATCTAGAGGTCGCCCATGTTGGCGACAATGAGAAGGTGGTCTATGCTACTCACTACCTCTCAGGTGCCGCCCGAGCATGGTGGGAATCAGTTAAGGCACTGCTGCCTCAAGGTGAAGTTGTGACCTGGGAGGCTTTCAAGACCAAGTTTCAGAAGCGGTACGTGCCATCAGGTCAAGTCAGCATTATGCGAGAGAAGTTTCTGCGCCTAAAGCAGGTGGTATGTCAGTGGGTGAGTATCTGGAGGAATTCACCACCTTGGCAAGGTATGCACCTGCCGACGTGGACACGGAGGACAAAAGGAAGGAAAGGTTCCTGAACGGACTGCATGATGAAATGCAGTGCATCCTGGTGGTGATGCCATTCAATGATCTGGAATCTTTGGCTGACGCCGCCATCATGATGGAGCACAAGCGTAAAGCTTCCTATGACAACCGCAAGCGCCGCCAGATGATGCAGCAAGGCAGTAGCAGTGGCAGCAACAGCAACAACAACAACAACAACCAGCGCCTGCGCCTCACCCTTCACCTAGGCCTGCCTATCAGCCGCCACGACCAGCGTATCAGCCATCAAGACCTCGTATGCACCTCGTCCGGGTTACCCCACTCGCCCACCTGTCCCTCGCCCAGGAGGCGGCTACAATCCTGGTCTCAATTTCACTCGGCCGCCAGCACCAAGACCCACCGGAGGATGCTTTGCCTGTGGACAGCCTGGGCATTTCTCAAGGGACTGCCCCACCAAGCAACCTGTTGATAATCGCCCCAATGCGACCAAGATGAACCAGGGATCAGTCCGACCCCCTGGAGGCAAGGCCCCTTACCCGAGGAGGCCTGGAACCGTGACAAGGGGACACCTGAACCATATCAGCGCCGAAGAAGCCCAGGAGGCACCTGACCTAGTGATGGGTACGTTCCTGTCAACTCCGTACCAGCTAGTTTTGTTTGATTCGGGTGCATCCCATTCTTTGTTACGGAGCCGTTTGTTAGAAAAGTGATGAGACCCACGCTTATGGATAGACCCATGCTCGTGCAAATTCCTGGAGCCACCACTAAGACTAACCTTTCTTGCAAAGAGGTGCCCGTAGAAATCCAGGGAGCCCGATTCCATGCTGACCTTGTGGTTTTGGGAAAACAAGGTATAGAAGTGGTTTTAGGAATGGATTGGATGGCAGTAAACCGTGGAGTCATAGATGCAACACGAAGACTATCACTCTAACCAGCCCAGAAGGAGACGAGGTTGTGCACACCTCTTCAATGCACTCCTTGTTAGGGCACTGTCATGAAAGTATAGCTAAGCCTGCCTTGGAGGAGGTGCCAATAGTTTGTGAGTATCCTGATGTGTTTCCCGAAGAGTTACCCGGTATGCCGCCTGATCGGGATATCGAGTTCATCATTGAGTTAGTTCCTGGAACTGGACCCATAGCTCAGAAGCCTTACCGTATGAATCCCCAAGAGTTAGAGGAATTGAAGAAACAGTTGGATGACATGCTTAGGAAAGGACTGATTCGCCCTAGTGCCTCACCATGGGGATCTCCAGTGATTTTCGTGGATAAAAGAGACGGTACCACTCGCTTATGTGTGGACTACCGGAAGCTGAACGACGTGACCATCAAGAACAAGTACCCTGCCCAAGATTGAGGATCTGTTTGATCAACTCAATGGAGCTCGAGTCTTTTCTAAGATCGATCTCCGCACCGGTTACCACCAGCTGAAAGTAAGGGAGACAGACATCCCGAAGACAGCCTTCACCACTCGTTATGGGTTGTTTGAGTCCACCGTAATGACTTTTGGCCTGACCAATGCCCCGGCCTACTTCATGAATCTCATGAATAAGGTGTTCATGGATTATCTGGACAAATTCGTAGTGGTTTTCATCGATGACATCCTGATTTACTCCAAATCAGAAGAAGAGCATGAAGAGCACCTGAGATTGGTTTTAGGCACCCTTCGTGAACACCAGCTCTATGCCAAGTTTAGCAAATGTCAATTTTGGCTGAAGGAAGTGGCATTCCTTGGGCATGTTATCACTGCCGGAGGAATCGCCGTTGACCCTCTCATATCAAGGCTATACTTGAGTTCCCGACCCCCACCAACCAGACCGAAGTGAGATCTATCCTCGGAATGGCTGGGTATTACCGCAAGTTTGTCGAGGGATTCTCAAGTATTGCCAAACCCCTCACCCAGTTACTGAAGAAGGACAAGAAGTTTGAGTGGACTGACAAGTGTGAGGAGAGTTTCCAAGAACTGAAGAAGAGATGACCACCGCACCCATCCTGACTATGCCTGATGTGACCAAGGATTTTGTCGTGTATTGCGACGCTTCCAAGCTTGGACTAGGTTGTGTCCTCATGCAAGAGGGCAAGGTAATCTCCTATTCCTCACGACAACTCCGCAAGCACGAGCAGAATTACCCCACCCATGACCTTGAACTTGCTGCCGTGGTTCACGCACTTAAAGCCTGGCGCCACTTTCTGATGGGCAACCGTTGTGACATCTACACTGACCACAAGAGCCTGAAGTATATCTTCACCCAACGGGAGTTGAATATGAGGCAGCGTAGATGGATAGAGCTCATTAAAGATATGACCTAGACATCCATTACCACCCTGGAAAAGCCAACGTCGTAGCCGATGCCCTTAGTCGACAGCCATGCTCTTTCAACACCATGATCAAGACCCGGCAACCAGCACTCTGGGAAGAATGGACAAGATGGGAATTGAAGTGGTTAGTTATGGAGCTGTGGATCAACTCATGTTGCAGCCAACACTTTGGGATCAGATCAAGAAAGCCCAGAAGGGTCACAAGAGTATCGAAGGCATCAAGCGTAGAATGGCGAAGGAAGAAGTCCCCGGTTTCACCATCGATTCCGAGGGTACTCTCTGGTATGAAGGCCGCATCTGCGTGCCTCTGACCATGATTTGAAGCAGCTAATTATGAAAGAAGCCCACGAGACTTTGTACTCCATCCACCCCGGTGGAACCAAGATGTACCAGGACCTCAAGGAGAAATTTTGGTGGCACGGCATGAAGCGAGAGATTGCATTCTTCGTTCAGAACTGTGACATCTGTCAGAGAGTCAAGGCCGAACATCAACGGCCCGCCGGATTACTCCAACCTCTCAAGATACCCGAATGGAAGTGGGATGAAGTTGGTATGGACTTTATCACGGGTTACCCCGGTCCAACCGAGGACACGATGCCATTTGGGTCATTGTGGACCGACTCACCAAGGTTGCACATTTCCTTCCAGTTACCACCAGATACCGATCTGACCAGTTAGCCGATTTATACATGTCCCGTATCGTCAGTCTCCATGGGATACCCAAGACGATCGTATCCGATAGAGGAACCCAATTCACCTCTCGTTTCTGGACCAAGCTTCATGAAGAGTTAGGAACCAAGCTCTTTTTCAGCACCGCTTATCACCCCAGACGGGAGGACAGACGGAGAGAGTCAATCAAATCCTTGAGGATATGCTTAGAGCCTGTGTGTTAGCTTATGGAGCCAAGTGGGAGGATTGCCTGCCGTTTGCTGAATTCTCCTACAATAATAGTTACCAAGCCAGTTTGAAAATGGCCCCATTCGAAGCTCTGTACGGACGTAAATGCCGTACTCCCCTGAACTGGTCTCAAACAGGGGACAGTCAAGTTTTCGGAGTCGATGCCCTGCGAGAGGCCGAAGAGCAAGTTCAACTAATCCGAGACCGTCTTAAAGCCGCTCAGTCCAGGCAGAAAAGTTACGCTGACTCCAAGCGGCGTGACTTATGCTTCAAGACCGACGACATGGTGTACCTGCGGGTTACTCCACTCAAAGGAATGCAGCGATTCCATGTCAAGGGAAAACTCGCACCGAGATACATCGGACCCTTCCGAGTCAACGGGAGGCGCGGAGAAGTATCTTATCAGCTGGATTTACCCCCTCATCTGTCCGAGTTTCACGACGTGTTTCACGTATCACTACCCCGAAAGTGTCTGCAAGTCCCTGGCGCTACACACTCATATCAGGAGGTGGATCACCACACTATTGACCTTAACCATGACCTCACCTACCGGGAACGACCACTCCGTGTGCTAGCGAAGATGTGCGTGTGACCCGTAGACGCAAGATCAGGTTCCTGAAAGTCCAGTGGAGCAACCAATCAGAAGAAGAAGCCACTTGGGAGCGCGAGGACTACCTGAAAAAGGAATTCCCTGGTTTCCTTTCCTCTTCAACTCCGGAATCTCGAGGACGAGATTCTCCTAAGGGGGGAAGGTCTGTAACACCCAATTTTCTTAAGCTTTGAATTGTGGTGTTAAGATAGGATTTTCAGAAACAACAAAAACTTTTGTTTTATTTCAGTCAACTCTTGCTTGGTAGTCTTAGTTGTCTTCTATAGTTGTTGGTCTTGCTGGAAAATTTTAGTAACCCTTTTATAAAAAAATTCCTCTAATTTAAATTTGAGTGATCTTTGATCTTCATGGTTGTTAAAACATAGCAAATTAAGAGCCCTGGATTAAGCATCTCATGTGTGGTTTTTGCAATGCACCTCGACCATCTCACTCCTTAAACATTCTACTTTTAGGTTATGCTTTGTTTGACATTTTAGAACTTGTTGGAGCACAATTGCATCTGTGTGTTTAGGGCTAACCAAAACAGTGACCATTTGGTCAATTTTCTCTATTGTGCTTAGTTTAAAAATTCCTTCTTCACTCACCTTAGCCAGCAAACCTTAGCAACACCTTTTTGGAGTCATCCCACCCTTGGACATGTTTAGTCCTTGTGATGGTTTAGTAGGCTCTATTAGTATAATTAGTATAACTTTTAGTGTTAGACTACTAATCCTAAAACTACCCCTAACCCTAATCCCTCCCCCTCTCCAACGGCTCCCTCTTGCTGGAGTCAAAGGAGAAGACCAGCCCCCCCCCTGGGCCCACTTGTCACTCACTCATCTCCCTCTCCACCACCCCTCTTCTCCACTCACCTCTCTTCTTTCTCCACCGTGGCCAATGGAACACCAGCCCCTCTCCTCCCACTGGCCAGGCCACGCCACTCCGACCACCTCCACCCTGGCTGCCCCCCACCGCCCATCTCAGCCACTGCCCTTGCTCCATTTCCCTCCCTTTCTCTCCCTGTCCGAAAACATCACCAAAGAGGGGACAAAATCCCCAGCTCGACCCCGTGCCTCTCTACTCTCCATTCTCCTCTCAGACCTCGCCCAAACACCCCCTCTCTCCACCCCTGACGCCCAGGCCGCTCCCGTGCCCTCTGCTACTCGAGATCATCCGGGAAACCCGAAGGTTGCCGCCGACGAAACCAGGCCGTGCCGCCGTTTTACTCTGGCATTCCTCGCCATTTCCGGCCGTGGAGGTTCCCCTCGTCGAGGCCTAACTTTTCCCCCTCTTCGTTTTGCCCAGAGACTGCCGGAGACGCCGCCTCCATCCTCGACCCGAAGAACGCGCCGCCGCCGTCGCCATGGACTCCGGCCACCCCAGCTGACGCCGTCCACATCCACGCCTCTCCCTCGACCCCCTCCTTCATCCCCAGCCCTCCCCAGCCGCATGCACAGGCCCTAGGTGAGCCCCTCGCCGTCGCCGAACTTCCCCGTCCTTGGTCGCCGTCGGGCACGACGCGGCGAAGAAGAAGAACGTGAGCCGTTGATCGCGAGATCAACGGCCCAGTTCAAACCTCTCCCGCAGGCTGTTCCCGCGCGCCGGATTTCGCAGCGCGGCGCAGATGGGCCGGCCCATCTCGCACGCGCGGCAGATCTGCGCTGGGCTCGGCCAGATCTGGCCCGAGCACGGCCCTCTTCTATTTTTTTTACTGCTTTTAATCTTTTATAGTTTCTGTTAATTGTTTATGTTTAGATTAAATCTTTTGTGGTAGATCTATACATGATTGTTGGTTAGGAGTATTTTTAGTGGGTGCTGGGATGTTTTCTTAAACATGCAGAAGTGAGTTTGCTCAAAAATATTTATTATATGTTGCATGGCATTAAAGCATGTGGAAAATGTATTTTCTAGTGTTTTATTTTTAGCAGGAGCTAGGAGTGTCCAAATTGAGTGAATCCAATTTCTACATAAAGCTAAAATCAATACTTTTCCATAGGATTTAACCTTGCATGCAGGGGATTTCCAGAACTGGAGTTCTACTCCTTTTGGTTTTGAGATCAGTAGCATTTGTAGGATTTTTAATTCTTGTTTGGTGGTAGCTATTGATGCAAATCCAATTTCTATGGCTTGGTATGACTTCAAGGAGTACTGTGGTAAAAGGGTTTGATTTTAGGAACCTTATTCTAGGGTTTGTGCCTTTTTTCTCCAAAACAGCAACTTTGCCTCTATTAAAAAGGTCATATTGCAATTGATTTGTTTTTAATTGCTTGTGTTTAGGATTGTTTTATATCTATGTCCAGAGGGTGTTTGTGGAATGAAGTGCTTGCTGTTTTGTTTAAACACTTTAGATTGTTGTCAACCCGTTACTTAGATTTGACGGTAGCCCGTTTCATTTTCCGGTACATTAGATCCGCAAGAGGAGGAGCAGTACGTGGAAACAGAACAGGTCTACGAAGCTGAGCAAGATCAGGGACACTTTGCTGAGCAAGGCAAGCCACCTCACCATACCATACTGAAATCCTATTATTTCATTAAAGCATGTTTTGTTTTCAAAATAAAATAATGCATGTTTTATTTCTTCTGTGGCACTTTGCCACCCAAAATTATTTTATAAAATATTGTTTGGCCAAAGCTATCTACTAGAAGATAATAGGTGTTATAAAAATTAAGTCTTCACTTGAGAAGCCTTCTACTGAAGGCGCTATCAAGAAAATTATATTTTCTAGTAGTATATCCTTATATCCTTATCTCAAAACTATAGGATGGGAGCCTAGTCTTTGGTAAAATGTTTTCCGAGGAAAAACCCGAGTCGCTGGGAGCGATCGGCGAGAAAGTATTTTATGAAAACCCGAAGTGCTGGGAGCATTCGGAGAGTTTATGAAAACCCGAAGTGCTGGGAGCATTCGGAGAGTCTGTGAAAACCCGAGCTGCTGGGAGCAGTCGGAGGTGGAGATGTTTTGAAAAACAAAGTACTGCCCTAGCGGCCGCCCGAACAATTAACCCGTGCAACCACACTACCTGAGATGGGTAGGGCTTAGCCAGAAACTTGTTTATCTTAGTATGGAGCGCCTCAAATGCTTAGGAGGGCGGGGCTCTCTGAACCAAGTTATCTAAATGCGGGATCCAGTTCGAGTCTGGATCGCTGCTGGTTGCAAACAGTGGGCCTCCTGTCATGGCGCAGTGTTGCTTGGAGGGACCGGATCGATACGATGGCCATCTCCACTGGGTGCCGGGGAGATTCAGACCCACTGAAGAGGAGGCTCTGTACTAGGGTCGACATAGTGAAAAGCTTTGATCATGTTATCCGAAACACCGCATACTGTCGTATGAGGACCGTGGCTGATCACGGCGGAATGACTGTTTGGTGTGGTGAAAGTGCACCACCTCTGCAGAGTGTAAAACTATTCGAATAGCCGTGTCCGCGGTCATGGACGGTTGGAAAGGCCCCCGATCTAGGCGTATGGTCGTTTTTATGTTTAAAAAAAAAGGAATTTGTTTTCGGCAAAGGAGGAAGGAGACATCAAGGAGGTACCTGGGAGGTACGGAATTTGGGCAAAGATGGTTGGTCTCGGGGAGTCAACCAGTCGGAACCCGGAAGAGAGAAAAGGGGCATCCCTATCCTAGTGTTCTTGAAAAGTTTTACAAAATGTTTACCAAGAAGTGGAGATAGTTCCGGCGATCTCTACAAAAGAGAATTCTATCTCTAAATGTTTCTTTTTAACAAAGATATAGAGATGTCGTATTCTCTATGTCTAAAAGCATCGTTTTATGAAAACTAAGACCTATAGTCCAATATAGCAGCTATCCCAGTTTTCGAAAACGTTTTATTTGCATTATCATGAAAACTTAAGCCTGGTGGTGGTCTTGCGAGTACGTAATTGTACTCATGGCTGTGTCCCTGGATATACAAACGTCCAGGTTTCTACGAGGAGGCCTATGCCGAGGAGGAGGAGTATGTCGACGACTACGCCGCTTAGCTGTCACCGGTCAACTGCACTTGTGGGGTTGCGTCCGTTGGAGACGAGGGCCGACGCTAGCCACGAGCTTTCGCTGTATCGTAGTTAATTCCGTCCTGCGCGACGATGATTTGCAGACTTGGTCATGTGACCACTTGTGTTGTAAGACTTTTATTCGTACGACTTGAATGATGTAACTCTTGATACCATGTTGGTTATGTGATTGCGATGTACTGATCATTGGGATCGTGATCTATTTTACATAACGTGGGCTTCTCGGACCGGTGGTCTGAGGGGTCCTTACAGGTAACACTCATCAAATCCATGGTTAAGGATCTAGGGTTGAGATTATGGGGAGAGAACGTGGTAGTACTGGTAGTTTCGTCGGCTGACAAGCAGAGGCAAAGATTTACCCAGGTTCAGGCCCCTCGGGTAGAGGTAAAGACCCTACTTCCTGCTTGTCTGGTATTGATCGTGTGAGATTATGCGGTTACAAGGAGGCTCCGGCGAGATGTCGATCTCGCTAGAGCTTTGGTGGTTTGAGTATGGCTTCCCTCTTGATCGGCACCCCTCCCAGCCTTTAAATAGGCTGGGTCTCGGGAGTTCGTAACCGACCTAGTTTACACGTAAGGAAAGTCTAAACCGACTATGCCTATGTCTAATCTTGGAGGGTACTCCATCTTCTTGGGCCTCTTGTCTTGGGCTTCGAGTAGGCTCTTCGCTATTGGGCCTTAGTCGTCACGTGCACCAGGTACCCTCACGGTAGGGTACCCGAGATGTATACCCTTGTCAGTAGCCCCCGAGTACTTGTCTGACTCGAAGAATCGGGCATGGACTCGTTCGTAAGTGCACGTCATATGCTTTGTATTCTGTATATTATAATTGGAATTCCTGTATGAATAGCACATGTTGGCTATGTCGAGTATTTTATCGACTGTGGTTTTCGCTTATGATGATCAAGGGATAATAGCTTAGCAGGCCCAGTACACTCGACGGATCGGGACTGGTTAACTACACATTCGGGTAAAACCTTACTAGCTTTCAATCAAACTCGTGTCCCGGACTCGAATCTGGAACAAACTGGTCAGATTCGACTAGTCCGCTGAGGTCTTACTGAGTCGATCTGCTGTATAACTTTGAATTTACCCAACGCGTCCGTCGGGATTTTTCATCATGTCTGCTGACACGGAAAATATAAGGATTGACGTTGCTGGAACGGTCCTTAGCCCGGCTCGAAAATTCGGCGGGTCTTACCTTTGCACTATGCGTGCAGCATCCGAGGTATTTGCGACGGACGTAACTCGGGAATGTTTCGAGTATGATTTTGTATATGAACTGAGTCGATTCATTTGTCGACTGACCCTTTGACATTATTCGATCGGGTGCGCGACAGCGCTCCCGATGGGAGTAGCCCCTGAGATTGTGCTTTATTGCTTGCAATGGAGGATAATCTCAAAATCTTCTTACCCTGCATATGTTAATCGAAGAAATTTTTTGCCGTAATTCTATCGGGTGCGCGACAGCGCTCCCGATGGGAGTAGCCCCCGAGATTGTGCTTTATTACTTGTAATGGAGGATAATCTCAAAATCATTTTGCCTTGAGCATCTTTAGTCGAAGAAATTTTTGATACACTCCCGATGGGTGTAATATGCCTCAGCCGAAGGAACGGTCGAGTGACCAATTTTGCCTTATCATTGCTTTTTCACACCCGAACCAAACAAGGCAGACGAGTGACCAATATGCGTTGAGCGGACTCGAATGTATTTCTGATCAAAGCGCTTGAGATGACGTCAGGGATGACGTTTTTTGGCGACTGCGCTGCCTGACACGCGTGCGTGCGTTATGCTGCGATGGATGGGACGTGACACATAGGTGGGCCCATTTGTGCAGAGCTGACCGAACGACGGTGCAGTTTGGACTTGATTTGACCACTCTGGCCCACTTTTTACGGAGAGGTGATTATGGCTCCTCTTTTTGCGTGCGTAGTGGGCGGAGTGGCCGGTGACGGTTGCCCTCCGCGTTTGCCACGTGTACGGTGAGATTGCGTGCGTAGCGCACGGTTAGAATCTGAATGGCTGTGATTGCCTTTGATTTGTGGTAAATAGGGGAACGGCGCTGGCATTGTTTTTTACTAGCCATTTGCTCTGCGCGCCGCCCCTGTTCCATCTTTTTCCTTGCGCTCCTGCTCCATTGCTCATGTGCCCAAGCTCTTGCTGTTCTCCTTAGCCACACCACCATGGCGCCAAAGAGGAAAGCTTCTGCCACTTCATCCAGCTCATCGCGGCATCGCGCCCCTACTCGATCTCGAGCTCAGGTGGCAAACGATGCCGCAGTAATGCGTTATATGAAGGCTCGAGTCGCAAAACTGGAGCAAGAGTTGGGGAGTGCCCGTAGTGAGCTGGATAGGATGAGGGCTAGGCCTGCTCTACCCACTCAGCGAGAGGAGTATGTGCTTGGCGAGATGGAGATCGTGAACAGACAACTCGAGTGTAAGCATGACTGCTCTTATCTCAAGAGTTCATAATCTGTCCTTTTTGTTCACCCAACGTGTGTTGTTGTAGGTTTTGTTCCAGATTTCCAGGCGGAGCAGGCTCGTGTAGATGAGCAGTTGAACAATGCGACTAACGAACCCACGACTGGCCGTCAGCACTTTCGCTTGGATAAGCACCGAGCACGCATACTCGCGACTCTGCAGGATCGAGTGTGGCGGAGCACTATGCTTCTTGAGTTATGCAGGTCGGCCTTCAGTCGAATCAACCAGACGCTTTTTCCGACTGGGCCGCAACCTCAAGGAATCCACGCGTTGCTCGGGCTTTTCCGGACTACAGGTTCCATTCGAGACTTTATCACCCAGAAGCTTGTGGATGGAGCCAACGCAACGATGGCATATATCCGAAGTCAACGTCCAAATATGCAGCTACGTCCACCCGTGCCTGGATCGTCTTTGTCCCAGTCGCATCTTGACGATACAGTCGATCATGCGAGGGTGTTGGTTGAGTGCTATCATGCTCAACTTATGGGCCCTGTTCTTCCAGTAAAGGACGAACCGGAAGATTAGGGTTTTTCTGTATAGGGGACAGCCCCCGAGTGTAAATTTTGCCACTTGTACTTAGTACATATTTGTTCACTTGTATGTATGCAGCCCCCGAGTGTATCGAGTGGGGTTTATGAAAAACACTTTATATAGAACATGAATTCTACAGCCCCGAGTGTCGAGTGAGGCTGTGAATTTTTGCGATGTTTGAAGCTTCAACTCATGTTATTGAGCAACTTTTTGTTTATGTATGATTTTTACGACCCAGCCCCCGAGTATTCGAGTGGCTGGGTATTATGTTTGAAGGAGCGAGAGCTCACGTTTTGAAGTAGCGCAGCCCCCGAGTACTCGGGTGAGGCTAAGGTTGTGCGAGTAGTTTGTGCGAGTAGTAAACAGGGAGAAATATGAGGAATTTATTGACTATATTCCATTTATGAATGTTAGGCTGCAGGCCGCCTCATTAAAAACCTTCCAGTCCCCTTAGGTACCCTGGTAAGGAAAAGAGCGCGTCTGAAACCTGCAGCCATCCGACATATGCCTATTACATTATGCGACTGAGCAATCTAAGCATAGAAACGGCGCAGCTGCGCAACGTTCCAAGGATTGTGCGAGAGTTCGCCTGTCTTCGCGTGCTTCAGTCTGTATGCTCCACCACCAATGACCTCGGTGATGATGAAGGGTCCTTCCCATGGAGAAGCAAGTTTATGCACCTTCTTTTGCTTCAGTCGAAGTACCAAGTCGCCAACCTCGAAGGATCTGGTACGCAGTCGACGGCTGTGATAGTTGCGGAGGTCTTGCTGGTAGACAGCTGTGCGTGCTAGCGCCGTGTTGCGTGCTTCTTCGAGCAAGTCGACTGCATCTTCGAGTGCTTCATCTGCATCGTCTTCGTTGTATGCTTCGACTCTTGGTGCATTGAACCTTACGTCTGATGGCAGGATTGCCTCTGCGCCGTAGACCATGAAGAATGGGGTAAATTGTTGAGGCGTTGGGTGTTGTGCGTAGGCTCCATAGCACAGACGGGAGCTCTTCGACCCAAGCACCCGCGGCCCTTTTGAGTGGCACCAGGAGGCGTTTCTTGATTCCGCTCGTCACAAGTCCATTGGCCTTTTCGACTTGGCCATTGGATTGCGGGTGTGCCACAGATGCATAATTGAGCGTGATATCTTGCTCTTTGCAGAAGGATCGGAATTCCTCAGCCGTGAAGTTTGTACCGTTATCAGTGATGATGCTACTTGGCACACCAAAGCGGTATATGATGGATTTTATGAAATTGACTGCTGTAGTGGCAGTCGAACTTGTGATAGGGACTGCTTCAATCCACTTGGTGAACTTGTCGACCGCCACCAGAAGGTGAGTATGCCCTCCATGGGAGGATTTTTTGAGTGGCCCAACCATATCGAGCCCCCACTGGGCGAAGGGCCAGGCCAATGGTATTGTCTTCAACGCCGATGCGGGTGCGTGCGGCTTTGTGGCGAATTTTTGACAGCCGATGCACCTTTTGACTATGTCCTCCGCGTCTTTGAGTGCTGTGGGCCAGTAGAAGCCTGCGCGAAAGGCTTTGGCTACGAGTGATCGACTGCTGGCATGATGCCCGCAGGTACCTGCATGAATATCACGAAGGATGGCTTGGCCATCTTCAAATGCTATGCAACGTTGGAACATACCTGATATGCTGCGTTTGTAAGTTCACCGTTGATGACAGTGTATGCTTTAGATCGTCGAGTGACGCGTCTTGACTCTGTTATGTCTTCGGGTACCTCGCCGCGGAGTATGTATGCGAGGAAAGGTTGAGTCCAAGTTGGCTCGATGAGGAGTACCTCGACTGGCGGGTCCTCTGTGCTAGGTGCTTTGCTCTTGGCTGGTGCGGCTGATGTAGGAGATGCTCGCTTTTTCTTGATGGATCTGTGCTCGATGCGCTCGAAGAAGACACCAGGTGGAACTGGTGCTTTGGTCGCGCCAATGTTGGCTACTTATCTGCTTCTTCATTGCTCTCACGCCCTATGTGCCGCAACTCGCAGCCTTCGAAGCTGCCCTCCATGATTGTACAGGTCACGGTAGGCGATCATGTTATCTGCGATTGCATCGCAGGCCTTCATTGTTTGCTGCACCACAAGATTCGAGTCACCGTAGATCATCAGTCGAGTGCACCCGAGGGCTTTGGCCATCCTCATGCCATGGATCAGGGCCTCGTACTCTGCTTCGTTATTGGATGGGAACTCGAATCCCATTTGCAGGATAGCGAGCTTGTCGCCTTTTGGTGATATGAGGATGACACGCCTGCGCCTTCGTTTTCTTTGAGCCGTCAAAGTACATAGTCCATGAGTTGGACACATCTGGTGCTCCTGGCAGCTGAGCTTCGATCCACTCGGTGTGGAAGTCAGGTAAGACTTGTGCTTTGATGGCCTTCGGGTAATCATACTTGATGTCTCGCGGTGCTAGCTCGATGAGCCATTTTGCGACTCGCCCAGTTGCGTTGGGGTTTGTGAGGATGTCCCCGATCCCTGAGGTGCTGATTACAGTGATCGGGTGCTCGGAGAAGTAATGCGTCAGCTTCCTTGAGGACATGAACACGGCGTAGGCCAGCTTTTGATAGTGCGGGTACCGCTGCTTTGATATGGAGAGCACTTCACTCAAGTAATAGACTGGACGTTGTATGCTTTGGGCGTGTCCCTCCTCCCTTCGTTCGACTACCAGTACGGTGCTCACCACCCTGTTAGTTGCGGAGACATATAGGTACAGTGGCTCGCGTTCCCTTGGTGCGACGAGGATTGGAGGGCTTGTGAGGACTCGCTTGAGGTCCGTGAAGGCTGCTTCGGCTTCTTGGCGTCCACTCGAATTTGTCTGCTTTCTTCATCAGTCGATAGAACGGGAGTGCTTTTTCCCAGCTTGCTGATGAATCGACTGAGTGCTGCTACTCGACCCGCCAACTTTTGCACGTCATGGAGCTTTGAAGGCCTTTGCATCGTCAAGATGGCCTGTATTTTCTCCGGGTCTGCCTCGATTCCTCGAGCTGAGACTAGATACCCGAGGAGTTGCCCGGCTGGCACGCCGAACGTGCACTTCTTCGGGTTGAGCTTGATGTGGAAGCGTTTGAGGTTTGCGAACGTCTCTCGCAAGTCATCGAGTAGTGTGTTTTCCTCCTTGTGTGATGACGATGTCATCTACATAGACCTGGACGTTTCGCCCAATTTGCTTCTTGAGGCAGTCTTGCATCATGCGCTGGTAGGTTGCGCCTGCGTTCTTGAGCCCGAAAGGCATTGTGTGTAGCAGTAGACCCCGAGTGGGGTTATGAACGCCGTTTTCTCTTCATCCTCTTCCTTCATCCTTATCTGGTGGTAACCCGAGTAAGCATCCAGGAAGGACAAGCGAGCGCACCCGGCGGTGGAGTCGACGATCTGGTCGATTCGAGGTAGTGGAAAGTGATCCTTTGGACACATTATTGAGTGCTGTAAATCTACGCACATCCGAAGGATATCTGTGTGCTTCTTCTCTACGAGTACGGGGTTGGCCACCCATTGTGATTTCTTGATCTCTCTGATGAAACCTGCTGCGAGTAGCCTGTCGACTTCGGCTTCGACTGCGGTTCTTTTTGGGCCGGATATGCGGCGCATTGTTTGCTTGACTGGTTTAGCATCTGGAAATAATTGGAGAGAGTGCTCGGCGAATTCCCTGGGAATACCTGGCATGTCGGCTGGACACCATGCAAATATATCCCAGTTCTCACGGAGGAATTCGACGAGCGCGCTTTCCTATGCGATAGGCAGACTCGACGAGACATTGACTGTCTTGGTCGGGTCAGTCGGGTGCACCTGATGCGATCTTGTGTCATTGGTGGCATTGAATGCTCTGTCGACTGCCACCTTTTTGTGTTCTGGCATAAGTGTTCGATCGTTGGAGACCGCTAGATCAGCGAGTGTTGCTTCCATGCCAAACATCTCAGAGATTTTGCTAAACTCTCGGTCGCAAGAGTCAGACTTTTGGAAGTTTCCCTTGACTGTGATTACTCCTTTTGGTCCAGGCATCTTTCAGCTGGAGGTATGCGTAGTGTGGCACCGCCATGAATCGAGCGAACGTCGGGCGTCCAAGTATAGCATGGTATTGTGACTTCCAGTCGACAACTTCGAACTCAATCGATTCTGTCCTGAAGTGGTTCTTGTCCCCGAACGTTACGTCGAGTTGTATGGTGCCTTCTGGGCTTATTGCTTTGCCTGGGACGATACCGTGAAAGGTATTTGAAGATCTTGGCAGGTTTTCGACTGACCTGTTCATTTTGCGGAGCGTATCTGCGAAGATGATGTTTATGCCGCTGCCACCATCCATGAATACCTTGGACATGGCGTAGCCTCCAATTTGCGCGTCGAGTACCAGAGCAGAGTGCCCTGGACGAACAACCGATGGAGGGTGGTCCTCTCTGCTGAAGCTTATTGCGGTTTCAGAACCCTTCAAGAATTCAGTTACACGGGAGGTGACATGACCGCCATGTTTACTTGTCGAGTGCGAAGTTTTTGCTCCCTGTTGGAAGGGCGACCTTTCTGTATCATGTACATCTGCCCTTGGGGCGGAGGGTACTGTGGTTCGTCCACCCGAGGTACGGGCTGTATGGCACCCGCGAGATTTCCGCCTGCGGCAGGCTGTGGTGGTGGAGGTGGTGCCATCAGAACAGGCACATTGTTTGGCTGAGGCACGGGTGCAGGTGCTTGTGTGGCTGCTGCCTTTCTGAGATTTACGTAATCAGTCGCCATTTGGTCGAACTCCCTGCAGTTTCTCATCGAGTGATTGGAGCGCAGTTTTCCGTCTTCCCCTTGTACAGGTGGAATCTGCAATCAGCATCCATCTTTTCTTCGAATGATCGCTCGGATTGTGCTCCGGATCGTGACTTGCGCCAGTCCTTCCTCTTGTAGCTATCACTGCGTTGGCCGCGGTCTCGACTGTCCCGCGATCATCTCGACTGTCCCGCCGATCTTCTGACCGTCGGTCGCTTCTGTCTTGGTCGTTGCGGGGTGTGGAGAACCCAGCCGCCATGAATTCGGGTCTGTCATCGTCGTAGTGACGTTTTGAACGCTTGCGCCTTCGGTCGTCTCTGTACGAGTCTCTGCGGCTTCGACTGCCGCTTTCATGATTGTCACGGGGTGAGGACCCGCGTGTGGTGCGCGCCATGTCTTCTCCGTCTGCCCACTCAGTCGCGATCATCAAGAGGTTAGCCACAGAGGTTGGCTTTTTGCGACCAAGTGCTTCTTTGAAGTCCGCCTGGCGAGGCCCATTATGAAAGCATCCATGGCCATATCTTCTGAAATTACTCCGACTGAGTTGCGTATCTCAGTCCATCGTCTGATGTATGACCTCAACGTTTCGTCTGACGTTGAACGCAGCTCGCAGCTCCTCGAACGTTTTTGGGCGCTCACATAGAGGCTCGAAGTTTTTGATGAAGTCAGTGCGGAAGTGATCCCACGAGTCGTATGTTGATGGAGGTAGGGCCTTGAGCCAGTCGCGGGCTGTGCCTTCGAGCATGAGTCGTATGTATTGCATGGCTGTGGTGTTTGTGCCTCGCTGGCACGCGACAGCCAGCCTGTAGTCTTCCAGCCACCCGAAGGTTCCTGTCGACCCGTGTACTTGGGCTGTTCAGATGTGAGTTTGAACCCTTTGGGCATCCGTGTCTCGCGGACGCGTCGAGTGAAGCACAGAGCTCCATGTGGCTCAGGCTCTCGATCAGAGTATGAGTCGCTACTGTAAGATCTGCGTGATCTGCTCCTGGACCTGCGCCTACGCGAGCCGCTTCTTTCCTTCGAGTGGTGGCGGCGACCACTGTGATTATGCTCTTCACGACGCGTGTCGACTAGGGCACGGTCTCGACTCCCCCTGGAGTTTTGGAATTTGGCGTATGGCCTTCGCGCTAAGGCGAGTGATTTGATCTGTTGGCGATGTAGTTTTGCATTGGGGTCATCAGCTGGAGGCTTGATTGCCTCTAGGTATGCTGCAGCGGTAAAGAGAGCACCCGCAGCTGTTTTGGGTACTGGCACTCCCTCCTCGTCGTATGTCATGAAAGAGTTGCCTAAGTTGCGGGTGAGTGCCGCCCTCTCGTCGGCGAGAGGTGTGACAGCCTTGATCTGGGTCTTGTGTCTGCTCGCCCGGTGGAGCTCAGGGAGAGCTGTCTTCTCGCGCACTCGACAAGCTAGCTTGCTTTTTGCGTTCTTCGAGTGTTGCTCTATCTGCTTCAGTCGAAGTGATTCCTGCCAGTTGAAGTACTGGAAGGTCAACATCTCCTCTGTGTTGCGTCTGCTGGCATCATTGTGCACTCCTTGATAACTTTATCTGCTTTTGCTGCCATCTCAGCAGTAATTGTGAGATTTGTGACTCCGTCCGGCATAGTAACGTGCACGGGAATTCTGTAGGCCTGCGACTGGCCGCAGCATCAGATGATTCTGCGGCGATGGCAACGTAGACCTGCTGGGGTATCACCCGAGGGTATGTGTATGTGTCTTCGAGTCCATCATGGACTCGACGTCGTCATCAAGGCTCATGTCGGAGTCGATATGCCCATCGAGTGGTCCGTCTGGACGGATCTCGCTGTCGATGCCTTCATCGCCTATGCTCATCTCGGCGTCGGCGAAGTTGTTATGAATCTCGAAGTCGAGGTTGTTGTTGGTGCAGATCTCGGAGTCGACGTGGTTGTCGATATGAGTTTCGGTTCGTCGAAGTCGCTGAGGGAGATCCCGCAGTCGAAACTATCCTCGAGTGGGAGATCGAGCTCGGGATCGTTTGTGCGGTATGCTGATTCGGCCTCCTCGCCCTGGAGTTCTTCAATGAGCTCGTGCATCTCTCGTGTGGACATGGTTGTTGCAGACGAGCAAGCTTGGAGGATCGACGATGGTATGGACGCAGTTGAGGGATCCGCAGTCGAAGGAGCCGCAACCGATGGAGCCTCGGGTGCGGAAGTCGCGAGTTGGCGTGGATCCGTCAAGTCCTGCACACCAAGCTTGTTGACGAAAAAATTGAACGAACCAACGGTTAAACCCAAACCTGACTCGAGATCGGAGAAGGCCTCCTGGAATTCTGGCGAGTGTGGCTCGAAATCCATCAGAGGATCCGATGCGCTTTTTGCAGGTGAAGCTGGCGTGTTGCCGTTTGTCGAGTGAGTCGGCGAGTTGCCGTGTGCCGCCTGAGTCGGCGAGTTCTGGTTTGTTGATGCAGCCGGCGAGTTGCCGTTTGTAGATCCGATCGGCGAGTCGCCGTTTTCCGATGGAACCGAAAAACCGCGAGTCCAGCACTATTCTTTCCCACAGACGGCGCCAATTGACGAGGGGTACACTCATCAAATCCCATGGTTAAGGACCTAGGGTTGAGATTATGGGGAGAGAACGTGGTAGTACTGGTAGTTTCGTCGGCTGACAAGCAGAGGCAAAGATTTACCCAGGTTCAGGCCCCTCGGGTGGAGGTAAAGACCCTACTTCCTGCTTGTGTGTATTGATCGTGTGAGATTATGCGGTTACAAGGAGGCTCGGCGAGATGTCGATCTCGCTAGAGTTTGGTGGTTTGAGTATGGCTTCCCTGATCGGCACCCCTCCCAGCCTTTAAATAGGCTGGGTCTCGGGAGTTCGTAACCGACCTAGTTTACACGTAAGGAAAGTCTAAACCGACTATGCCTATGTCTAATCTTGGAGGGTACTCCATCTTCTTGGGCCTCTTGTCTTGGGCTTCGAGTAGGCTCTTCGCTATTGGGCCTTAGTCGTCACGTGCACCAGGTACCCTCACGGTAGGGTACCCGAGATGTATACACTTGTCAGGTTCCAAGCTCATATGCTCCTGGTAGAATAAAAAAGTAAAAAATAGTAAACCATTTAAAAAAATGAAATAATTGTAGACAAATATATGCAAATGTTTTACATACTTATCAACTTTCGTGGTGAAATAACATCTGGTGTATTCTCCATTACTAATAAACAAGCAAACTTGGCAGGAAAATCAAATCTCAACCGTCCGTGCAAACTGATCAAACGGCCCACACGCATTTGTTCTCTCCACCCTCTTCAATTCCCTCACACCACGCCTGCCATATATGCACACAAGAAAAAAAACTGTCCGCTTGATTGATTCCCTCACATCACGCCTGCCATATATGCATGCAGGAAATAAAAAAACTGCCCGCTTGATTGACGATCCATGCCGCCCGTCTCGCCCACGACCAAGACGATGGCGAGCAAGAGGACCAAGCACACGACGCCGACGAGCAGGAGGTCCGATCCCAGCCTCGCCATCTGAGTTCCATGCCACCCGTCTCACCCACGAGCAGGAGGACCACGCACAGCACGCCGACGAGCAGCAGGACGTACCACTCAGACGACGCCGACAAGCAGGACGCGACCTCTCCGGTCCACTACCTCGACCACGCCCTTGCATTGCCGCTCCAAAGAGGCCGCACAGTTCAGGGCACGATCATGTCGAATCCACCACGCCAGCGTCCTACAACATCTGTGCCGTGGAACAAAAATTCAGGTTAGAAGACAATATAAATGTAATAAAAAATTGAACGCCTGATTTACACATTCCATTTTTTTCTCATTCAGTAAAACATGTACGAGGAGATCTTGGAGAAACTGATCTTGTACGTGCTGCTCTTGGAGACAATATAAATGTAATAAAAAATTGGACGCCTGATTTACACATTCCATTGAACAGGATATATTTTGTCACATATTCCTGAGCAGGTATATATCTACTCCCTCCGTTCGGAAAAGGATGTCTTAGATATATCTAGATTTGGATGTATGTGGACATGTTTATCACATGTTAATATTGTATTATTAATTTTTGAAAACTAACTCATATTATTAATTGATTGGTTCACATGACAAACTTTAGGACATAAATTTAGCAATTTTAGTCGACAAAAAATATTCTTGCCTTAGAACGAGGAATTATTGATTAAATAAGCCATCATGAAATAATAAATGATCGATAATTTTAATTAGAATATTTTTTCAACCATCGCTTCAAACAAAGTGTTGAATTGTAATGTCTATACAAATAATTACTATGCTTTGTGGAGGTTGCAACGTGTGTGGACTATATTGTCCGCACATTTTTACACGGTTTGATCATGAAACTTATTGCTCCGGTATAGGAATGAGATTTATATTTTTGAGACGTGCACGTGCACGGCTACTAGTCTGTATAAAAAAGACAAACCAGTGGCCATAATGTGGATTACAAAAATATGTTTTTAAAGTGCTGGTTTTGTTATTTTTGTATAGAGCATGAAACTTGGCACGTATTTAGAAAACATGCATATGTTCGTCACCAATTTTTTTCTAAAATGTACCGTTCTTTGAATTTGTTTTATTTGACCAGAAGCATATGGACTCGGGGGGTCAAAGAGCTTTCCTGATGAACTTTTCTCTAGTAAACCCCCTCCATGCCTTGTGTCTTTGAGCATGAACCCAGAGTCGGGAGGGTATGGTATTTGGCAGAATAGCAAGCTGCTAGCTTCACCAATAGACAGCAGAATGTTACAGATTAGATCGTATATAAACAAACTACAAACAGTATCGGTTGTATAGTTAGGATTCTAGCTAACGTATGTTAACTGCAACACGTTAACAAAATGGGACTACATGTTTATCAAATGATATCTTCCCACCTGAGCTTGTGACTACATAGTTAACTCAAAGGATTAGGAAAGAAATAGGAAAGGGAAAGGGTGGCAGGTGTAATTCTTGCCTCGTTCCTTGTGCACAGGAATACAAACATGAGGTGTGAGTGAATTGTTTTCTCCTCCAAGTTTTGCATTGAAACTGGGATGTACGGAAAAAATTCCTACGATTTTCCTTTCAAGCATTCCTGTGAATCAAACGAGTGAATAGTGCCATCTCCTGAAATTTTCCTCTCCCTCTACTTTTCCTCCATAGTTCCTGCAAATCAAACGAGCCCGCTAGGACTAGCGCCCGTTGATCCATGAAACAGGGGATTTTGCTGGCGAGGCAGGTGAAAATCTTTCCACGATTAGCTCCCGTCCAATCCAAGCCCTGTTTCCCGGAATGAATTCATTCTTATTTACTACACCCGCGACGCGAAATAAAGAGATCTTCCCGTGAATCGGGATGCTCTACCTAGGTACGTCATGGGATAGAGATTCTTTGGGATGGAAGTTGGAATGGCCAACTGTAGCCGCCCGGATTTCCAACCGCTGGAGTGGTCGTCGCCGTTCTGTAGAGGATCCGGGCACAGTAGCGCGGTACGTGGAAGCTGAAGCCACCCGTAGGCCGTAGCCCGTAGGGAGCAGATCCGGAGGAAGCAAGCAAGAGTCCACGAGCGAGTCAACTGTTCCGTTCCGTTCCATCGTTTCCTGCCGCCAATCCCGCGGCGTGAACAGGAGCGATAGAGAGATCTCGCCGTCGTCATGGGCTAGGCTAGCTGTGGCGTGCGGCCGTTGTTCTTGCTCGATCAGTTTCTCCGCTTCCACGATCTACTCTCCGTAGCTGCCTGTGGCCGTAGCGAGGATGGCTACCTGTTGTGGGCGCGAGCGCTCGCTCGCGCCGTGGAGACGTGTTGACGCGTTGACGTGGACGGACGTGGGTGGGTCCCACCCACGTACCTATCTTCTTCCTTCCTTTTCTCCCCACACGCACACGCAGACGCCGCAGACGCGCTCCATCCTCTCTCCCCAAGCCACGCACGCACGCACCGACGGCGACGAGGGCCAGGCCGAGCCGGCGCCGCCGTAGCCGCGGCTGGCCGCGGCGGAGGCTGCGACGGCGAGGAACAAACTTATGGCGGGGGGTGTGGGCGGAATCGAAGTAGCCGCCGCCGCCATCTTCTTCACCGACGGCGACGAGGGCCAGGCCGAGCCGGCGCCGCCGCGGCTGGCCGCGGCGGAGGCTGCGACGGCGAGGAACAAACTTATGGCGGGGGGTGTGGGCGGAATCGAAGGAGCCGCCGCCGCCATCTTCTTCACCGACGGCGACGAGGGCCAGGCCGAGCCGGCGCCGCCGCAGCCGCGGCTGGCCGCGGCGAAGGCTGCGACGGCGAGGAACAAACTTATGGCAGGGGGTGTGGGCGGAATCGAAGGAGTCGCCGCCGCCGCCATCTTCGTCTCCGGCGAGACGACGGCCAGGCCGAGCCGGAGCCGCGGCTTGCCGCGGCGGAGGCGACGACGGCGAGGAGCAAACTTCGGTGGGGGGTGCAGGTCGGGGGCGACGTTCTCTTCCTCCTCCGTGCGGTCTTCTTCCTCCTCCGTCCGCCGTGGGGCCCACCACGTGCGCTGTCGAAAACCGCGCGACAGGAGTCTTCCTTGCGCGCGCGCGCAAGCTAGCCTTCCCCGGCCGTAGCCGTAGGTAGAGCATCTCGCGCCCATACCGGCCTGAAGAAGATAAAAACGTGGAGGGTTCGGTTCGCAGGAGCAGATGGACCACCCGTGGCCGCAGGAGAGGTCCAGCTAGGAACCTGGCCCAAGCGCACCACCGCGAACAGCCCACCAGCGTTACCGGCACCGCTGGCTGGTCCCTGCCATGCTCTCGAAGCCGACGCGGCGGGCTGGCCCATCGATCTCCGCCCCTCGCCGGCGGTGTAGGGCGTACCGATCGCGCACCACACGTTTTGAGCATCCTGTTAACTTGTTAAGGCTCTCCGGACAGGGACTCCTGTATCATGGGGTGTGGCCGGCCGGTTACTTTGCTCGACCGCATTATCATCGTCGTCGTCCACCGCATAATCGATCAATCAAGGCCTTGTCTGCGGTTTCCCGTGACAAGTCCATGTGCCGATGCTCACACTCATCACCGACCCGTGTCGTGCCGCGACTCGTGTTAGCCGATGCATGCGACCGGTCAAACACTCGTGCAACTCCGTTTCTTCATCGCTGATACGATCGGCCGGGACCAGCTCGCTCGTGCTCGTGCTCGTGCACCGCATGTTCTTGAGAAGAAAGATTACGTACGTACGTCGAGTTCTGCGAACCTGGAGCCGTGTTCTGGTAGGCTGCCAGTGGCGTGTCTCTCAAGTCAGTGTCTCAACACTTGTCACTGCCTGGGACAATAGTCCATGACTGGGAGGCGCATAGCCCATTTATTGGCCCGTCAGTTTTATCACATTGACTCGGAAGTGAATTCATTTTTTTTTTGAAAGGATCCAATTTCATATAACAGGAACTCAGTACACATTACAAAGAAGTCCAGAAAAGAAAAGAAAATTACAAAAGGACCCTGCAACATGCAAAGAACCCCCTGAGTCACGGAAGGAAGCGCAATTGGATCCACTGCCAACCCCAAGCACCTAGCCGACGCCGGAGTCACCGTACCTCACGCCGGCGGTGAGATCGCACCTCCACCTTGTAGAAGACCGCTGAGCCGTCCGCCGCAGGCGACGGAAACCGAACACGTTGAAAGAGCACGGCCACAGCACCATCTCCACCCAACATCCTGCCGACCCGGCTCGCCCAGGACCACCATCAGCCACCCAACCACCTCCGACGTCCGCTCCCCTCGCCACCACAGCCGGCCAGAACAAACTCGTCGAAGCAAACCACCACCAGCAACCAAAACGGCAGACCACCCGCCACCAGCTTCTCCCCTCGCCGCCACGGCCGGCCAGAGAAGCGGAGACGGAGAAGATCACCGGACGAACTAACTTCACAGCCTCCCCGGCAACAAAGCCGGAACGGAAGGAGGGGAAGGATAGAAACCTCATCGACGCCTCCGCTCCCGTCGCCGAAGACGCCGCCAGGGACTACACCAGGAACCTAAACTAGACAGCTTCCCCCCACCTCACAACGTCGCAGCGGCGCCGGAGGCGGAGGGAAGCGGCGAAATCGCCGGCGGGGACTCGGTCGCCTTTCTTTCGCCTTTCTCTGTCCTGTAGCAGAGGATAGGGACGGGGTAGAAGTGAATTCATTTTGAAGCCTCAGTAAGCCGTAAATGGCCGCTAAGCCCACCTCAGCACATACCACAACATCGCAGCCCATGGAAGCAGTGCATGGAAGATTCGAGGTCCACTACATGGTAGTCCATTCGCTCCACCACAAAAAAAATCGTTGTCCATTCCCAAGTTGAGCAAAGGAACCTCATCAGATACACACTATTGGGTTAGCCATTATTAGTTTTAAATTCTTATTTCTCTTGTATTTTGCTTTGTTTCTTCAATTTCCATTTCACCATTCTTTCTTTGATAGTCGTGTTTCATTTCTATCTCTCACCATAGTTCCCTTATCATTTCATGTGTACCAGTTCACAAAAGGAACCATGTACTACCTTTTGTCAGCCATTTGTCTATATGTTTCGATTGCATTTTTTTGTTCATACAAATATTAAATTTAGTGAGAGTTTATTATGATCTTATGTTTTTTACAATCTATGCAAACATTTTCTTAGTTACATAAACATATTTTATAGATGGTTTTGCAAATAAAGTAGGTTTCTTATATCGAATATTTTAATCGAGTCATAATGTTTTGGAAGGTGATTGAACCTTTATTTTACATAGCGGGCATTGTTTCGCTGGTAGAACATATTTAAGCATGGCTCTTTTTTTTTTCTAACAGCCAATTTTTTTATCTTTTCATGAAAATAAGAAATGTATTATGCTATATGATGTTGGGATTAAGGCTGCTCATTGTGGGGAGTAACATAGAGTAGTAACATGCGTATGTTACTAGTCTATGTTAGAGCATCTTGATACGTCTCAAACGTATCTATAATTTTTGATGTTCCATGCATGTTTTATATCAATTGCCACATGTTTTGTATACACTTCATGTCATTTTTATACATTTTCTGGGACTAACCTATTAACAAGATGCCACAGTGCCAGTTCCTGTTTTCTGCTGTTTTTGTATTCCAGAAAAGCTAGTCTGGAAATATTCTCGGAATTGGACAAAAATTTACGGAGTCCCCTATTTTATCAGAAGACACCTGGAGTCCGAAGGGGAGACGAAGTGGAGCCACGAGGTCCACACACGTGGGCTCGGCGCCGGCCGGCGCCCTAGGGTGGTGTGGGCCCCTCGGGGGTCTCCAGCCGCCGCCCTTTCGCCTACTTATTCCCCCGACGCGAAAACCCTAAGTGCCTCGACGATTTCCCCAGAAAAGTTCCAGAGCTCCGCCACCACCAAAAACCCTAATTCGGGGGACAGAAGTCTCTGTTTCGGCACCTTGCCGGGACGGGGAATTGCCCCCGGAGCCATCTCCATCGACGCCACCGCCATCTTCATCGCCGTCGCTGCCTCCCATGATGAGGAGGGAGTAGTTCTTCATCGGGGCTGAGGGCTCTACCGGTAGCTATGTGGTCTATCTCTCTCTCCCATGGTGTGATCTTTATGTGATCATGAGCTTTATAATCTAGTTGAATCCATAGATGTTACTCTTCATTATCTTATATGCTACTTGAGTGGTTTTATTAATGTAAACTCCGGAGTCACCTTTGTCCCACGGTGCGAAGTTGACAGTGTGCGCACCGTGTGTGATTCTTAGGCTAAAGATTACAGGAATACTTATCATGAGTTATTATTTGTGTTGGATGTCTCTATGAAATTATGGTGTTTGTCTAGTACAACTTAGGGCGCTCAAGTTGACAGTGTGGGGTTCCCTAGATGTGGAATGCGACTTTAAGGTGTGCTTTTATAGCCCTACACAGTGAATTGGTGTTTGATACGTCTCCAACGTATCCATAATTTCTGCTGTTCCATGCTTATATTATACCATTTGCTACATGTTTTATATACACTTCATATCACTTTTATGCATTTTCTGGGACTAACCTATTAACAAGATGCCACAGTGCCAGTTCCCTGTTTTCTGCTGTTTTTGGTTTCAGAAAGTTACTTCTGGAAATATTCTCGGAATTGCACGAAACAAAAGGCCAAGTCCCTATTTTTCCAACACGTACACGGAGTCCGAAGGAGAGACGAAGGGGAGCCACGAGGTGGCCAAACCACCTGGCGGCGCGGCCCCACCTCCTGGCGCGCCAGCCTGTGGTTTGGGCCCCTCGGGGGTCCGCCGACATCGCCCCTTCGCCTATTTATTCCCCGAGACGTGAAAACCCTAAAACACCGAGCCTTTCATCCAGAACATATTCGCCGCCGCCGCCGCCGTCGTCAACCCTAACTCCGGGGGTTCTGAAGCTCTTCCCGGCACCCTGCCGGAGAGGGGAATCATCACCGGAGGGCTCTACATCGCCATGCCCGCCTCCGGAGTGATGCGTGAGTAGTTCATCCTTGGACTATGGGTCCATAGCAGTAGCTAGATGGTTGTCTTCTCCACTTGTGCCATCATGTTTAGATCTTGTGAGCTGCCTATCATGATCAAGATCATCTTATTGTAATGCTACATGTTGTGTTTGCTGGGATCTGACTTATATTGATACCTATGTGGAGCTGAATATTATATTATCTTGTCTATGTCATTTGTGATCTTGCATGCTCTCCGTTACTTGTTGAAGCCTTGGCCAAGTGAATACTTGTGACTCCAAGAGGGAGTATTTATGCATGATAGTTGGGTTCAACCTCTATTTAACCTGGGATAGTGACAGCAAGTTCTAAGGTTGTAGATGTGTTGTTGCCACTAGGGGTAAAACAGCAATGCTTTATTCAAGGATGAATGTATTGTTTACATTATGCACATTACTTAATGCAATTGTCTGTTGCTTGCAACTTAATACTGGAAGGGGTACGGATGTTAACCGGAAAGTGGACTATTTAGGCACAGATGCATGCTGGATAGCGGTCTATGTACTTTGTCGTAATGCCCAAATGAATCTCATAGTAGACACCACAACTCACACATGCATGTTATATGCACTTATCAATTGTCAATTGACCAGCTGTAATTTGTTTACCCAGCATGTTAGTTATCTTATTGGAGAGACACCACTAGTGAACTGTGGACCCGGTCCATTCTTTTACATCTGAAATACAATCTACTGCAATTATTGTTCTCTACTGTTTTATGCAAACAAACATCATCTTCCATACGATACGTTTAACCCTTTGTTTTCAGCAAGCCGGTGAGATTGACAACCTCACTGTTAAGTTGGGGCAAAATAATTTGATTGTGTTGTGCAGGTTCCACGTTGACACAGGAATCCCTGGTGTTGCGCCGCACTACACTCCTTTACCAACACCTTCGAAGCAACCTCGTTTTCCTACTGGTTCGATAAACCTTGGTTTCATACTGAGGGAAAACTTGCTGCTACACTCATCATACCTTCCTCTTGGGGTTCCCAACTGACGTGTGACGTACAAGCATTGTTTCCGGTGCTGTTGCCGGGGAGATATTCCCTCGTCAACTTAGCGCTAGCAACACGTTTTCTGGCGCCGTTGCCGGGGAAAACCGAATTGCTTCTGCAAGGGGAGTCTCTCACACCCAATCTCTTTACTTTGTTATTTGTCTTGCTTAGTTTATTTTTATTTAGTCTTGTTTGCTCTCTTTATCAAAAACACAAAAAAATTAGTTACTTGTTTAATTCAGTTTGATTTTGTTTTTCAAAATGAGTACTCCTGAGAACACTAAGTTGTGTGACTTCACTAGCACAAACAACAATGATTTCATATGCACTCCTATTGCTCCACCTGCTTCTACAGCAGAATTTTATGAAATTAAACCCGCTCTATTAAATCTTGTTATGAAAGAGCAATTTTCTGGTGTTAGTACTGATGATGCTGCTGCCCACCTTAATAACTTTGTTGAACTTTGTGAAATGCAAAAGTATAAGGATATGGATGGGGATATTATAAAACTGAAACTTTTTCCTTTCTCCTTGAGAGGAAGAGCTAAAGAATGGTTGCTTTCTTTGCCTAGAAATAGTATTGATTCTTGGACAAAATGCAAAGATGCTTTCATAGGGAAATATTATCCTCCTGCTAAGATTATATCCTTGAGAAGTAGCATTATGAATTTTAAACAACTTGATAATGAACATGTTGCTCAAGCTTGGGAAAGAATGAAATCTTTGGTGAAGAATTGTCCCACTCATGGACTGACTACTTGGATGATCATTCAAACCTTTTATGCAGGATTAAATTTTTCCTCAAGGAACTTATTGGATTCAGCCTCTGGAGGAACCTTTATGTCCATCACTTTAGGTGCAGCAACAAAGCTACTTGATGATATGATGATCAACTATTCCGAATGGCACACCGAAAGAGCTCCTCAAGGTAAGAAGGTAAATTCTGTTGAAGAAACCTCCTCTTTGAGTGATAAGATTGATGCTATTATGTCTATGCTTGTGAATGGTAGATCTCATGTTGATCCTAATAATGTTCCTTTAGCTTCATTGGTTGCTCAAGAAGAGCATGTTGATGTGAACTTCATTAAAAACAACAACTTCAACAACAATGCTTATAGGAATAATTTTGGTAGCAACAACTCTAGGCTTTTTCCTTCAAGTGGTAATGGTTATTTTAATGCTAGATCTTTTATGCCTAGTGAGGAAAGGATGATGGAAATTGAGAGATCAACTAAAAGCTTTATGCAATCACAATTTGAGCAAAATCAATTGTTTACAAAAGCTATGAATGAACAAACTGCCATGTTGAAGAATATAGGACAGCAACTCGAAAATATAAATAGTGAGATTTCAGGTTTGCAAACTAAGATTTCCATTGCTGAAAACCGTATTTCATCTATGTCTGAAGCTCAGTCCTCTTTGATTAATAACATGGCAGCGAAACCTGAAGGTCTTGATGAGTCATTTGCTACAGCAAATGCCAACCAAGTTCGAATTGATAATAATATTAGGATATTGGCTGAATTGCATGCTAGGTGGGAAAAAGAGGAAAGATTTGAAAAAGAGAATAGTATAGTTAGAGTTTGTACTACCACCACTAGTAATGCTAATGTTCTATCCTTCTCCCACCTCCCCCCATCATCCTCTTCTGGTTCACTCTAGCACCAGCTTCGGACGGGCCATCCTCTTCATCAAGTCCAATAGGTATGGAAGAGCTTGATCCATCATTGTTCTTCCATTTATTGGCCGGATTCTTGTGATCATCATATTGGGAAATCCACTTCGGCTTTCCGGTCAATTCAAGCCAACAATGCATCATGGTGAATGGTTTACCCTCGGTTTGATGGTACAAAGTGGCGGCCAATCCACACTAACAAGCAAGCAAGTACAAGTAATTAGAAGAATGGTTCGGACACAACAATGGCGTGTGAAAAAATGATGAACAAATCCGCAAAACTTACATGAGTATCTACGTTGACCCACTTTTATTTCTATTGACCACTTGTGCATGGAAACCGCAGTACTTGTTCACCGATTCTTGGATGGATGCCCACCTATGTTGGAGAGAGCCGACGTTGCGATCGGACACAATAGCATGAGGTTGCACATAGTACTTTTGATGGTGAAAGAGGGTATGGATCTTCTCCCATAGCTTTGAGCCCTTTTGCTCGGTTCCACATATAGCATCCATGCTTGTGGCCAAACAAGATTTGCAAAGCAAAACATCCTCATGAATAGTGTAGGAAGTGCTCTTTGGCACCTTCTTCTCCTTGTCCTTCTTCTTCTTCTTCTTCTTCTTCTTGGTAGCCTCCGATGGATCCTCCTCACCCAAAGTGTAAAAGGGGGGAAGTGTGCCACCCGATGGATCCTTGTGTCTGATCACCCCCATATCGGATCAAATCCATCAAGAACTCTTCCTATCATGCTAACAATTAAACTACGGTCCTAAAGTTGCATTGAAACTATGCATTTCGGATATAATTCCATACCTTCGTGTCGTCTTGACTTCCGTTGAACAGGTTGTGGACGTGCTGGCTGTCGATGACGCCGGAAGATGCTCGCGTCCGCTGGAGCGGCAGAGAATAGGCCACCATCTCCTCCTCCTGCGTCGGGTCAACCAGCGACGGGAACTCGTCCGCGATTTGGCACAGATCCTTCTTGCCGCGACGCCGGACGGGGGAGGCGGCGTGGGCGTTGGACGCCGCCTCTTGGGTGCGGGCGTGAACATGCACTCAGGGTCGGGCTGCGTGTCCGCATTCGCAATACCCTCAGCCTCCTCCGTCGCCTTAATCGCCAGCTCGCGCTCGCGCTGCTTGTGTCGCCGCATCCTTCGTGCGACGGTCTCCGGCTTCAGATCCGCGCCTAGCCGCTGCTCAACTGACTCCGAGGATGCACCCTTCTCTATTGAGTCGACGAGCGCTTCCGTCTCCATTCTCTCTTCTCTGGGCGCCGCCGACTACAGACGGGAGATTTTCGAGGTGGGAGCGGCGGGAGAAATGAAAGTGTCTGGCGGGAGTGGAGGCAGAGTGGAGATATGATAGTGGCCGGCGCCGTTTTTCTGGCTTCAAATTTCGTGGGCCCGCGTTGCCAGGACCGACGTGGCGGACGCGTTCGTGCACGTCCGGGCGACCCCAAACTCGCCTCACATATGGGCTACCTTTGGGGTTTGCCGGACTGCCCGGGCGCTTGGGCTCAGTTTAGGGGCCGCGGCTAGGTGGCCGTTTTTTACACATAAGGTCCCGGGCTATCCGCCCGGACGTTTGGGAAAGGTTTGACAACCATGGTTGGAGATGCTGTTACCACCTCTATAGTGGGTAGTAACTTGTATGTTGTGTCATGCAATATCTCATTTATTAAGCTATACACACAATTTGTCTTAGGGTGTGTGATGTTACGGTAAGTATCATAAGACTCTCTTTTCTCATTTAATGACATGCCATGTCAACAAAATGTATATGTGTCATTGCATGTGGTTGCATGATATTAGCTTAGTTACTCGCACTGTGACTAGTCTAAATGTTTAAGATATATTTTTATTGATATGATTTGTGACAATAGTTTATGTATTAAAATAAATGTAAATGCATCCAATTTCTGGTGATTAAAAAGTACTCCGTAGATCTGATACACGAGCAAATGGGCGGCGGTCCGTCCCCACCACCGACAAGAATTGCAATCTCCCTCGGGCGCGTCGCGAGCGATGCGAAGCATATCCGCCTTGTTCACAAGTCACATGGGCCCTGAAGCACGATAGGATCACGGGTCCCACATGGCAGTCGGTGAGGTGAGCACTGTGGTGTGTGCATGGTCTGGAGAGAAAGAATTAAGCAGGCGGTTTGTGCTGTGATGATATGATACCGGTGACGATAACTGCTCGGTTGTCCACTAGCACTGGATGGGCAATGGCAAGTGGGCCGATAGACCCGCCAGATCAGCCTGTCAGTGTGAGCATGATAAAGGTTTCCAGTGGTGGAGCCCACGCGCTAGCGTGCAAGTGTCGATGGTGGGCGTGGCCCACGGGATGGTGCCCCGAGTTCTCGGCGCCGCCACCACTTGCCTGGCTATTCTAGTTTTTTTTTGAGGGGTGCCTGGCTATTCTAGTGGCCTGTCCACCAGTCCACGCATGTCAGAGAGGGCCGTGAGCCCGGTCCACGCGGGTCAGGTGGCGCTGTCAGTGGTCGTGTTATCCCTTTGTCAGCATCTGCCTCTAACTAAACATGCTTTCTTTTCCATTCTTCCGCTCATCTATCACCCGCTGTTCGGCGGACCAGAGCTGGTGATCTCCCTGACGTGTGGGCCAGAGGAGTCCATACCCCACAAGCCAGCCTCACTATCTTATACTGTCGTGTGTCCCCGTGGACACCGAGACGAGCGCACGCCTTTCCGTAATAACTGCGCGCGCTGTATCAAGACGCAATTAGCGCCCCGAGGAATCGGGTAATTCTGGGCCGCAAACCCCCGGGCTATTGCTTTTTCTGGTAAACCCCTCCGGTTCTTTTCTCGTTTTTCTGTTGACAGGAGACGACGACGGTGGAGGCGATAATAACAGGCAGCCGCTAAGCTTAAACAAAGTGACGTTCTGGCCACTAGGAGACGAGTCAATAGGTGCGTGGAGAACTTACCCCTCCGTCCGTCCGGCCGCTGCCTGCCTGCGTCAGTGGCCATGTCGGATCCACCCACCCACCCCCAGCACCAGTAGGCAATAGCTGCTGCTGCGACGGCGACTTTGGTTTCGGTTTCGGCGGCGGCATGAAGAACTTCTTCAGGAAGCAGAAGCTCCACATCGGGGAGGGGTCCGGCGACGGCGCGTCGTCATCTCCTCCCCCGCCGCCCTCCCGCAAAGGCAGCACCGGAGTCGGCGCGGTCCATCGCCCCCCCGTCCCCGAGCAGAGGCAGCAGCAGCAGCCGCCCTCGGTGGTGTCCAGCTGGCTCGACTCCGTCCCGACCCGAGCCTCGCCCCCGACGCCCCGACCGCCGCGGAGGCGGCGGGCTCGGCGTCCGCGTCGCCGGGAGGGGACGAGAGGAGGCAGCCGGGGAGGCGGACGCAGCAGCAGGAGGGGGAGATGGAGCGGAGGTTGTCGCAGTCGCGGGAGGAGGACGAGGCGGAGCGGGAGCGGCGGCGATCGCCTGAGGAGGACGCGGTGGAGGAGCGGGTGATCAGGGAGTCGTCCGAGGCCGAGGAGAGGAAGCGGGAGCGGGAGAAGGAGGAGGACGACCTGGAGGAGTTCCAGCTGCAGCTCGTCCTGGAGATGAGCGCGAGGGACAACCCCGAGGAGATGGAGATCGAGGTCGCCAAGCAGATGAGCCTCGGCTTCTGCCGCCCTTCCAGCTCCCGCGCTGACGTCCTGGCTGCTCGATACTGGGTCAGTCAGCAATCTACCCCTGCCCCGCCCCGTTGCGTAGTCGATTTCACTGTCCGTTGCTCTTTCTCATACCGCAATTGTGATCAACCATTACGATAATGCTCATTGCGTGTGTATTTTCTAGTCTTCTTTAAGCAATTCAAGGCCCCCTTTGGAACACAGAAACTGAAAATCACAGGAATCCAAAAACCACAGTAATTAAATGTCAAGGAATGTTGAATCCTACATTCCTACAAGAGCCTCGGCTTCTGCCGCCCTTCCAGCTCCCCGCTGACGTCCTGGCGGCTCGGTACTGGGTCAGTTGGCAATCTAGCCCCTGCTCTGCCCCGTTGTGTGGTCGATTGCGCTGTCCATTGCTCTTTCTCATACTGCTGTTGTGATCATCCATTACGATAATGCTCATTGTGTGTCTAATTCCCAAGTCTCCTAGCTAGGGCGTGATGCTGGTGTACTCCTTGTTAGGTTGGTAACAGTAGCCAGTAGGAGCTCCTTCTTTTAATCAATCCAATGCCCCATTTGGAACACAGAAATTAAAAATCACAGCAATAAAAAGCTACATTAATTGAATGTCATGCATTGCTGAATCCTACAATAGCAAGCAACTTTGGCTGCACCATAGGGTAATTTTTCTCATGAGTCAAAGAAAAAATTCTATGGGTCCTATGGAAATGGTTGCAGTAAAAGGTCCGTCTCATAAGCGATAATCACTTTTATCTACGAATAAGCACTGCTGGATAATGTTTATTACTCGTGTGAGTTCTAGATTGTGATGCTGGCAGACCTTCATTAGCAGTAGTAGACTGGTAGCAGTAGGAGCTCTCTTCGAGCAAAGTACTTCTAAGTGTATGTGTTTAGTAAGTTAATTGTAATCTGTTGTTCTATAATGCATGAATGCTGCGTCAACTTTGTGAAAGGGGTTGAGGGACCATATTTGACACAAATGTCATCGTTGATAGTGTCTCTTTATATACCACATATCATGGTGTTTCCGTTGACTCAAATATTCCCTACTTATATTGTACTCTTACCATTTTCTGACACATATCAAATTATATATTTGCAAATGCTTTGCAGAATTTCAACGCCCTTGGTTATGATGACATAATATCAGATGGCTTTTATGATCTTTATATCACTGGGAATGGGCCATCATCAATAAACATGCCCTCTCTTAGTGATCTGCGAGCACAGCCACTTTCACATGATAGTGTGAACTGGGAAGCTGTATTGGTCCACAGAGGTGAAGACCCCGAGCTTATGAAACTTGAGCAGAAGGCCTTAATCATTGCTCTTGACCTTCGGCAGAGAACTTCAGAAGTTGTTGGCAATGTTCTGATTCATGAACTTGCTAATCTAGTTGCTAAACACATGGGTGGAATAATATTTGATCCTGAGAACATGTCAGTGAAATATCAGAACATGATCAGGTCCCTGAGAACACATACTGAAAGTGTAGTTGTGCCTCTTGGCCAATTAAAAACTGGACTAGCTCGTCATCGCGCTCTGCTATTTAAGGTCAGTAAAACATATTAAGCATTTTAGATGACGGGGCCAATTCTGATCTGTCATTGTACAAACATAATTTGCTAAACATGAACATTGAAGATTCTCTGTTATAATGCTGTAGATTATCAGCTTCAAAATTCAATACGTAACTCCAAATCAACGTTGTTACGTCACATTGTTCTAATATCAAAAGGATGACATCATTTTCTTGCTATTCTATAAGTTCTGAAGATCTAACACAACAAGCCATCTGCGCAACTTTTGTTCAAAAAGTGATCCATCAATATGCTATCAATTACTTTGCTGATATGGAAAAACACTGTGCACGACATTTGTCCATTAGGCGATTCATTGGTGTGTTGACAATTATTTCTCTCCATATTTGGATGTAGGTTTTGGCTGATAGCCTTGAGGTCCCTTGTCGACTTCTAAAAGGAAGACAGTACACTGGATCGGATGATGGAGCTTTGAACATTGTGAGATTTGATGATGGAAGGTATCACACCCTGTGCATAGTCAGCATAATATCATTTGGAAGCACAGATGAGCATTTGATGGAACAATTGTGCTGTGTGTAGATATTAGACTTGCTTCATCCACTAGAAACTTTATAACCATCTATGCCACGCTAAATTTTGCAGGGAGTTCATAGTTGATCTCGTGACAGACCCTGGCACAATTATTCCTTCAGATAGTGCTGTTTTGTCTACAGAATTTGAAGACAGTTCCTTCTCAGATAATCATCAGTTAAGCAAAGCTGATGTGACCAATCAGTTGGGGTCTTCTCCTAGCGGAGTTTCAAATTCTGCATGCGATTCTTTTGAGTATGAGTTACTTGACAGAAGATCGACATCTAGCAATGTAGGTCCTTCTGATACCGATGGAGCTGCAACTAGCCAGACAAGTAATCAACAAAATACGCTATCAAGTTCGTTTGAAGTTTTATCGGTTAACACATACCCTAGTGAAAATACACCTGTTAACGAATATAGAAGCACAGATGAAGTTGTGGCTTTAAAGAACAAAGAAAAATCAATTGCAGCAAATAATTCTTTGTCAAGTTCACCTTCATCCCCAGAAGTGGGCAGCGGTGCAGGTTTCCGGAGGATGAAAGTAAAGGATATCTCAGAGTACATGATTAATGCTGCCAAAGAAAATCCACAATTAGCACAGAAGATTCACGAGGTTTTACTTGAAAACGGAGTAGTGGCACCACCGGACTTGTTTTCAGAAGATTCAATGGAAGAGCCAAAAGACCTCATTGTCTGTGACACCAGCCTGTTTCAAAGCAAGGATGAAATGAAAAGAAGGATGAACGAGGTTGGGTCAAGGGAATATGCTGATCGCGGTCATGGTCCATTACCGGCTCATCATAATGGACATGAACTCCAATCAAAAATTGTGTCCCACCGCGCACCTTTGGACTCACTTAAGCCTATCGAAGGTTTAGGCATATACCCACCCCCGGATATCCATGGTAGCCCATCTCCTTATTTTTCTCAGTATGAACCTTCGGCACCTCCCCAGGAAACTTCGTCACAGTTCTCAAAGCAATTGCCTGTTACGGCTGCTGCTGTTGCAACTGCTGCAGTGGTAGCGTCTTCGATGGTTGTTGCGGCCGCAAAATCTAACAGCGATAAGAAATTTGATGTGCCTGTTGCAGCCGCGGCTACTGTCACCGCAGCTGCAGTTGTTGCAACAACCGCTGCTGTTAGCAAGCAATATGAACACTTCGAGCCTGGTAATCAGCTATTTGGTTTACCTTTACCAAGTACCTCTGAAAGAAATGAATCAATCGAGAAAGCTGCAGATCACTTTTGGGATAAACAGAACGATGAAATTGGTCACGGTCAAGATAATCCTGTAGATCAAGAGAAAGATTCATCTGAAGTTCCCAGGGAAGCTGAAAGAACCTCAGACAAATCAAGCGGTACAGAAAGTGCAAAATCTGAAAGTGCTCTAGACGAAGTTGCAGAGTTTGAAATGCAATTGGAAGAGATTGCAATTGGTGAACGTATTGGGCTTGGTACTGCTCTCGTGATTTTTTTTTCTGTAAATGAATTTTATGTTTTTTTTTGCGAATAATGAATTTTATGTTAGTCACACCACTCTGTGTCTCTAATGATTCTCTGGAATTAGCATAATACAGTTTCAATTTTTTTTAATATACATGCAACCTTTTGTGTTTCAGGATCGTTTGGAGAAGTTTATAGAGGAGAATGGCATGGAACAGTAAGTCTTTCAGTTTAAATGTTCTCTTATAGTTTTAAATTCATTAACGAGTTCCATGTTTGTTATCTTAATTGTCTATTGCTAAATGGAAGTAGAAATATATGGGCTAATTAAAGTTCTTTGTTCTAGTGGTGACTAATGGTGTGAAAGAAATGTTAACTTATAGCATTCATCATACCCAGCCAACTAATCATTGAAACTAGAACGGGCCTCTACTTTTTCAGTGTTTTTGACGTTTAGCAATGGGAGAAAGTCAGTTAAACATATGTGTGCAAACTGCAATAGCCATTTGGTTCTTCCTCTCCATCATGACGTGAAACGCTTGCATCAGGATACAAACTTAAATACATAATGTGAAATGTTTAGGTCTTGCACCCAAAAACAAAATTTAGCTGTAGACCTTTGCAGTCAGTTGCTTGTGTTTTGGCCCGTAGCTGTCAGGCTTCAGTAACAATTTTTTCTTCGAAACGGAGGTTCAAACCCCTGTCCTCTGTATTAATTGATGCATGCAGCCAGAATTTATCAACTTATTATCATCCACTACAAAATGTGTTTCTGCACCAAGGATCCATAGGGGGTGCTCACTATTTTTTTTGTTTCCACACCAAGAGAGCAACACAATCCGTTATATGACTTACACATCACCGAGACCACCCAATATCAGTAGCCTCCTGCTTGTGCATTCGCTGTAGTGAGCACCCCCTATGGATGCTGTGTATAGCCAGAAAATTAGCCTGCAACATCGTCACTATTTTGATTATTACTCCCTTCATCCCCAAATAGGTGGCTTATAAATTGAGTACAAAAGTCAACATTTTCTAAGTTTGACTATATGTATAGAAGAAAATTTAACTACTGCATTTTAAAACTACATTATGAAAATATATCTAATGGTGAATCTATTGATATTGGTTTGGTATTATAAATCTTCATATTTTTGTATATATATCCAGTCAAACTTCAAAGATGTTGACTTGTTTACTCAATTTATACGCCACCTATTTGAGGACAGAGGGAGTAAAAACTAAACTATTGCGGCAGTTAGTGATGAAGCTTCTGCAGGGCGAACCCGGGCTTCAGCCCCCCCAGCCCATGGAAACAGTGCTTAGGTTATGTTTTAATCATGGCTACACAAGTCGTACCAACATTGGCTCGCCAATTTTTGGGGGCAGGGTTCCACTGCCCAGGGTTGGCCAAAATATTGGCTACAATCTGTGATGAAGGCAACACCAAGTAATATATAGGCAGCCAGAAAGTTGGCAACAAACAAAACAAGTGTGACGACATTTGGCATGAACAATTTTTGGTAGGGTCAGCCGGGGGCATAAACCAAACAGACTCCTAATATTCCTTACTATTTGGCCTATATGTCCAGCAATATCTGCCCCACAAGGAACTTGCCACACTTACTAGAAATGCTACTATGTGGTTTAAGGTTAAACGCCACAAAAATGGGCCGCAGCGCTAGGTGAGTGAAAGGGCATCGGATGAAATGATGGCTATCCTCGCTCCAGAAGCAACGTATTTTGCCCCCCTTCCACTATGTTCAGCCAAAACGTCCTTCATTAAGATACCCCCTTGCAGAGATACCATACAAAATTAGCGTGATCTTTAGTTTGTTAATGATATATTTGTGGCACTGACGCCCCATATCCATCAAGGCCCTGTGCATCGATTGTACCAAGAATTGGCTGGAGGTATATCTTTATATGTAAACTCAAGCAGAACGAATCTGCATCATGAGTTAACTGAATATGGGCTGCCCTGTCATGTAAGCTCTGCCAAGCCAAGAGCTTAGCTCCAGTGAGGGCACGGCTGAATTTGATGTTCAGGGGCCCCAAGCCCATCACATCTGCAACCATCGCATGTCGATTCCTGATGATGTGGTACATGGTAGGAATTAGGATTTTAATCACTGAATGACATGGTTCCGAGCGGCGTGTCCTCCCAGAAGCGAGTTTCATTCCCAGGCTTTAATAATATACCTACCATTATCCGCTTCGTTCGTTTGAAGGTCCCTAAGTCTAGCACTCCATCTTCTGTTTAACCTTCAGCGATGGCTTCAATGTTTCCGTTCGTTGCATGCCAATTTTACAGAATAATGAATTGCTTTGTTTATAGGAAGTTGCTGTCAAGAAGTTTTTGCAACAAGATATTTCAAGTGATGCTTTGGAAGAATTTAGAGCTGAGGTATACAAATTTCATGTAAATTCAGATGACATAAATGATAGAAGTACAATGCTGCTGGCTTTGTTGCTTGTATTTATGTGAGTATGTGGTCATGCATGAGAGCGGCGTTTTGGCACCCGGGAGCATATGCTCCCGGTATTTTCGAAAAAATAGAACAAATTGAAAACTTATCAAAAAATTCTGAAAAAAATCATGCACGTACCTGACTATGGTACGCACGATCATGTAAAATTTCGCACCGAAATGACATCGTGGCCGCCCTGTACAAAAATGACAATTTTCTGACAAATTTGTCGTTTTTGTACAGGGCGGCCACGATGTCATTTTGGTGGCGAAATTTTACACGATCGTGCGTACCATAGTCAGGTACGTGCATGATTTTTTTCGGAATTTTTTGAAAAGTTTTCAAAATTTTTTATGCTCCCGAAAATAACGGGAGCATATGAGCCCGGGCTCCATTGTGAATTTCCGGTCATGTATGTTATACTTGCATGGACGCTTGCTTCTCATGTGCACAGTGTGTGCATTTTGTAAACTAAACATTCAATTTTCCATGAAGTAATCATATTTTTATTCTATAGTTATAAATTGTAGTGCATTCCATTAAAAAAAAGTGTAACAGTAATGGTAGATTTATAGAAGGCTATTGCTAAAGGTTTAAAAGTTAAGTTAGCAGCCAGACTACTATGTAAGAACTTTGCTTCCATTATGTGTAATAATTTTTATTAAAGTATATTCTTGTGCAGTTATCTTGATAATTGCTTCATGTGTAGGTGCGAATAATGAAGCGGCTGCGTCATCCAAATGTCGTTCTTTTCATGGGTGCTATCACTAGGGTGCCTAATCTTTCCATTGTTACCGAATTTCTTCCAAGGTAGGCTTTCTTGATTTAAATTGTTCATTTGGGATTAGCATTCACTATGTAACACATAGCAGTATCACATAAGACATCAGGCCACTTAACCATTTGATGAAATTTCATGTGTTAACAAGATTTTTTTTCCTGATGACTCTCATTTCGAACTACTTTACTTAACTGACTATGATCCACGTTGCTCATGAATATCCTAGAAGTTTTGCACTGTTTTCTTTTTGGATTGGAAAATATTCTAGCTATTTGGAACAAAGGAGTTGCTGTAATTACTTTTGCTAAGTATCTGGACTCGAATAATCACTCAGTCAGGCTATTTTGATCTAGACAATGGTTGTCTTCTATTTTTTGGTCATGCTATTATGATCTCATCTTCTCGCTTATGTACTTCTTTTAATAGCCTGGCTTGCTTTGTAAGTCGTGCTCAATTAAATATCATCTGACCCTAGACAAATATCTCATGCTCTCTAGAATGCTCATCCACAACTCCTTTTAAGGACCATGTATTAGGTTGGTGACATGTGATTCTATTAAGGGTAGAGTTTTGTATGCGGAAACAAATGTGAAAATACGATTCAGACACTGATATAAATAATATCAAACACTTGTAACAGCTCTTTCCTCCTTTCATATATACTATTGCCGCTGTAATTCCATAATTTCCTTGAAAAGAGTACATTATTTAGTATTTACTGATTGCCAGTTGTGCTATTTGTATTTCAGAGGTAGCTTGTTCCGGTTGATTCATCGACCTAACAACCAGTTGGATGAAAAAAGACGCTTAAGAATGGCACTTGATGTGGTAAGACTAATGCAGAATTTAATATATCTGTCTCAGCAGTTTTTCTTACTAATGCAGACAAGTGCATCTAATATATTTGGGTTAATTTTTACTGAACTTGCTTTGGGTGGTCCCTAGGCACGTGGTATGAATTATCTGCATAACAGCACACCAGTTATAGTCCATCGAGACCTGAAATCCCCAAATCTGCTGGTTGACAAGAATTGGGTTGTGAAGGTAACGCACAAGTTCCATGATAGCAAATATTATTCTTTGTATTATTTCCACTGCAAGCTATATGACCTTTTGTAATTAGGTTTGTGATTTCGGTCTATCGAGAATGAAGAACAATACCTTCCTGTCATCAAGATCAACAGCTGGAACAGTAAGCTTGCATGATCCCACAATTTGACTGTAACTTTTGTGTGATAGTGCTTTAAGCTTTAGGCCCCTATTGGAAGGGCAGTTGAATTTTTCTCTCCATAATTCTACACCCCCACGTAGCGTGTAAAATACACGGACCTAATGAGGTCCGTGTTTCTCCCCGACGGTTTCCGGCCGGAAAACACCCATCCAAGCGGGCCCTTAAGGGAATATTTAAAGGTTTAAATATAGATTCCTATTACGGAAGGATGATTGAACGCTGATAGTGACGGTGCTTGGATGAATGGTCGAGCTTCAAATTATATCTTGGACTTGCACTTCACTGGAATATCTTAACCCTCCACTACCTTCAGCTTATATCTCCAACATTTCAATTCAATGTCCACAAATAGCTAGCTGTGTAGTCACGTGGTTTCCTTTAAGAAGGGAAGTCACGTTGTTGGCTAATGTACTTAAGCTGACTAACAGGCTCAACTGTCTTAGAATTTTGTTGCTCTTAAATCAGATAGTCCTTGTATACTATGGAAAACAAAAGTTGGTTTATGTTATATGTGGCCATTTTTATTTGAATCTGGGTGGTTCATGCACTCTACCGATGTTACCACTAAATGTTTGCTTTGATCTGCAGGCGGAGTGGATGGCTCCTGAAGTACTACGCAATGAACCATCAGATGAGAAGTTAGTCTAGTGCTCAAAATCCAGTTCAGCTGTATTCATTTCCCACGTAATTTCGTGCTAGCTGACACATATATGCATGTTGGCAGATGCGATGTTTTTAGTTACGGTGTCATACTGTGGGAACTTTGCACATTACAACAGCCTTGGGAAGGAATGAACGCCATGCAAGTTGTTGGAGCAGTAGGGTTTCAGAGTCGTCGCCTCGATATTCCAGACAACGTCGACCCTGCAGTAGCAGACATCATATTAAGATGCTGGCAGACGTTAGTATGCCTAATTTGCTCGGTTACAGTTTCAAAATATCACACATCGTGCCTTCATGATAATCATCAGGAATCATGTTCGGTGAATGCCCAATTTCCTGTAATCTCATGGTGCTGCCTCCTGTATTTGCTGCAGGGACCCGAGGGCGCGGCCATCGTTTGCGGAGATCATGGCTGCATTAAAACCGTTACTGAAGACCATGCCCGCCAACCAAGCACCAAGGCAGAGAGTACAGCAAACAGATGGGTAAGAAAGAAAAACGAAGATCCGTAGCCGCCCAATGTCCGTAGCCACAGGATTGTCTTTTGTACAGTTACACCAAATGTGTGTGCAGAGTAAAGAAAGAGCGTGATGTTGGTCTTTGGTTCCCCTGTATAGATGTAAGTTCCAATAGTGGCATGAGCCATGTTAAAGCCCCGCTTGTCATCGGTCCATTTCTGGAGAATGGCAGTGTGAGACCATGTAACAGTTGAACAAGGAACTGACATGGCGGGCGGTACAGGGGCCTTGTCCATACCATCTCCTCCGTTTTCTTTTGTGTTGTCCACCAAACGGTGGGTATTTATGTGTCACGTGTCAACAAATGTAATGTACTGCTGTCCATCAGAAAAAAAAAAAGCCTTTTCAGCTTGTGATCTGTACCGATTCTGGTGTTTCACTGAGATTTCTCACCCGCTGCTACAAGCAACAAGGGCATGCTATTGCGGTCGTCACATCAGGCAAAGGCAAATAGAAAAACCATTGATATATCCTCACCATGACAGGAGGGAGTAGATCTTAAGCGTATTTGTGTACTCTAGAACCTCAAAGCACCGTGCAGTTGCACCTTTCTACAAAACAAATGAGCCATCTAGCATATAAATACATCAGGCACCATTGGCATTGCTGCCACTACCATGGTAGCATACACATTATAGTACCTACCAACTACAGTAGTAGAGAGCCAACGACAAGCATATTACTCAGTTCCTTTCTTTCCCTGAAGTTGAGGTGGGGATGAGAGACGTTAGGAAATTATTCAAAGTTGTATCATCTCATACCTACGTCGACTATGCATCTTGTCTTTAGAGATGTTAACTTGAGACATAGTGTGATACATGTTTTATCGACTGGAGATGAAATGATAAGGCATAACCTCTGGGTGAGTCGTCGAGGTCTGATCATATTTCCACGGGTTGTTACGTTGGTACTTATGTCGTAAACCCAAATCATAAGTGATGATTATACTTTCTATGAATGTGATTTTGCTTCTTATAATGTTATTAACATTTTTACTCCAACATATGAAAAAGCGAGCTCTCACTTACTATTTCTTATCACTTATCCAAAACTTATATTATTTCATAATTATACACGGACAATTCGTACATAAAAATGTAATCATATCTTAATAAATAATACTAAACTATGTAATTACCCCCATATGCAGAGGCCGGGACATCCCCATTTCTAAAAAAATAATCAATCTAGTGTTTCAACATTTTATCATTCAGTGCTAGACATGATCACCTTGGCTCTTCCTCCATGCTCGACGCCTTGCTACGTCACTTATCAGACAGACTGTGCAACGGTGTGCAGTCACGTGCCATCATGAGATATGTAGTATGACTATCGGAGTACACTTCATGTTGTCAGAGAGCCTCTCTTGCATACTCCCTCCTATCGGGTTTATTAGTCAATGTAAGGACTCTCTCCTTAATTTCTCTTAATTTCAGTGAGTACCGCTCTTCCCCAATGCATGTAGTTTCCTCTCCTAGTGTGCCCCCTATTTTTTCTTTCCCCTCCAATGCAAGTAGTTTCCTCTCCCAACTATCGGTGCAATACAATTACTCATGGGAGGGATAATTATCCTCCCTTGTCTCAACAAATGGGTTCTTTGGCCTTACATACCCGAACATGGGGAGTAATTCACATCACCAAAGAGGTAAACTATAGAGTATACTTCATGGTGAAAAGAACATCAATTGCCAAACAGCAAGGAAGAGAGATCATAGAGTTGGGTAAGAGGAAAAATGAAGATTAACATCTTCCCAACGCCAGTAACTGCATTATTGTTTTTTGTACAGTTACATCAAATGTAAGTGCAGAGTAAAGAAAAGTGTGTTGTTGGATCTTTGCTTCCCATGTCTAGGTGACACGGCTATTCGGCTCATAGGTCTAGATGCACCCGTTATGTAAACCATTTTTAACTTTTTTTTTGTAAAGTCAAAAAATTTCAAAAAAAAAAAAATTGGATATACATTAGCACCCGGTATGTTAGCACAAAAATTTACGCGAAGAAAAGACATTTTTTGCGGGCTGTGCAAAAAAGACAAAAACATGTCGCGTACAAAGTCATTTTGAAAAACTGGAATTCGTCTTTTTTGCACAGGCAGCAAAAAATGTCTTTTCTTCGCGAAACTTTTTGTACTAACATAAAATATCCGTATGTATATATGAAATTTTTATTTGAAATTTTTTGAGATTTTGAAAATTGATTTTTGAGCAGTGGGTGCATCTAGACCTATGACCCGATATGGATATCCGCATATTAAACCCCTTATCAACTACCCATTTGTGCATACAGTTGTCGTGAGATCATGAAACAATTGAACAAGGAACCTTCATGGCAGGCAGAACCTGAGGCTTCTCTCATACCATCTCTCCTCCATTTTCTTATGTGTTCTCCATCAAACCGTGGGTATTCATGTGCCACATGTCAACAAATGCAATGTAATGCTGTCATTCACAGGGACCTTCATCACATCACGCAACGACGACTGTAACGAGAATAACCGATGATATTTCCTCGCTATCCGCCAATGCCCTAAGACATGATTAAAATAGGTGTGTTGCTTCTACACTCATCTTTGCTTGAACCATTCCCATCCATGCAAACTTACTGAGACGCACAAAAGAGTCTAAAAGAACGAATCAGACAAAATTGGCTCATTGAATCCTAATTGGTGAATCGGTTGAACTTATAATTTGTTATCTTTTCCTGCATTTTTTCTACAATAGCAGTGTAGAAATGATTTAAATGGTCTTAAAAAGATACATTAAACTTCATGAGACATATTTTTCATGTTAACTTAGAGATAAATACATGGAATAAATCAAATCCACTATACCTGGAAGTAAAATCATATATCTACATAGCATGGTTTGTAAGTGACACATCAGTACTGTATTAGATTTACACATCGAATTACATCTCAAATAAAAGTCGACTTACTCAATGTGTACACTAGTTAGTACTAGTTTGAATGTATAGAAAGACAAGGACAAATCATTAAGCTCTTATTGTGGCCAGGCCCGAGCCCACTGTGGTGCGGACTGTGCCGGCCGCACAGGGCCCCGAAATTTTGGGGCCCAAAATTTTAACTTTAGGTATTTATATAAGTTGAAACAATTGTAAACAAAAGCATAAAAGAAACCAGGTGTGTAGTGGTCAGGACGAATTACCTCTTACGTGAGATAAATGGTTCGAATCCTCCAGCCTCATTTCTGTCCATCATTATATTTTTGTCTGAGTTTGGCCAAACCTACAGACTTCGGTTAAATGGATTGAATCCTACTTGCCGTATTTTTTTTGTCCATGGTTTTAACCGCGAAAATAAATAAAATGAGTTTAGCCTCACGTAAATACTTCGGTAAATGGTTCGAATTCTTGTTGCCGCATACTATTTTTGTCCATTGTTTTAACCATAGAAAAACATAAATTAGTTTAGCCACACCTAGTCTTTTTCTCTAAGGGGGGAAATCGACGCACTAACCTTGCAGGCTAACGAATGATGCATTGGAGCTACACCACAGTGTGTGAAAACATGCCTATATATTATCTATTTATTTAACTTAAAATTTATCCAGCTTTACAAATAGTATTGATAGTTAAGACCGGTTCAGAAAATCTGTAGGCCCTCATCTAGGCACCTGGACGTGATGTACTGGACTCATACAAGAGTCCAACTTGTCGATCGATCAAGCTAGTGGCGTGAGAAAACAGAGAAGCATCAAGCTCTAGTTCGTATTCTAATCGTTCTTGACTTACTCTGCGCTTGCGATCAGCTGGTCACCCACCCCAATCTCGATCGGCACTTCGATTGGAATTGGTAGCCGAATTTGACAAAGAGGGATAGGCCCCCATTTTATAGTTTGAAACAGGGCCCCAGATTTTACCGGCCCGGCCCTGATTGTGGCCTAGAGATGTGAAAGTATATTCTAAATGGCTGAGTTAGTCGTTTGTTTGTAAGCAAACTAACATGTCATTCTACAATATGTTACGTTAATATGGAGACTAAAAGTATAAATGCCAACATTCAGTTAGCTAGACACCGTTTCTACCAAGCCATTACTTTGTTTGCAAGAAATCGGATCAACATAAGAAAATTAAGGTTTAAACCACGAGTTGGCTAGTTCTTTGTACATGATTTAGATATATACACACAATTAAATCGAGACAGAGAACCATAATTAAGTTAGATCTTCAGAGACTTCGTTACTCTAGGGACCTCAAAACTCCGCACAATTGCACCTTTATACAAAAGTACTAGTGATCCATTCTAGCCTACAAATACATCAATACCATTGGTTACTATAGTACGAAACACATTGTAGTACCTACTAACATTAGTAGCGAGCCCAAGAACAAGCATATTGCTCAGTTATTTTCTTCATAAAGCCCTGGAGATGAGAGACGTCAGGAAATGATTCGAAGTTGTATCATCTCATAACCCCGGTGACTACACACTGTCTCTTCCCAGATGTTGACTTGATTCATAGGGTGATACATGGTTATCTACTAGATAGCATGCAGATGGTAAGAAGCCACCTGAAGGTAGTGTTGTTATGGTCTGATTAGATATCTACGCGAGGTTCCACTTGTACTTATCTTAGAAGACTTCATGGTGCAAAGACCTTCAATTGCCGATATCATGATCGTATTAAAACCATTACTAAAGACCATGCCCGCCAACAAAGCAACACGGCAGAGAGCACAACAAACAGTTGATTAAGAGAAAACAACAAAGATTAGCAGTTGCACAATATGTGTAACTACAAAATTTATGTGAACGTTTACACCAAATGTGTGTGCAGAGTAAAGAAAGAGCATGATGTTATTGTTTGCTCCCCCTGTATTGATGCAAGATCCAACAGTTGCACGGGCAATATTAAGCCATATGTCATTAACCCATTTGTGAGCACGGGTTATGTGAGACCATTCAACAGTTGAACAAGGAATTGTCATGGAGGGTGGAATAGGAGGGCTTTGATCATATCGTCTTTCCTCCATTTTCTTGCCGTGTTCTCCACCAAATGTTTGGTATATATGTGTCATGTTTCAACAAATGTAATGTGCTACTGACAATCTGACGAAAATGGAAAGAATGAAAGGCTTGTTCAGCTTCTATACCGATCCTCAAGTTTTGGTGTTTCACTGAAAATTCTTACCTACTGCTGCAACAAGCAACAAGTGCATTTTGTTTGCTATCATCACATCACGCAACGAAACATGTAACAATAAATGTATCCTTGCCATTCATCAAGGTCCCCGGATGCGTGTATCTTTTGTGCTCGTCTCCGATTGACACATTCCCTTCGATGGAAACTCCCCGTGCCACACAGAAGAAGGTAGGAAAATAAATTAGAGGAAGACACCCCTTTGATTCTTAAAGGACGAAAAAGAGGAATAAGCATGATTAAAATAAACCATGAGGTTTGACACCTACGCGTCTCGTAAAGGTAGAATATTCTTTCAGTGAGAGGCGATATTCCCGTCGATAACAAGGCACATGTAGTGACTTCGCTAATCTTAAGATGCGACCCACGATTCAGTGTCTCGGAGATGCTCATAGGGGTAGGCTATATGTGCGTACTTTCATAGGGGGGTGAGTGTATGTGCGTGTTTATGAGCGTCTGCATTTGTATTGTGTTTCTAAAAAAAATCACGTGGGGGTGACGCTATTCATGGATTCATCTGTTCCATCTGATCTCCTAGATCGGTTGAACTTCTACTTGTTCCCTTTCCCACATTTCTATCTACATTGGCGATGAAGATCGGTTTTTTTTCCCCTGTATATATGTAAGTTCGAGCAGGTGGCATGTGCCATATTAAGAGCCCTGCTTGTTATGGACCCATTTGTGAAGAAGGGCGCTCTGAGACCGTATGACAATTTTTTTATTTACGAAACACAATACACCGCAGATTCTCACATACACGCGCATGCACTCACCCTTATGGACGCAGGCACGGACATCCTACCTCTATAAGCATCTCTGAAAGACTGAGTCAGCGGATCAGGCTTTGAGATTGACGAAGTCACCACAGGCTACTCGTTGTCGACGGGAACATCGCCTTCCAATAAAGAATATTCCGCCTAGATGAGAAATACCAGCGTTAAATCTGAGGTTTAAACTCTGCTGGATGAGAGTATAACCACCCTTCTAACCATTCTATCACAGGTAGGTTCACGATACTGTATGACAATTGAACTAGGAACTGACGTGGCGGGCGGAACATGGGTTTTGTTCATCTCGATCGTCTCTCCGCTCCATTCTCATGTTCTCCACCAAAGAATGGGTGTTTACTGTTTAAGTGTCATGTGTCAAGAAATGCAACGTAGTGCTCTGATCAATAGAAGAAAACGAAAAGCTTGTGATTTGTTCCGACTCCCAAGTAATGCGGCAGATGGAACGGAAAAACCATTGATCCTCGCGAGAGGACGCGCGCTGCTTCCGCGCCCATGCCCACTTGACCGATTCCCAGCCGTGGAAACTCCCCGGGCCACGCGCGCGATCCTCTTTCTTCTTCCCGTCGATTCTGCCTTTCCCGCGCAGTTCCATTTCCATCTCGCTCTGTCCAGAACACCGTTGAGGTCGATCACCCAGACGCCAACGAACGAAAGAGCGCGCAGGGATGGCGAGCGTCTTCTGGGGCGGCGCCAAGGCCGACGAGGTCTCCGACTTTGACGAGCACGACCCCACCCCCTACGGCGGCGGCTATGACATCGCGCTCACTTTCGGCCGCGCCCTCCCGCCCTCCGACGAGACCTGCTACCCGATCTCCACCGCCACCTCCTCGTCATCCTCGTACGATAGCCACGGCGCGGCTGAGCAGCACCGCAGGAGGCCGCAGGAGCAGGAGAGCCACGGGTCCGCAGGATACGGCAGGAGGCCTCATGCTCAGGAGGAGGAGACCCACGGCTCTGCTGCTGTGTACGGTCACGGGAGGAAAGCCCACGACGACGCTGATGACGCAGGTGGGTACAGGAAGCCAAAGCCGGTGTACGGCGACGACGAGGGCGGTTACCGGAAGCCGAAGCCGTCGTATGGCGACGACGACGAGGGTGGATACCGGAAGCCTAAGCCGGCGTACGGCGACGACGACGAGGGTGGGTACAGAAAGCCGAAGCCGGCCTACGGCAACGATGAGCGGCCCAGCTACGGCCGCAAGAAGAATGTGAGTTCTTGTCCGTTGTCACCTGAGGGATGGATGGCCCGGCCCAGACTATCCCAGCCCCGCGCAGCCTTACTCATTGGACCCGAAACCCCATTAGCTTTGTTGTTCCTTTGAAAATTGTCTCTTTGATATATTGCCTTGTTTCAAAAAAAAATGTTTCTTTGCTGTATTATTCTGCAGGATGCCGAGGACGATGAGGATGAAAGGAAGCCACGGTACAAGAAGCGTGACGATGACGACGATGATGAGAGGAAGCCACGCTACAAGAAGCGCGATGACGATGATGATGACGACGAGAAGAAGCCGCGCTACAAGAAGCATGACGACGATGATGATGACGATGACAGGAAGCCGCGCTACAAGAAACACGATGATGATGACGACGATGACGAAAAGAAGCAGCGCTACGGGAAGAACAACCGCCACCACAGCGAGTACGATGATTGATCAATCCATACGTCCTCTATCGAAGGGCGCCATGTCCCCGGAGTAAGCAAGGTTGTTGTGGCTTTTTTTTGACGAATTACAATTGCATCTTTCTTTTTAAATTTCAGGTTTTTGATTTGATGTTCTCTGGTAACTGTGTACATGTCCAATTGTATGGATGAGACTCTTGGAATAGAATGTGCTTCTATTATTTGTGTTTGCCATAAGTGAGAGCTGCGCAGCCAGCAAAGAAACTCGTCGAATGCTAATAAACAATAATTAATCAAAGTCCCAAAAAATTCTAAAGAGGAGTCAATACATTTTTTCTAAATGAAGGTCTCTCGAAACACGAATCTAAGTTAATAAAAGAGTAGAAGGCACAAGCGGTCTATTAAGTTGCCACGCACGAGCAAATTGGTCACCAACTAAAAAAATGCTAATTATTAGTCAGCAAGTTGTGACAATGTTACATATTAATCATTCCGTCACGGCGATATTTCACTTTTCTAAAATAGCCCCCCAAACTTTTATTTCTTCTAACTCTAACCTCCTCAGTTTTAGATATTTTCCTTGCCAGTTTAAGATTGTACCCGTACTGAATAATTGTTTGCTTTTTTGAGTCGCTATGCCGGGGAAGCGAGGGCCCACGTGGCGTCATACGCCCCTACCAATCCAGCCCGTCGTCATGCTAACTCGATCCCATCCCCTCAGTTTCATGAAGGGTGTATTTAAAAAAAATGCCATACCAGCGACATAACGGCCATCTTACAGAATGAAGAGCACACAACATTTTCATAACTTGGTGACCGAAAGTTAGCATTTTTTAGTTGATGACTAATGCGCTCATGTGTGGCAAATTGATAAACCACACGAGCGTTTTACTCTTAATAAAATCACAAAGGGTAGATAGACGCAAACACATCTTAAGTTACACCAAACACAGGCAAACAAAAGACAAGAAAAGGCGCTTGGAAATAAAGCTTGAAGAATGGGTTTTTATATAGACTGTACTTGGTATTGAGAGTGTTTTTAACGACCCTGGAACCACGCCAATAAAAGTTCATCTACCGTTTCATCGTTTAATGAAAAATAATGACAGCAACACACACTGGCCTATAAATAGTAAATACACCAGCACCTTGCTTCCATCTACCACGGTAAGCAAACATGTTTGCAGTTGTTTGGTTATTACTCCCTCCGTTATCTAGATTTGGATGTCATAGATATATACATCCAAATCTAGATATATCTATATATATCTATGACATCCTTTTCCGAACAGAGGGAGTATCTTTCCATGAAGTTGTGATGGGGACGAGAGACATCAGGAAAGGATTTACAGCCGTGTCATCTCATATTTGCCACGACTACACGTAATGTGTTGCCGGCTGTCTACTTGAGCTGACAATAGTGGAAACCGTCACGTTTGTCGAGTGCGATGGTGTTTGCCGAGTGCGCAAACAGAGTGAATGAAGGGTGCTTGTACTGTGACGGTCGTGGCCTCTTCCGCGCCCTCTGCCACGGCAGGTCGGCGGCTGTCCGGTGGCCAGAGGAGCATGACCGGAGAAGTGGGATTCTCCGGCGGTCGGCGGTGCGCCATGGCGTCGGGCTTGTGCGACAATGTCACCGATGTCGCACTACACCACGGTATAGTTTTAGGTGCACTTTGGTTGGGACACTTTTCAAAATGCCCCAAAAGCTAATAATTAGTGGCATTTTAGCAAAGTGCCACTAAATGACATAGCTTTAGGGGCACTTTGATGAAATGCCCCTAAATGACATAGCTTTAGGGGCACTTTGATGAAATGCCCCTAGATGGCATAGCTTTAGGGGCACTTTGATGAAATGCCCCTAAATGTCATAGCTTTTGGGGCATATTCTCAAAGTGCCCCTAAATCTCACTATCCAAAATCATATCATTGCAGTTCATAACTTGAACAATAATTAAGCAGTTCACATCAAATTACTACACAGTTAATATCACAGCAACATATTACAGTCCATAACTTGAACAATAATTAAGCAACATAGTTACTACTACCACAGGGTTTACATCACAACTTAGCAGGTCACAACAACATATTACAGTCCTTACAAAGTATTACACAATATCACAATACTAAACTTAGTTCCACACATACTAAACAATCATGACAAACACAGGTCTTTACTTGAACAATATTTTGTTTGTGCCGTTTGGAATGCAGAGTAGGAAAAGAAGTTTTGTACGAATCGGTTCCTATGCTTCACGTTTCACAGGAAAGGAAAAAATCTCGTCCGATCTATTGAAAAGTTTCCTGCCGTGAAACGACGCTTGGTGGCGCATCCAAATTCTCTTTCGCTCGCTCATGCGTCCCAAAAAGCCCGCGTAAAGAAACCAGCCAACACCGAGGGAAACGCGCTGTCTTCGTGTAAAACTAGCACCAACACCGCAAAAAGGAGAGGCCGGCAAGGTGCAGGCCAAGCGACTGGGTCGGCGATTTCGTCGAATTTAGCAAGGGCAAGAACCGGTGAACGGCGGATGGCCGGTAGCGGAACACTGGAGCGGGGTCAGCTACAACAGTGCGTGGCGACCGGCGAGGCGCACAGATATGCTGCAACGCGACAAGCCTAGCACCCACCTCCGGCAGTTAGCAGGATCCATAAAATCTGCCGCTTCATCTTTATGTCTATCATCAGTGTATCTGTGTATGCATGGATAGATCGATCCATGTATCCACCGTGATTGCTTCACTGAATATATTAAGTTAGATTACTACCTTTTTTTTGCCAGATTTTGTTCTTTTGTGCTGTAATTAGAACAATTTCTTTTATGGTCTAGTAATTAATATGATTCCTCAATATACTAACTCGATTTTGGGCGATTTTCAGATGGCTGGTCAACGTAATTTTCAGAAATTCGTATGCAGCATGGTAATGTTCAGGAGTCAGATCATAGCAGTGGAAAGCGTAATTTTCAGAATGGCAAAGCGCTAGTTGTTCAAATTTAAAATAGTTACTACGTTTTTCCTATCCTGCATATCCAAATGGTTACTTTTTTTCATTCCTGTGTTTTAAATTTCCGTAGGATTTGCTGGGTATGATCTCTCAATTCATTTGTTTTTCCTATTCTGCGTATTTCCTATCATGTGTTTCAAACGGGGCCTTATTTGTTTTTATTATGCCATGGTTCATGTGTGCAAGAATATCAGGCTAAGGTTTGACGTGTCTCGATCATCGTCATGTTGCTTGCTAGATTTGTTCCTCTTTGGTTACGTGCATCGTGTGATTGGAAGATTTGCTATCTGTTTTATTCGCTGTGAAAGATCGGGCAATAACCTACGGATCATCTAGTTGATCCATATCAATTTTCGTGTTTGTTTATGTTCTTTTTGATTCAATTTTTTAATTTTGAAAAATGTTCATAAATGATAAATGTTCAGTTTCAAAAAATGTTCCAATTTGAAAAATTTCAAATTAAAAAATGTTCAAATTTGAAAATAGTTCATATTTTAAAAATATTCAAATTTAAAATAGTTCATATTTAAAATTGTTTAAATCTGAAAATTATTCATATTTAAAAATTGTTCATATTTAAATTTGTTCAAATTTGAAAATTGTCCAAACCCAAAAATGTTTCAAATTAGAAAAATGTTCAGATTCAAAATTATTCAGATTCTAATAAGTTGTTCATATTGAAAAAAAAATCGTTTTTCCAAAATTGTTGGAATTGTAAAAAAATTCAGTTTTGAAAAATGTTCAAGTTTGGAAAATATTCGTATTTGAACAAAAATCAAATTTTGAAGAAATTCAAATTTAAAAATTGTTTACGATGTTTTTTTCCTGCACTAGCATCCGGCCCAAACCACCTTCTACCTCTCTCGTCAGCCTACCCAAAGACCTATCTAACCCCCACGGGACGGAGTTCTCAAAAACCAAAAAACAACCCACGCGACCTCCGGCCGCACGACCTCGGACCTCCTTGTCTCTTCCTCACTCGTCGGCAGTCCGCCGCGCACGTCGCCGGCAACCGGAGCCCCGAAGCTGGCGAGACCGAAGCTGCTCTTCTTCTCCTCTCCGTCCTCGACTCCGTCCGCTCGGCCTCTCCCCAACCTGGCCAGCACCGCGACGACGTCTCCCGCCGCCGCCGCCGACAGCTCCTACTCGAGGCCGCGCGCGCCACCACCTTTTTATCCCACCGCCGCCTTCCGATGTCGCCCGCGCTCGCGCCCGATCCCGCGCCCGCGCCAGCGCCAGATACGCCGAAGCCGACCCCGCCCCGTAGGACGCCAAATTGGGCGACTGCCTTGACCTCTCCATCCGCCACGTCGCCTAGGCCTCCCTCGCCGGCGGTTTCGGGGGCCTCATACTATTCCGTACGTCCTCTCCCATCCCCATCCCCTTACTCGCGAGTTTGATTGAAAATGTGATTTTGGGATAAATGGTTGCCCACTAGGTGTTTGTGTTATTGCCTAACCGAGCTATTTCTCGGATAAATGGTAGATTGTTCCTATATTTTAATGTTTAAAATCTGGTTATAGAATTGTAGCCAATGCAAATAATTTTTTTTGGAGAACAATAAGGTAATCCTAAACCTCACATTGTCATAGTCACAATCAGCGTGTTGTGGTTTTTGGTGCTAATTCTTATATGCAACCTGGTGTTTGAATGGCTGATTTAAAATTCATTCATATCTATTCTTATTCATTTGGAAGCTACTTAATGTAAATTTTGCTTGAATTATAGTGCGCTGAGAGTCGAATCTAACATTGCTATTCCATTTGGTAAGCCAGTTGGACATGCTGCTTAGCTTCTCTGCAAGTGTTCCTTATGCTATTTTTCTCTCATTTTGCAGGTCAGTATGGATACGATGTTGAGAAGGTAAACACACTTAATCTCTTGTCTGTGTACAAAGTTCCGCATTTCACTAAAGTATGGTTGATCGATTGGATCTAGAGTCTTTCTACGGACGACAAAGGCAGGGACGCGCGGGCAGGGGATGACGACGGGGAGCACAGGATCTAGCAGCAGTGGCTTGTCTTTCTACACTCGCATTCACTACGGGACTGGCTCGAAACGCCGACGGCCGGAAGCCGTCGGCGTATGCTCGTATGCCGTCGGCGTACACGTCGGCCGTCGGCGTAGCAGCCCGTCGGCGTAGCCCCTCTGCCGTCGGCGTATGCAAGGCCGTCGGCGTACGCCCTCATACGCCGACGGCAATGCCGTCGGCCTATGAATGCAAAAAAAATTAATGTTTTTGAATTTTTTAAAAACTTTTAAAAACTTTTTTTTCTATTTCGAAATTTCTAACTTAGCAACATACTAAATCTCTAATTACACATTTTATCATAGGTCAAATTACTTACGCTGGTCAAAGTTCCCGTTCGGTCACCCATCTTCAAATTGCTCCAGCCCAAGCACGTTTAACCTTTGAGTTCCTTCATTATTAGCTTCCAAATGAGAAATGAGAACTTACTGATACTTATATCATATCAATCATATTAACCCCTGATTTAGGATGTTACACTTTTTCATTGTTTAAATTTAGAAAATTCATTTGAATAAGTAACAATGATAGTAAAATAGTATATTTTTAATAAATGAAAAAATAAAATTATTTTTACTTTTATTTCCTTTTTACATTTAATATGGAATAATTCATATCTTTAATTCCGTTAATCGAAATTTGAAAAATAAAATGTCTATGTCAATTAGAAAAATGAGAGGAATTCAAATATAACATCCATATCATCCTTTGCATTGTATAAACATCGATGGTTTTAGAAAATTGATTCTTTTTTTCACAAAAATCAAATAAAGTGAAAAACCCTCAAAAAAAGGTATCCTTTGACATGGAGTCCTTTTATGTGTACTAGTTGCTAGGAAAAATTATAAACTTGAGTTTTGACAAATATTTCAAAAAAATGTTTCACAAAAAGGTCTATCATCTATAGACATGTATAACTTTCGTGTCAAATGACCAAGTTAAATGACATGTATAACTTGGTCTATCATCGATTTTTACCTAATTATTCCTATTTAAATAACTTTATGCTGATTTTCCAAAAGTAATTGAAATTTAACTACAAGTGTGTGATAGTTTGGTCTAATTTTTTTACAAAAATACTTTCTAGGTACAAAAGTAGTGACTTTATCACAGAAATATCGATAGTTTTAAAAAATGTGACCCCTTTCAATGAATAGACACGACTGTCATTTTGACCATTTTTTCAAAAAAATAAAAGAAATTGAGAAAATACTCAAAAGATGAATTCCTTTGACATGGAGTCCTCTTATGTGTACTAGTTGCTAGGAAAAATGATAAACTTGAGTTTTGACAAATATTTCAAAAAAATGCTTCACAAAAAGGTCTATCATCTATAGACATGTATAACTTTCGTGTCAAATGACCAAGTTATGGCCATCCCCATGCCATAGTTTGTGATAATGTGTCCATATTTGAAACATAGGGGTGCCTTGGTATGGCAAACATTGTTGCCAAAAACAAATTCCAAATTATTTTTATAAATATCATTTTCCATTTTTAAGTGCCAAAAATGACTTTTGTTATGGAGTAATTACCAAAAATATGTTGCAAAAGGCACCCATCTTATTGTCACAAAGAGTACTACATATTTTATGAATAATACCCAAGTATTAGGAATTTTCTCGATTTTTACCTAATTATTCCTATTTAAATGATTTTATGCCGATTTTCCAAAAGTAATTGAAATTGAACTATAAGTGTGTGATAGTTTGGTCTAATTTTTTTACAAAAATACTTTATAGGTACAAAAGTAATGAATTTATCACAGAAACATCGATAGTTTTGAAAAGTGTGACCTCTTTCAATGAATAGACACGACGGTCTGTAGCGCCCCGACCCGGCTGTTATACAGTGATGCTGTGTGTCACCGGTTAAGCGATACAAGCGGAGGTTACGGGTTTACCAATCCCCGGCCAAAACCTTTGGCAGGCGTTGCTGGGTACACCTCACTCCAGACAACGCAACACCCCGATTGATGCCTTAACACAGGCACATCTATCAAAGCATAATAGTAAGATCAAGACTTGTGGAACAACTGGCACATCACAGACTCTACGACACAAAAGCATTATAGTTCAACTCTTATAATAGAGAAAGATAGCAAATATTACAACCAGAGGTCACAGACCCAACAGTACATCATGCGGAAGCGAAATAAGTTGTTCTAAACAACAAGATCCAAATATGGCCTAAGAGGCCTACAGATAAACCTTCCAGCGCCAGCTGTTCCGGGATGTCCCAAGCTGCCACCTGGGAACCCCAGACTACTCGTCGACGTCCACAAAGAACCCACCTTCGAGGTCGGTGAAGTCCTCCTCTGAAATAAGCAAACGACGTTGAGTTCGACGAACTCGCAAGATTAAGAGCTATATTAGCTCGATGAGGCTTTCAAAGTTATATGGCTGTTTTGCATAAAGCTGATTTTATTTATGAAAAACATATCAAAGGCATCGACTAATCAGAATATTTTCAAAAGAGGTAAGAAGTAAACTCTTTTCTTCTGATCATCTTCATCAACAACCACCATCATCACCACATGTCTACAAGGCACCTCCCCGAATCACCCTCGAGGAAGTCAACCTTGCATTCTTGGTAGTACCTCTAGTACTCAGTTTTTAATCATTCCGTTCAAGTTATTCTATGATCCTACCTTCACTTCCCAAGTCGTCCATAACCGCGGACACGGCTTTTCGAAAAGATTTACCCTGCAGGGGTGTACAAATGTTTGCCACGCGTACCGTCCGGCCCATTACCTGCGCATTAGCTCTCTTCCTTGGAAAGCCGGCTGGGTGGGAGCGGTGTCGACTTCTCCCTCGTTAAGGACTTTCCAGGATCATCAGTGGCGGTAGGACTGCCAGGCTCACATCACCCCGCCCCACGGCCACTCATTTTCCTAACACTACCATCCTCATCTCAGTTCATACCACCATCATCACGCACGCGCAAATGAAAGCCCGAACTAGAGGACCCTGGCTAGCCCCGCTCGAGCTATTTAGTCTATGAGGGTTCCTGCAATTGCATAGGCCTCACGCATGGTGCACGCTCAGTCTTGGTTCAAGAGGTAAAGAACTCACACTTAGGCGACGAGAACGAGACAACCCACCACATTCCATGTGGCCTCTCATCCCCGCCTTTAACATGTTATTATATGTCACCACATTTTCCACCATCATCCGAACATTCCACCACAGTTCCAACAATAGCATATCCACCGGACGACTAAGCATTTCACTAAGCATGGCTAAGCATAACATAGCGGATATAATTAACTCAGGCCAACACAACAATCCTATGGATATTAGGAGGGAAACAGGTAATGGCATCGGAAAACATAATGCATCTAATAGGATACTCTAATCCAACCAAATTGACATTTGGAATCGCATGCAATATTATAGTGGAGAAAATATCTGCGGAAAACATAGGAGGAGACATGCTCAGAGGGGGGATTACGCTTGCCTTGTTCAACGGGCTGGTAATACGGGTCGTCAGGGTATTGTGGAGAAACCCCGATTGCTTGATCTATCGATGCATAAGAACACCGGAAAGAACACAATCAAATATCACTCAAGCAAACCAAATGCAATGCACATACACATGATGACATGACAAGTTTGATGCACTGAAATTATTATACCAAATGTATCAATTTAAATGGGGTGCAAAATAATTAGATTGACAAGGGAGAAGAAAGTCCCATATTTGTTTTTAATGCTTTCCTGTGCTATGAATTCATGTAAATATGCATGTAAATGATGCTACTGATTAGGTATTGATTTGCTGAACATTTAGAGCCTTTCAACATCATTTTTGGAATACTTTTGAATTAACCATGAATTTCCAAAGTTGCATTTCAGTACTGCCATTTTTAGTGTTTTCAACATACAGAGGGTTTGAATTGCTCAATTAAGTCCAAATAAAATATGGATGTGTAAAGGTTGTCAAGACCAATTTTTAGACCCCTTGTTTGCTCAATTTGGAATTACAGAGCTAAAGTTATGAATTTTCAAAGTTTGCCTTTATTCTGCATTTCTGTAATTCATTTAAAGAGGCAATTATTTTGAGCTAACATGTGTCAAAATGACAGAAACATGTCGAGCACACTTTCCTGAACATGTGGAAATTTGAATCACCCTAATTGGAGCATTTTTCAATTTGTTATTGATTTTAGAAGTAAAGATTTGAATCTGCAATTCTGTTTTTAGTTTTTATTTCTCAGAAGAAAATACGCCGAAACGTTTTTCACCGCGTGGCTGGCTAGCCACAGCCACTGACTGGTGGGCCAGCGGCCACGCTGGCAGCCACGCGAGCAAGCGCGGGCCCAGCGGCTGGTTTGACCACGGTCACCTCCCGCGCGGCGACGGCGCAGACGGGCGCGCGACGGCGGCGAGGACCGACGCGTCGATCTACTGCGCGAAGGAACGCGCTACGGACGGCTACGGACTCGCACGGGCACGGGGAACACGAGTACGGCGGCGCCGCTAGCTAATGGTCGCCGGAGCGACGGAAACATCCGCGACTTGCGGCGGCCGGCGGCGGTTCAACGGTGAATCGACGAACGACGGCGAGAGAGGGAGGGAGAAGATGTCCCCGAGGACGGCATGCTCACCCTAGACGCGTGGGAACCACCGGCGTGGACGGAGGAGGTCGAGGTTGGCGGCAATGGAGCGGCGGAGCTTCGGCCGGAGAGGAAGGAGACAGCGGCGATCTCGCGAACGACGGCTTCCCGCCTCGATTCCTTCGACGAGGATGAAGAGGGAGACGCGGCGGAGCAGATGGTGGTGCTCGATCTACTCCGGGAGGCCTCAGTCGACGGCGGCAGCGACGGCGAGCTCCACTATGGCTCGGCCATGGCGGAGAGGAAGAAGGAGAGGGAGGGCGGTGGAGTGGTGTCGGGCAGAGGGAACGGGGGGCCTGGGGGCTCTTCTAAGCGCGAGGAGGCGCGGGGAGGGGGGCCCGGCATCGCCGTGTCGCCATGGCGCGCGGCGGGTGCGGCTCGGCCGCGCCGCGCGGTCGCTACAGCGTGAAGGAGATGACCACTTTGCGAAAACCCCCTCGCCTGAATTTTTCTATTTACAAAGAAGCCCTTGGCTATTTCTTTTATAAATCCAGTAGCTTTTCCACCATTTAAATGGGGCATTTAAACAATTTATAAAAATTTGATAAAAATCATGTAGCCTCCCAATACCATTTAGAAGCACCACAAAAATTGGTTTGGCAAAATAAAAAGTTTTGCCACCCTTTTGTTCATAGGGTTTGTGTATGGCATTTTAGGTAAAACTAAAATGAATTTACTTTTGAATTTTTGAACCAGTGCAAAGTGTTAAATCTTTAACCCTTGGAACTTCCTTGACAAATATGATTTGCATTTGTATTTGGGTTTGCCAAAGCAAGCACATTTGGACTTGCAAGGATTGAATTTAATTGGTGCCACTATTTCCATTTGTTTCAATTTGTTTTCATCACTTGATTTCAACTTGACACTGAGACAATGGATGCCATGATGCATGAATAAGAAGCAAAAGTGAAAATTTTACTCTGGGTTTCAGTTTCTCAAACTTTGGGCTGTTACACGGTCATTTTGACTATTTTTTCACAAAAGTAAAAGAAATTGAGAAAATAATCAAAAGATGAATTCCTTTGACATGGAGTCATTTTATGTGTACTAGTTGCTAGGAAAAATGATAAACTTGAATTTTGACAAATATTTCAAAAAATGCTTCACAAAATGGTCTATCATCTATAGACATGTATAACTTTCGTGTCAAATGACCAAGTTATGGCCATCCCCATGCCATAGTTTGTGATAATGTGTCCATACTTGACACATAGGGGTGTCTTGGTATGGAAAACATTGTTGCCAAAAACAATTTCCAAAATATTTTAGTAAATGTCATTTTCCATTTTTTAAGTGTAAAAAATGACTTTTTAATTAAGCAAGTAACAAACATATGTTACAAAATGTCATGTGCACGGTGAAAAAGATTTTATGGATGTCATATTTGGATTCCTCTAATTTTTCTAATCGATTTAGACATTTAATTTGTTAAATTCCGATTTACGGATTTGAAGATATGAATTATTTCATATTAAATGGAAAATAAAAAAAGTATACGCCGACGGCCGCCGTCGGCGTATCAAATGTAAAAAAATTGAAAAAGTATACGCCAATGGCTGCCGTCAGCGTATCAAATGTAGAAAATAGAAAAAATATACGCCGACGGCAGCCGTCGGCGTTTGACGGGCTACGCCGACGGTTTTGTTACGCCGACGGCCGCATTCGCCGCTTTTCTCGCTCGCATTATACGCCGACGGCCCCGACATTTGGCCAGGTGCGCCACAGAAATTTATCCGGGGGCCACAGAATTATTTTTTTCAAATCCCACCCCCTCCCCCGTGGATCGCCTTTTTAGTCTTGCAGGAATTAAAGGAAAATGATAAAAATTTCAATAAATAAAATCCTTTGACATGTAGTTAGGTTTGAGTGTCTAGTAGGTATAGAAATTTTGAAATATGAATTTTGACCTTTTCTGCAACAAACAGAAAAAAAACTTGTAACGGCCATAACTTTTGCATACGACGTCGAAATAACGCAAATAATATGTGAAAGGACACGGATGTCGCCTAGAGGGGGGGTGGGGTGAATAGGCGATTAAAATTCTTCTATGGTTTAGGCTTGAATAAATGCGGAATAAAACTAGCGGTTAATTTATCAAGCACAAAACCTAAACAAAGCTAGGTTTACCTATGTGCACCAACAACTTATGCTAATCAAGATAAGCAACTATGTGATAGCAAGATATATTACTTCAAGCTCGATGGCTATCACAAAGTAAATTGCATAAGTAAGAGGCTCGGGTATAGAAATACCGAGGCACTTGGAGACGATGATTTATCCCGAAGTTCACTTCCCAATGGAAGCTACGTCTCCGTTGGAGCGGTGCGGAGTCACAAGTGATCTCCGAGTAGCCGTCAAATGGCACACCGTAATCTCCTTCGTGCCTCTACCAATATAGAGTGCCACGAACCACTATGGGACACTCAAGGGTGGTCACCGAACCCGTACAAGGATGAGGCACACTCCACAACTTAATTGGAGGCTCCCACCAAATTCCTGCGGCTACCAAAGCCACAAGGATCACAAGGTTGAGGCGCGTCTCCACAACTTAATTGGAGGCTCTCAACTATCCCGCGAGCCACCAAAACTCCAAGATCAACAAGGACCGTCTAGGGCACACCAAGTACCCAAGAGGACAAGCTCTAGGGCACCCCAAGTACCCAAGAGTAACAAGCTTCTCAACTTCGATTTCCACGTATCACCGTGGAGAACTCAAACCGATGCAACTAATGTAAGAAGGCAAGACCACTAGAAGTGGTCAAATCCTTCACTCCCAAATCCCACCAAAAGCAACTAATGCTTGTGGGGGAGAAGAGAGAAAGAAGAAGGAAGAACTCAACAAATGGAACTCCAAGATCTAGATCCAAGGGCTTCCCCTCACTTAGAGGAGAGATGGATTGGTGGAACAATAGATCTAGATCTCCTCTCTCTTTTCCCACTAAATGGAGGCAAGAATCATGGAGGGATAGAGAGTTAGCAAAGCTCAAGAAGGTTCAACAATGGAGGAAAAACGAGCTGCAAGAGAGAGTTTAATCAAGGTAGGTGAAGGGCAATATATACCCTTCCTTCAAATCTGCCCGTTGGGAGCATCTTTCCCGTGCCAGCGGTACTACCGCTGGGATAGGCGGTAGTGCCGCTGCGGTCTTCAGCGCAGCAACCCCGCCAGTCAACGGACGGTCTTCGTCTTCGCGATCCCACGCCCCCGGTACCAGTTGGTACCGCTCGAGGTACCGCTGGCGGTACCGGAAGAAGCCTCCGAACGCCAAATCGACGGTACCCGCAGCGGTACTGCCGCTGCAGCAGGTTTGCCAGGGAGCTGGCGGTACTACCGCTTATCCCAGCGGTACTACCGCATATGCGGCCAGAACACGAAATCAGCGGTACCCGCGGCGGTACCGCCTCTGCAGCAGGTTTGTCAGGGAGCTGGCGGTACTACCGCTTATACCAGCGGTACTACCGCCCCTAGCAAATTTCATCGAATATAAAACTGTAAACTCAATAACTTTCTCGTTTGAACTCCAAATTAGGTGAAACCAATTTTGTTGGAAAGGTAACGACAAGGAGAAGGCCTACAAAAAGTGGAAATATTAAGAACCATAAATAGAGTTAAGTTGACACACATGGGAAGGTGTGGAACTTTCCTCATGGATAAACCGATGATATTTCCAACCCGAAAATGCAACAAGTTTTCCATACGAAATCCGTTTTCGGAGAACTTGGGCTTGTCATGAAGATCACAACAAGCACCACAAACCCAACAAGGAGGAGAACCAAATAAGAACCAAGAAATATGATATGCCAAGTATGCAATGGTTTGAGCTCTCACCTACTGATACGCTAAAGCTCAATCGAGAGCCCCTCGTGATAGTACGGTATCTATCCAATAACCCGGTCTCCCGACTACAACATGAGACCGGTAAAATAGAAACCCTATCAAGATCATACCTTTGCCTTACGCATTCCACTTGACTAGATGATTACGATCTTGATCTTCTCAAGTGGGCCATCTTTCTTGATTGCGCTTCGCTTGGTGAAGATCCACATATTTCTCCCCCATACTCCACTATGGGAGAGCCTCTTATCGACATATCTTCACTTGACCATTATCTCCAAATGGGTGGCAAGCTTCAAGCATATGATATCTTCGAGATACTTCTCTTGAACTTGCACAACACAAGCTTGATGACGAACACCACTTGACGTTGATCAACCTTGTATCTTTTCTTCTCTTTTTAATAGATGATGTCTTGAAGATATGCTCAACTCACATATGACCAATCATCGGATAACTCCTCGAATACCATCTTGGTCATCACATATTGTTCTTCTTGATCATATCAAATATATCCATACAACTCGATGATCTTGATGCCAAATACTCCATCATATCAATATCTTTAAGGCATCAACATTGAATCCAACATATGGAGTTCAATCATGGTCTATGGACAAACACTACAAGTACAACTCAATGCAACCATTAGTCCATAGGGATTGTCATTAATTACCAAAACCACACATGGGGGTGCCATGCCCTTTCAATATGTCAAAAAAATCGTGAGAAAAATCCGAGTTCGAATCCACCCGGGTTTACCCGGTCAGCAATTCACAGATTACTCAAATTCCAAAAGAAAAAAAAGTTATTTCAAACAGACGATTTTTCGCAGCAAAATTAAAAAGAAAGAAAAAAAGAAAAAATTCAAAAAACTCAAAAAATTCAAAAAGTGCAAAAAAGACACAGAAATGTATAACAAAGAAGATTGTTGAATTTTTGGATTTTTTTGAAGTGTTTTGACTTTTTTGGATTTTTTTGGATTTTTTTAAGTTTTTTGAATTTTTTGGATCTTTTGAAACTTTTGAATCTCCTTTTGAAACTTTAGAAGTTTTTGAAAAATCTTAAATTTAAAAACACAAATTTATAACACATACCACACATATACACATACAAGAATTAAGAGGGTTCATATGATATATATATCAATAAGAATTTGAGTAGCACAAGGGTAGGTGGAGTGGGTGGAACTTAGAAGTTAAGCGTGCTAGGGTTGGAGCAATTTGAGGATGGGTGACCTAGCGGGAAGTTATCAGTTCAAATAATTCAAAAAATCCGAAAATAATTCCTATAATTAGGATTTTTCATATTATTTCTTTTTTTGATTTTTCTGAATTTTTTTGTAACTTTTTAATATTTTTTTGCATTTTTTGAATTTTTTAAAATTTTGAGAATTCTGTGGCGCATGCCTGGTGCGCTACAGAAAGGTGACATTTCAGTGGCGCACCAAACTTGGTGCGCCACAGAATAAATTTTTGTGGCGAGAATTCTGTGGCGCACCCAGCAATTTAGCGGGTGCGCCACAGAAATCCAATTTGGTGCGCCACTGATAGCCTTTTCTGTAGTAGTGTCGCAATCGCTCGACAGTTGACACGATCTGTTTTACGGACCTCACTCGCTCCGTTTGTTTATTCCGAGGGCCTATGTTGTGATGGGGACGAGAGGCCTCGGGAATACATCTAGACCATCATGATCATGCATCGACTATGCAACAGGTGTCACTATCTTTTTCTAATGGGAAGGCATACGGCAGATCATCGTTGCGCCATCTCATAGTTCTTGAACAAATGGCAACTGGCCTCGCAAGGATGGTCATGTATAGGTGGTAATTATATTTAGCGTGTGATTTGGTTTTGTAAATGATGTTATAAACATTTCTATGAAATTATCTGTTAATACTTCTCAAAAAAATTATCTGTTAATCTAATTTCATGATTCTTGTGTAATTTCTGCTGATGAAAAAAAGCGTCTCACCGACCTTGAGGCACAGGAGCAAAACGAACAGAGAAAAACCCATGGACGCAAAAGCAGCGGCCAGTACGAATCACTTCACGGGAAGTCCCTCGCTGGACTCTGCTGAAGCCAAAAGCTGACCCCTCTTCCCATCGCTCTCTAGGTAGCTAGCATTGGCCCCTGCTCCCCCTCTCCCGGAGAGCCTCCCGCTTTCCTCTCCAACGAGCCGAGGCGCCAAAAATAAACACGTACTTCCGTGCGTCCGATCCTCGTGGAACCCTCGTGGTCCTCGTGGCGATCGGTCAATGGAGGTTGCCGCGGCAGGAGAGCCGGCGCCTGCGGGCGAGTGGCTGGAGGAGCGCGGGGCGGAGGCCGTGTACCTCCCCAGGCTGATCGCCGGCGTCATCTCCGGCACGCTCACCGGCCTCTTTGCTCTCGGTAATTCATACCGACTTTTCGTGTTTCTTGCTGCGCTCGACTGTCGTGCGTGCTTAAATTGTCGTGTGCTGATTAAGCTGGAGCATTGACCGGAGCCGTCACCGGCGCGCTGGCGGGCAGAGCCTCTGACAGCGGCGTTCTCCGGGGCGCTGGACTGGGAGCGATCGCCGGGGCCGTCCTCTCCATCGAGGTTCTCGAGGCGTCCCGCGCGTACTGGTGCTCGGACCGGCTCGGCACTTCCTCCATGGTCAGTGATCTTCTTCCACACACCGGGCCCTTGTGTTACATTCAGATGCTCTGTTCTGATCCTCACTTGCATAATGCTTGCCCAAGATGTAAATTATGATGATCTGCTGATTTCCAAGTCCTAGAGAATAAGTGATGCCACATGATTATACCGATTATCTCCCAAAAAATGACGCCACCCTGTATATGTTCGTCAGCTTGATGCCACTTTCATGAATGTCCATTGCAAAACTGTTTTAGCTTTGGGTTTTACAACAAACAAAAAAGTAGATAGTCAGATTTGGATTCATATTTGCTGAAGATTTTTGTTTCCAATGGTAACTGCGCATATATATTTGTACTACCTCCGATCCATATTAGTGGGCATAGCTTTGTCTAGATACACATGTATCTAGTCTAGTATCTAGACTAGATACATGTGTATCTAGACAAAGTTGTGCCCACTAATATGGATCGGAGGGAGTACTTAAACAGCGACACTTAATTTGAAACGGAGGAGGTAGATCGATGCGCGTCTAAGAAAGTTCATTAAAAAACTGTTCATAAATTTTAAATTTCAGGCAGATTTCATAGAGCAGCTACTTCATGCCCGGTTTGTGCAAGAGCGGCTCGGATCTTCAGCACATACAGCGTACCGTTGGCAGGTCAGCTGCATATCCTTGTCTACCTAGCAGCGATTTTTTCCTATCTAGATAGGAAACTACATAAATGCCGACCACTCGTTGATCGCGGTGTTTGCTACAAAATGTAGAGACGGTACGATTCTGACGGTGATGTGTATGAATGTTGCTTGTCAAGTGTATTTCATTTGGTGAAGGAATTAAATCAGATTGAATGGACAGTACTGCAAAAAGGAGGGTGTTGGATTCACAATTAATCGAGGGTCCCGTCATGTCTCGCTGATTGCATCTGTACTGAATTTTAGACATATTGTTTTTCATCGACAGGTCGGCATATCAGACTTAGGCCAAGACGATGTGTATGACATCTTCGGAGACATTTCGTCGAGGGGCTTTCGAGAGAGTCGCTGAAGAAATTACCACAGTTTGTGGTAAATGATCAGGCCCAGGCCACATTTGGTGAAAACCTGCCTTGCACTATCTGTCTACAGGTACAGTTATCAGAATAGACTTCGGCCCCCTTCTTTTCAGCTTATTTTCCAGATTCTCTCAGAAGCTACCCTCCATCAGCTTCTCCCAGAATCTCGTTTTTTAAATTTGTTTAAACTTCTAAATTTGTCTTCTGTTTAAACTTCTAAATTTGTCTGGGAAGACAAATTTAGAAGTTTAAACAAATTTAAAAAACGAGATTCTGGGAGAAGCTGATGGAGGGTAGCTTCTGAGAGAATCTGGAAAATAAGCTGAAAAGAAGGGGGGCCTTCATGTTGTTAGAGAAACTCTTGCATAACGAGCATGGGAAGCGCTCTCCCGATTTCGGTAAGAAGGAAAATCGAAAACTAAACAAGTACAAAAAAAATTACAGTGGAACTGAAAAAACACAGAGCGCACATGGAAGTGAAAAAACTACATTATGTTGAACTTCTACCACACCCGTAGTGCATACAAGAGGCAAGATTCAGCTAACATGGTGTACACTACTTACCATTAGGTCATAAATGATTGTTATGTTGATCAATGTCCTGAAGATCCGTAGCAGAGTACTTCCCTTGCCTGTTACCACTAGGTGGTTGTATGCTGATCAATGTTCTGAAGATCCATAGCTGAGTACTTACCGCTAGGTGGTTGCTGCTGTTCTCCAGCTGGTTGTCAGTGATGATTGATCCGGTACTAAAACTAGATGAAACAGTGTGCCAAGGTCTAAGGTCCATGGAACCTTCTATACTAAATATTTTGTTCGACAAATATTGTGATTTTTGTGTGTTTACGTGGATAAACAAAGGTACACTTGTCCATTTTTATGACAAGTGATGGCTACACAGTGTACACTGGGACCTTAAACTACAGCACTATAGTTTGAAATGAATGCAGAGAGGTGCAACAACCACCATGTTTATTTCTTCTTTTGTACTAGCATTTGCAGCTCGCAACCTCCGTACCAATTTTCGCATGCTACTAAATGCAATGTAGTTGGTATTTGATTCGCATCTTTTTCCATCATTATCGTTTTCGAGTAAACCTATGTGTATGTTCATTGTTCAGTTCTCATCCTCCTAAATTCTAGTAAATTCCTAATGGTAGTGTGCTTGTTGCTCTTGTAGGATATGGTCGCTGGTGAGACGGCGAGGAGGTTGCCAAATTGCTCCCATGCTTTCCACCTGCTCTGCGTGGACAAATGGCTCCTTAGCCACGGTTCATGCCCTGTGTGTCGGCAACATGTGGAAGATAATAAGATGTGTAGGTAATGTTTACTCTTTATACTACGTAGGAAGAGACAGGAAAGAAAAGGTATACACAGGAAGTGTTGTAAATTAGATTATTCTGTGCATTCTACTGCAAGCAAAGAGGCTCTGTAGTATGTACATCTGATATTTCCTCACATAATCGGCGAAAATGTTAAGGGGGAATATTGCTGCAATAGAATGTATATAAGACATTTTAGAATGTGGTTTAGTTGATGGCTATGTTAAAGTGGCGTTCTGTATACGTAAACGAAATGAGTCATGTGCGTTTGTACATTTTAGGGTGTTCGAGTAGTTCCCTTTTGTTCGGCTTGTTCTACTTCATCGCTACGGTTTCGGATTTGTCGATGCATTTTTCTTTTGCCGACTACAAATTTCCGTTGTGTTTCTGCTGCTACCTCTAAGTGTCGTTTCTTTGTGTGATGAGACAAGATTCTGATTAATACCCTTCTTTTTTTGAATTTCTGCTAGAAGTAGCTTGTTTTTTTACCTTTGAATGTAGTCGTTTCTGCATGATTCAAAATTCGGGTGCATGTCTATGTTTTTTTACAATTAGCCAATGAATTCATATTTTTCTGTAATATTTGTGCATATGTCAGAACATTATTCAACTGAATTTCTTATGTCGACACATAATTTATGGTGGTGTAGGCTTCACATATATATAACATTCCATCAATTTCACTAAGGATAAGGTTAATCGAGTCCTTGGTTTCCCTTTAGACATTGTTTCTTTCGTAGACAGTGATCTTTAGAACTAGCTAGCTGATAATCTCATGGAAATCTGAAGCTTTTGTACAAGTATGCTACAATATTCTGGCAACGAATTCTGCACATTCTTCAGTAAAAGTATTTTCATGATTTTTCGGAAGCATGCTCACCATGCTAAGAAAATATTTTCCGGTTTAGTCCAGATAGGTGAACTGAACCTAAAAAAAGGTTTCATTTTATCTATTCTTTGGGCACCATCCTAAGCTATCTTGCAATAAGTTTTTGGATGTATCGTCGGTGTTGATCTATTACTTGACCTTAGCCTCCTTTGTCTCATTTATGATTGTGAAAACTGTCACAACGTTGGAAGATGTGCGTTGTTTGAGCAGAGTGGGCTGCGGGCGTGAATACGTTGTCATGGCAGCATGTGATGATATCAATATAGAACTCTTTTTTTCAGTAGAAATTCGTGCTCAAGAGGTTTAGTGATCTCACTATTTTTAAAAACTCAAAAAAATATTTAAAAATCTCAAAAAAATCTGGATAAAATCATGCATGTTCTCAATGATATATTCTACAAGTTTGCAAAATCTCAATGCAGAATATTTTACGTTTGGAGCTACAAAAAAATGCACGGATCTGGAATATAGTAAACAATGTACAGTTTTAAATCTCTAACTTTTGTCATTTTTTACAACATGTGAATTTTTTCAGATCTTTTTGAAAGTTTTAAATATATTATTTAAAATTTATAAAATAGTGGGATAACTGGAGCTCGAATGAATCTCCCTTTTTAATGACTAAAATGATTTTTTGTCCAAAGTGTTAATTCTGTTTTATATAGCACATTCATTTATTTTACAGTACGTATATATGTGCTTTACTTGAGAATTGTCTCATTGTTCTGGAATATTGTTCATGCATCCATAATAATATGTACAAGATCTCAATGATGACTTTGTTTTGAGTAAATTTCTAGATGAATAATGAATTGTATATAGATGGAATTCTTTCATGCTTTGTAACTTGTCATAAGATTCGATGTGTGCCAATCCATTTGGTGGTATCTATCCACTGAAACTACTTCCCTTTACCACACCATTGTACTTGGGCCATTAAAACGGTTGATGCATTGAGTAAGGCCCCACACTACATCGTACATATTTTCCTTCTATATATATCGTAGATACGAGTGTTTACACATCTCGTGAAGTGAAGCAAATAGGTTGCAGATTATTATTTTCTTGACATACATTGCAATTGTTATCAAGATATGATTGCACCTTAGGGATGAGCGGCATTGGGAAAAACAATTCATGAACCTCTTTCTCGGAAGAACTTCACGATAGAAAGGCGGATGAGGATCCACTGACATAGGCTATCCCCCTTTGAGACACTTCCACATGGGTCCACCAGCCGTCAAACCCACCTATCAGCGACCGAAAGTCAAGATAATGCAGTGGTAGCTATATATATAGTCGCTCATTTTTTTCTTGAGTCGACAACCCATGCAATAATGTAACGGCTTTCTCTAGGCTAGGATCCATTTTTTAAAGTTACATTTCTCGGGTCGAGTTCTTCAGATCTATTTCACATCTTAATATGTTTAGATGTGTTTTTCATGAACTATCTTGTGTCTAGCTAGTTTTCCTGCTTTAGGATTTTGAATTGCCAGAAAACTCACGAGAACAAAAAAACTCGATCCACATAGGGTGGACGCCCTCGGCACAACATACACAACATGGAAAAATATAAGTAGTAGCAAGTTTTTTTTTGGCCTAAACGGACTGAATAAAGGTTGAAACATCAATTTCAGAGGAAAAATAAATGAAGATACAATAAGACTCTTTAATAGGATGATTTTGCGGCTGGGAGATGAGGGTACAAATGTGTACTATCCGATAACAATGTACTCCCTCCGTCCTCAAATAACTGGACATATATAAATTTTAAGACAAATTATAGAGTATAGTAGGAAATGTATTAGAAAGGTGCAAGCCATCATCTCTTCTATTTAATTCCCGACTTCCGATGAGGTAACTGCATGTAGAGAATTGGGATACCAATGTTACTGGGATTGATTCCCGTGTGAAGAGAGAATCATTTCTCTAGTTTAACGCATTGGGAAGATGGAAGTACACATTTTATGGAAAAATTTCAAATATAGATGTCCACTTATTTGAGCATGGAGGGAGTAGAGAAACTCTCCTTTATTACCGTGATAAAGAAGGCCATGTTTGTTGCACGAACACGATCATGCTTAGGGGGGTCTCTCTCGGGATGCACGAGGGTGCATGGAGCGTCTTGCCAACACGTTGCTGGTGCGTGTCGTGCCAAGGGCGTCACCCTATGTGGATCGCTCACCCTATGTGGATCGAGTTTTGTATAATTCTCGTGAGTTTTCTTTCTGACAATTCAAAATTCTAAAGCAGGAAAACTAGACACAAGATAGTTCATGAAAAAATATGGGCAGTGTTAGGCGTCCCCCGGGATCGGAAGCCTGCTTCATTATATAGGCCCAAGCGTGGTTGGCCGCAAACTTCAGGTGTTCGTGGCCCAGCCGATATAGTTCAAGCATTTTTTTTCTTTAAACTGTAGTTCAAGCCTACTTCAGGCCCTAAGAAAACGTCTGTTCGAAAATGTTTCCGAGTATGCATGGTAGAGCGAAAATACTTGGCCGCCCGGAAACGCCTTGATCTTATCCACCAAAAGTAATGTGCCACCCGTCGGCTCCCGTGAGCCAGCCAAACAAGAGCTCGCTGAAAGACGAGCTCACCCGCTCACCACCTAGCAAACAATGGCGCCGGCGCCGTTGCTGAAGCCACACTCACACTGCTCTGCTCTGCCGTCGGTGAGAAGAAGCGGCCTCCATGGCGGCTGCCCTGCGGCGGTCCACTCGCAGAGCCCGGCCGGAAGGGCGCTGAAGGCGAGGGCGTTCCCGCTGGACGTGGTGCCGCTGATGGTGACGATGGTGGAGCACGTGGACAACCAGAGGGACTGGGTCGTCACCAAGTCCATCTGGCATCTCAGCGACACGGCCATCAAGAGCTTCTGTGAGACTCTTCTACAAAGCCTTCATCGTATCATATTGTCGTGTGCGTTTGTTGCAAGACTGCAACTCAGATTTCCCTGAAACTGGCGTTTTTCTTTTTCGTGTAGATACCTTCTACGCCATGTTCACGGTCTGGGGCGTCTGCTTCTTCGCGTCCATGAAGGCAAGCACGCAGTACCGTAGTGGAGTCATCACCAGATCGATCAAGTTATAGAATTTAATCATCTGCTCATGTGTTCTTGACACTGTTTTCTGAATTTACAGGACCCCTTCTACGACAGCGAGTATTACAGGGAGCAAGGGGTGATGGCACCGTGCACTGGTACTACGACCGGGTATGCATCCTCGATCTTCCCCCTTAATTTTCCATTCAGCTGAAAGGATACTCAAATAAGATGACATTAATCCAACTTCTTGTGCTTGTCATGTTACTGGTACTGAAGAAATTTGTGCCTTTGCTGCAATGCTGAATTTGCAGCAAGAGGACCTTGAGGCGACTGCGAGGGAGGAGCTGCTGAGGGAGGAGCTGCTTGAGGAGATCGAGCAGAGGGTCGGAGGGCTGAGAGAACTCGAGGAAGCGGGCAGGGAGGAGGAGCTCGCCGACGCCAAGTGACACAGCGACACACGCGTACATATGAATGTAGTAATTTAGCCTGCTTTCCTCCTCCTCCTCTAAGTCTGCAAAGCTTTGGACATTCGCTGTAATATATACACATACCAAGTTCATGCGGTAGCGCAATTGTGCAATCTGCATTTGTACAAAGCAAGGGCTCCACTGACATTGGGGAGCCATGCCCATGCCGTGAGAATAAAATTCACAGATTGATTAGCGTCGACATACGTTCAACACGCTACACGATCAGAGAGGCGGAGGACCGAACAAAAACTGAGGTAGGGCGGAATCCGTATCTTAGAAAACAATTCTATTATGCTCAACCATTTAACTAATTTGCTATCATGAATAATACTACAACGAACATGGATTTGCTATCCAAAGAAGGAAAGACTCAGAATATCAAGATCTGAAAGAACTCAATACATGTTCAAGAAAATAATTTCTCATGTTTCCCAAACAACTTATCATCGTTGTTTCTAACTATATGACGTCTTGACAGTTCACTTTAAACCGCCAGAAAGTCTTTTATGTTATTTTTTCTAATTCTATAACACATAGGTAAGTGATTTGCTATTCTAAGCTCTAAGATTAGAATTTGTTTCAAACTGCATTCAATTAGAACATTATTAGAATTGACGCCACTGAACTAGTAGCAAATCTGACTCTGGTAACTATTTCCTTCTTTGGATGACTCCTTTGAATGCTTAAATATGTATTCTGAAGTGAAAAGGAAAAGACAGAGCTCTGATGTTAGAAGAAGAAAAAAAACCAGTGTGAGGAGGAAAGAACAAAGGGAAGAGTGTAGAAACAGCAAGGGACCTGGTACATTCTTCGCAGTAGAACTTACCGGTGTGATGGCCCCTTCCTCCCAATTTTACTTTGCTTGCCAAGTTACAAAAGGGATCGTCTCACCAGTGATGGTTTTTTTTCGTCTTTACTTGCAACAAACAAGTCCATAATTGTGGGCGGACTATTCTTATGCAATGTCACCCCAATACATTTATGTTTTTCAAATGAGTTCCCTTAAGACCTAAATGTGGAGTTATATATTAAAACACATGACCTACTTAATAAGATTGATAAATGGACCAAATGTTCTAAACAGAACATTCACGCTAACATAAAAACCACCTTCACAATAACATAAACAACACCTTCACTATAACCAAAAATAGATTAATGTAAAGACATTATAAATAGAAGATTCAAAATAATCTAAACAGAATGATGGCAATAACCTAATCTGGAAAATAACAATAAGCGCCACGCCACATCACGTGTTCAGTTTCGGTGCTGCCACCTCAGATAACGCCATGACGCCAGAGTTAACGTCGTTCTACACGTGGCAATTGAGCGTGAGTAAGCTTTTCGGGGTCGGGTATGTAACACGGATATTAACCACATAAGCGATTCGAGTGGTCGATGTGAACCCATATACCATGGATTGTTTGAACCACGATTGATCGTTTTGCCATGCCGCTGTAACCACGGTTAACATTTCGTTGTAAAACCCGTTTTGACCACCAAAAAGACTCCCCGGACAGGAAAATTGACAATTGTAAAGGTCAACTTTTCTTATAGTGAAAACATCCTTTAGCAACTTTGGTTTCAGTATTTTGTACAAAAAAAATTGGGAAACCTTTTTATGAAATCAAATGATTGGGAAACTTGCTAATTGTTTTGTACTAATTAGAATAAAGAGTAACAAACACAATAACATACTACAAGTCTAAAAGAGTTCAGCAGCTCCGCCTACTGTTGCACCAAATCGATGCACGACTATCACACCCCTATATAATTATGCATCATCGTATAATCCTCACAAAATCATCTTGACTCTTAAAGTGAGTTTATCGGTTTCTAATTGAAAGATGGTTATGAGTAAACTGAAATAACTCCGCATGACTTTTTTATCTATGAATCTTCCCTCGGTAGAAGCACCTCTCACCTCTCCCTCCTCCTCTCTCATTTCTATCAACAACAGAACTACTCCCAATCAGCAGTTGCTTCCTATGATTCTTTCCAACTACCCCCCTCCTTTCGTCCTGTCTCCCTCGTCACCCCCCCCCCCCCCCCCACACACACACAGACCAATCGAGCCGCCAGCGGCCTCTGCCTCCCCATTCTCCATTTATTCAGGTCGGACAGGGCGTACGATAGCAGCACAAGGAAGAAAACGAAGATGGAAGACCTGCAAGTTTTTGTTCCAGTGGCGGCGGTGCAGTATGGGAAGAAGAGGAAACCCCTCGCAATTTCTCCTTCCTAGGGGAACGGGAAGTAACGGGCCAACCAGCTTCGTGCTCTGCCTACCGTTCCCTAGGTTCGCAAATTTGTATGTGCATGTGGAAATAATTTGATGATTCTCTATTTTATCTTGTCCGTTGGTGACAGGGTTGGAGGGCCTTTTTTCGCCCAACATCATCTAATTTCAATGGTGACCCAGAGAGATGCTACATTGGACTTGCTCTAATACACTACTCATTCTAGGACTTCTGCATATATATAAATTTTAGTAAATAGAGTAAGGTAGATAGTCGTAAGTTCAACAAAAATTTAGGAAGCTCTTTTACACATTGAGAGTAGAACTAGAAAGCCCTTGTTGATAATTAACATGAGCGGATCTTATAGCCTATCACATATGATAATTATTGTGGCATCAAATTTCACTTCTCCTAGAACTGGCTTTGCACTGATGAGCACCGCACAGTGGCGAGTTGTATGCATCTTCAAGAACTAGTTGTTTTGTACAACATTTACTATTCTTGGATGACATTATTTTCTTTAGAAGCTTCTAACATCGAATTCAGTCCTCGAAAATTTCCACAATCAACGGTCGTTCTGCTTTCATACAGTATACAACTATCATCAGGTACTGTCATCCTGGGATTGATGAAAAGCATTACAGTACCTCGAATGGATTTTAGCGAATAATGCAGTTGATTTTAAGCTGATGTCATTACCTCCTGGTTTATTGTTGGGGTAAACATGCCGCAAGAGCTTTTTATATAGAAACTACACTACTAATCCCAAGAATTTTTCATATATAAATTCAAGTATATAGAATACTGTAAAGAACCATAAATTAACGAGAGTAGAACTATATGTCCCTTGTTGATAATATACAAGAGTAGAGCTCGCTCCCTAACACATATGAGCCTTGACATGAAAATTTCTCAAAGATATCAGTAGTGTAACACACTTGGCCCCTTAAACTACATATAAAGCCCAATTTAGTCGGACATGGAGCCTATAACATATTTGATGTCATTGGCAATATTCTTGGCATCCGCGGCAATACCAGCCAATCCTCTCCTTGCCAGCCCAGTACAGTAGAGCCTATTTTCACCTTTCCAATGATTCGGATATTCTTTGGTCGGTAGGCCATTGTCATTTAACATGTTCTCACCATTCTGCACTCATAAATAATAACTTGGTTAGAAATCTAACAAGTGTTGCTTAAAAAAGAATCTAACTTAGGAGAAAAATCAATTGTTGGTACCTTGAGCCACATATTTGTTGTGCTCTTGTATCCAGTTGCAAACACGATTGCGTCAAATGAGATTTCATCCCCACTTTGAAATTTAACTATGCTGCTCATAATCTTACTAATGCTTCCTTGAACCTATAAGTGGTAACAAAAATGTTAGTAAAATGTCATAGTAAATTAATATATGGTATATATTAAGGTTTATATCATGTTCGAGCATACACTTACTTGGATGATTCCTTTTTTAATTAACCCAACAGTGCCAACATCAATCACAGCAGATCGGCCTGTTTTTGACTTGAGTATCATTGGGCCCATTTTTGGTATTGTGATGCCATGTCTTGATAGGTCTCCAAATATGAATTTTGCTCCCATAACAAGGAGATTGTCCACTAGATTCAGTGGAAGATGGTGGGCTAGTGTCATCCCCAACCGGATTAGCTCTTTTGTCATTACATGAATCTGCAACAAAAAAAAGGGTCACACATCTTCTCAACATGCAAGATAAAAAATATCATTCTAATGGTAATAATACTAAGAAAGCGCATCCCTATAACCAATAAAATTATATAGTGAACATACCGGGCTTCGTATAACAATGGAAGTATTGGCACCATGGGTTGCAAGGTCGTAAGCGATTTCCATCCCAGAGTTGCCAGATCCGATGACCAACACGCTCTTACCATAGAAACTCTTGCCTGTCTTGTATCTTGAGGAGTGGATGGCCTCACCCGGAAAACTGTTAAGTCCAGGGATCACCGGAATATTCTCTGCACTATTCTCGCCACTTGCCACAACAAGGAACTTTGCAACGAAATTTATTGTTGTGCACTCCGCCATGTCACGAGCCACGATGGACCAACACTTCTTATCATTGTCATATGTGGATGACTCCACACTAGTGAGATACTTGGGTTGAATATTGAAACGCCCAATATAGTCATCCAGATACTTGACAAACAGGGCTTTTGGTATGTATGTTGGTGCATCTGTTGGGTATGACATGTGCGGTAACTCACAGAACTCCTTTGCAAGATGCAGCTTCAAGCGATCGTATGCGCGGTTACGCCAAAGTGACACGTTGCAGTCCTCGCGCTCGACGATGACATAGGGAATAGAGAATTGGGTAAGGCACGCTGCCGTCGCGAGGCCTGCTGGACCAGCATCAACAATCATCACGGTGACATTCTCCATTGCAAATAAAAGATTTGGCGAAGTTGTGGGATTGGGTGCGGTGGTAGGCTAGGAGACTGAGAATAAGACAAGGTGTTTGTTCACTGGGTGTTGGGTGGATGAATTTTGGATGAGATAGTCGCATATGAGACATATATATGCGTGTGGATTTCATGTATCAATTATGTTTTGTGAATGGTTTCAGATTAAGGGGCGTAGAAAAAGGTAATGATCAATTGGCGTATATATCCTACTCTATCCAGTTCCTCTATAAATTGGAATGTTATAGATGTCATTGTTGCTGGAAAAGTATGTCCTCGTATAGAATAGGCAAGAAATGCAATTTGGATTGTTTGCATTCTTTTGGAAACTTACCGGTCGTGTATAGTTTATTAGTGTTTCTTTTCTTTCTTGTCTTCATTGATGAAAATTCTTATAGGAAAAATATATGTACATAATATATTATCCAAACGTTTCTTACCTTTCTTGTACTTGGTAGGATAAGGATAAGCCAACGTTTCTCAACATTTTGACTCAAAAAAAGTTTCCTAACATACATATATGTTTTCTCCGAGAGTTACAGGACTATATATAAAGGCTTGAACCATTAGCAACGGGTCAAATCAAACTATGTGTGCATAAAGGCTCTCATCTGAAACGGAGCCCGACAAGTCTCTGTATGCAATATATTGGAAATAGGCAATTCAAAAGGACCGTGGCCCAACGATTTCCCTTACGGGCAGCCCATTTCTAACATGTTTTCATTTATATCTAGGATGAGCCCCTAGAAGGCACTTGGCAAAGCTTCTGCGGCCCATCCTACGCCACCACTCTCCTCCATGCAAGATCTTTTCAGCATGACCTTTTATAAATGGCCCATTTGTCCAGTAAAATCGGCCCAAACTCAATTTGGTCGCCCCCACCTCATGTTCCCTCTCCCCCTAGATGGAGTCCGAGCTACGCCATTGCTGAAAGGTGCACCAAATAACATGCCAAGAAGAAGATACAACATCTGCAAGGGCTAAGATACCTTTCGGCATACAATGATATAAACAAAGATTAATAACCACTCATACTAGGACTATATCGACAAAGGACATCTCACTAGTTGTACTAGAGTGATGCTAAGTACACCCCTCACCGAAAACGATGGAATATTGGTTTTGATACTCTTACCGATATTGGTTGATTACTTTAATGGATGCGTGAGCGCATGTAGCCTAACCACTGTGGCTCAAAAATATTATGGGAGAACCCTCGTTGGTATTTACATGTTTTTGGTTTGCTATCTTAGTCATTTTCTACGGCTGATTTTAGAAAAGTACAAGATTTCGTCATGTAAGAAGAGTTCAAAGATCTGGAAAATTGATTCGTCTTTTTAGATTTTATTTGTAATTATTGTAGTCAGCTCATATATCTGTTCCATGTATTGTTCGCTACTATAAATATATATACCACAGTATTGATTGTAAAAAAAAAACATGACGATATGAAACAGGTGCATGGCTAAAACAGTAAAACACCGTGACGTGATTCAAAATTTGGCGCGGCAAACTTAAACGACGAATCAGTCACACCATACATTCATACCTAGGTCATGTAGCGCGATGCATCATACGTATCTGTTGCGATACAGAAGTCCTCGCGTACAATACAAGGTGTGTACAGCACTCCGCATTCGTACAATACAGTGTGTACAGTACAATAACAACAGACCAGGCAGCACTGTTGTGCTGCCGTACCCACACAGCTCAGGTCAGAGAGATTGACCAGACTGCGCTTCACAGCAGCTACTGTACGTACGTAGCGTGTACATGGACGCTGGACTGCTGGAGGAAAAGTTGTACGTATACTGGCCTCGCCGCTGTACACTGAAGGGGCCGGGTGCCTAGAGCAGCTAGTAAGATTGTTGTACGTATATTGTTGTAAGTGTAACTTTTTGTTAGAGACACGCGAACGCACATAGTAAGATTTTCTGATTGTGCATCGACAAAATATATAGAGTGAATTCCACTTTCTAACCTTCAGATATACATTTGTGACATGAACTGTCCTGTCTAGTCAAAAAATCGTATAGATTACCCTTTTTATAACTTTCTTTTCATAAAATTTGGATACTCTTTCTACGATGCATGTCCATTGGCGCTGGGTAATGTGTGAGGTGATAGTTTAGTTTCGAAAAGGTACATCCATGAGTATTGGAACAACTTGACAAGAGAAGATTAGATACGATCAACGATGATGATGCCCTTCTAGCTTTACAAGATTGTTCCCGTCGCATAGTGCTAACACGTCGGTCTTACTTAACAAGACATTCAAAATGGTAAAATAGGATAAAAATTGTTCTCAAAATTTTCTAAATGCGTTATTTCGATAGAATCTCGCTAAATAGGATAATATGTGTCACATATGCACAACTATGGGCTAAAATGTGTAATACACTCAAAATGTATAATCATCCATTGCACTTACATAGTTAAATGCTCCCTCCGTTTCGAAATGTAAGATATTTTAGATGTCTCACATGTTTAGATGCATACTAAAATGAGTGAACATACACACTAAAACGTGTGTAGATACATGTATATAAATGTGATTGTGGGTAAATTCTAAAACATAGAAACGGAGGGAGCATGTGCAACATACTAGACTATGTACATAATTGTGATCGTGATCGAGTTGAGAGATCACATGTACGAAATCCTCATGAACTTGATTCTTCGGGTCTATGCATGGTTGTCTTGGGCAACGCGAAAGGCAACACGAAGACGATGAAGAATGGTGCATCCACATCACAAACCTGCAAAGAACGATCTGTGACATTCTACTTGACAGTGACAAGGTGTGTTGCCTTCTCAAGCCCACATCTACACTATGGGAAAAAATCGTCAAATTTTCGGAAGAAATTCAGAAAACCATCAATTTTCGGTACGGGAAGAGAAAAGATGACTTTGAACGAAATTTTCGCTTTGATTGAAAAAATGCACAGGCATGCGGTGCATCACACTGGTGTTGTGTGTCTGCACTAGCCTATCAGGTCATTTGTTCGAGTCCAAATGTAACTGCTTAAATTTGTTGAAATGATTAAAACCTGGACTCTCAATTTGATATTTTTTGTTGGATTTGCTACGAAATTTCGTAAATTTCGGGAAATTTGCGAATCTCGAACAGTTGCGGGAAAAAAATCCAAAACGAAAAGCCAAACCTACACATAGCTCGGCCCCAGATTATGGATGCTGACCTCTGTCAAAAGCCTGAGCAGTTGGTTATCTAAACTGAATGCTACGTACCTGCTGCATTAAACCGATCTCTTGGTGCCCGGCCGGCGTCTGCTTATCCATCGACAACCCACAAGGCTAAACTACGCCGTAACATCTGAGGTCTTGCATGAGAAAACGAGGGTATCATGTAGCCAAAGAAAACAACTTGCCGACTTGGCCTGGATCATAGGCAGGCCGGCAAGTCATCCTTGGCTACACGAACAGATCAAGCACCTCATCCCCACATGCAGGACCTCAGATGATTTCTTCAGTACACTGCCATCTGGACACGGAGAGCCCCAGGGACACAGAGGCGGGAGGCCGAGGAGGAAGACGAGCGCCCGCTGGGCAACGCGAGGCTTCTTCGCGAAATGGGGATCAATGTTCGATCATGAGGTTCAGTGCCTATAAATAAACTCGGCCTGTGGTTCTGTAAAGCGAGAGAGCTGGAGCAGAGAAGAGAAGAGATGCGTCGATCGATTGGGGGCAGGAGCGCGACAAGGAGAGCCCCTGGGCCTGTATGGACACCGCAGCATCGACAGGTCTTGCTGCTAGAGTTTCTTGTCAGACATGAACCGTTGCCTACAACGCCTAGGGCGCTTGCTTTTCAGGTACGCGCGCGCCCGCATGTGAACCGCCCTGCTGGTGATCATGCGCCCCGCGGTGCTAGCCAGAATTCCATGGATTGTTTTGGACTTTGCACGAAGATACAGAGTTCATCAGTTCAGTTGATATTTAAGTAAGCTCTTAGTGGTTTGATCTTGCGAGAGCTTTGGCAGAAGTGTGGTTTGAAGAATTTGCATTACCTTCTCATTCTCAGCATGAGGTAGTAGGTAAGTTACACAACAGCTCGATCGAGAGACTTCCTCGGCAGCATGATTGTACTGTACTCCTGAGCAGTAAAAACATACCGCTGTTGTACTACTATACTGTGGTAAAATTGGAGAGTTGTTCGGACTTGTACCTGTGCCGGTAACAAACTCACTCGAGAGCATCCAAAGAACTCTGTACCTCGAGGGTCTCTGCTACGCGACGAACTTTCGCACTTGACAGCGGCAAAACGACGTCTCTCGAGCTGTAAAATGCCAGCCTGAGCAGAGGGAAGAAGAAGGGCATCACTCACTCACTCACATGCAGAGGCTTGAAGATGGCCGTGGTACTGAGCTCTTGGCCTGTTGCGATCCCGACACGTATCACATCCTACCCGGCGAAAGACAGCCTACGGCCGAACCATGTAGTAGGATCTACTTCTGCATCTCCTGTTGCTTCTGTCCCCGCTCTCCACCAACGCCCCTTTCCCCGTCAGTTTTGATGAAACAGTACAAGAAAGATGATAGTGCAGCAGCAGCAGAGGCCAACAACTTCACTCACATGCAAAAATATTTTTGTTTTGAAGAATAAAACATGCAAAGTGAGTTGGGTGTGCCTATTGGCTCTATGCTAATATTGCAATAGTGCACACCCTGAAGGTTGGCCCTCTCTGAACTTTGACAACTTTGCTGTGGTTTTCAGAGAACACAATTCAGATTTCAGAGCTAGAGATAAACTCTACCTTTATCCCTCAAAAGGGAAAAACAATTCAGAGGGAAAGACCTGCCCTTGTTGATCAGCTAGTCTCATTTGTTTTCAAGAATCAGTCATGTCATAGTAAAACTGTATAACTGTAGACGCATACATTGGCCAATGCCCCTACATATGACTGGACTTCTTTTCATGTCTGTTTTGATGAAACGGTGGTACAAGAAAGATCATAGTGCAGCAGCAGTCTGCAAAGGCCAGCAACTTCCCACACATGCAAAACATAATTTAGTTTCGACGAATAGAACATGCAAATTGTGTTGGGTGTGTGTATGGATGTCAATGCACTCAGAGCATCTCCACCGGCGCGCCCAATACAGTGTCCGGCAAATTTGTCGGACGGGCGCTATTGGGCGCGCCAGCAAGCGTTGCCGCCTATTGGGAGCGCCGCCCCACCGGTCGCTCCCAATAGACGCTCTCAGATCACAAATTCAAATAGTATGTCTAAAATAAATTCATATAATGTAAAACTGAATACATAAATCAAATAGGGCATACAATTATTAAAATTAAAATAAATTGGGAAGTCAGTTAGGATGGTCGTCTGCTTGGCCCTTGAGTGCCCACAGATGCGCAACTAAATCATTTTGCAGTTGCTCGTGTGCTCCTTCATCCTTAATTTCAGCGTTAATTGTGAGGAAAGTGGCAAAGTCTGCAGTCAAATCTGCATATTTCATGGTCAATCTGGGCAAGAGGACCCACATAATAGTATGGATGGGTATCATGTTGTGGAGGATCAGTACGTTCACTCTCGATGATAATGTTATGCAAGATCACACAAGTCATTTTTTTTTTGACACCTTTACCGTAGGGGGAACCCCCTACGGTGTAAATTTTATATATATAAAGGAGAAACCAGCGGTTTTTCCTTGAAAGTTTACAACCACATCTGCTCCACACAAGTCATCATCACCTCCCACATCTGCTCTTTAGACCAAGCTAGAGCAGGATACCTGACAATAGCAAAGCGAGATTGTAGCACACCAAATGCCCGCTCGACATCCTTCCTGGCAATCTCCTGTTCTGCTGCAAAATGAGACTGGCTTTGACCTAGAGGGTGGGAGATGGTCTTGACAAATGTAGACCATCTCGGGTAGATGCCATCTGCTAGATAGTACCCCTTGTCATACCCATGGCCATTGATCTCATAGTTGCATGGTGGAGTGATACGTCTCAAACGTATCTATAATTTATGATGTTCCATGTTGATATTATACCAATTGTTACATGTTTTATATACACTTCATAGCATTTTTATGCATTTTCTGGGACTAACCTATTAACAAGATGCCACAGTGCCAGTTCCTGTTTTCTGCTGTTTTTTTATTCCAGAAAAGCTAGTCTGGAAATATTCTCGGAATTGGACGAAACTTGGACAGAACCTCCTATTTTTCCAGCACGAAGACGGAGTCCAGAGGAGACACGGAGGGGAGCCACGTGGCGCCCACACCATGGGGCCACGCGGGGCCCCCTGCCGCGCCGTGGGGTGGTGTGGGGCCCTCGTGGCTCCGCAGCCGCCGCCCTTTCGCCTATTTATTCCTCCCGACGCGAAAACCCTAAATACCCGAACCATTATCCACGAAAAGTTCCAGAGACACCGCCGCCGTCAACCCTAGGTCGGGAGGGTTCAGAAGCTCTTCCAGGCACCCTGCCGGAGAGGGAAATCATCACCGGAGGGCTCTACATCACCATGCCTGCCTCCGGAGTGATGCGTGAGTAGTTCATCCTTGGACTACGGGTCCATGGCAGTAGCTAGATGGTTGTCTCTCCACTTTATGCTATCATGTTTAGATCTTGTGAGCTGCCTATCAAGATCAAGATCATCTTATTGTAATGCTACATGTTGTGTTTGCTGGGATCCGATGAATATTGAATACTATGTCAAGTTGATTATCAATCTATCTTATATGTTATTTATGATCTTGCATGCTTTTCGTTACTAGTAGATGCTTTGGCCAAGTAGATGCTTATAACTCCAAGAGTGAGTATTGTTGGAGATATGCCCTAGAGGCAATTAATAAATAGATTTTATTGTCATATCTCAATAGTTCATAATAAGTTTTAATACCGTGCTATAACTGTATTACTCGGAAACATAATACACGTGTGGTATAGAAACAACCAGGTCCCTAGTAGCCTCTACTTGACTAGTCCGTTGTGTAACAGATGATCAAGGTTTCCTGATCATGGGCATTAACCGGTTAACAACGGAGTCATATCATTGGGTGAATGATTTGATGGACATACCCAAAATATAGAAACGTAGTTTCATATCTTAGACCGTGAGATTATATCAAGTCGCTGCTTCTGAAAGATACGGCTGATCGCACCTAACGTCATGTCTCATACGCACGACAATAAGGGTGACACTTTCGGGTATTGGAAGGAAGTAGTCGGGGCGAGTAATCAATAGCGGGAATTGCCAATCCGCATAGCAGGATAGATGCTCTGGGCCCACTCGGTGAGATTACATCTAATGAGCTTGCAAGCATGTGACTAGGTCACGGGGATGTAACATCACAGACGAGAAAAGATAGATTGTCAAGGATGAGGTCAAGCTCGGTAAAATGTGATACCGGAGAACGACGCTCAACAATCTAAGCATCGCCAGGCAAGAGATTGAAAGTGGACGTCTACAGGTTCAAACGAATAAAGAGACATTCGTGGACACACAGGGGCTATCATGGATATCCAGATTCCGTTGTTAGTCGATTGATCGGAGAGAGAGTCTCGATCATGTCTGGAGTGATCCCGAACCGTGGGGTAACACACTTAAGGGTGGGTGACGATTAGATTGGATTTAGAGAGAATGAGAAACAGGAACTCCGGAAGTGTTCTGGAGCTCCGGAAGTGTTCCGGTAATTGTCCGATGATTGATCGGAGGCCACGAAATATGTTTCGGGGTCCGAATGAATTAAATAATATGTATCTAATATTAATAAGTGTTATTAATGGTTAAATACATTTTTTATTTAATTAATTTCGAATTTAAAAGGCATTAAAAGTTAAATGGGACTTAGAGCCCCATTAGGGGAAAAGAAAAGAAAAGAAAAAGGAAAAAGGGGGCTGCCACCTTAGTGGGCCACATGGGGCCCACCAAGACAGCCGCACCCCCCATGCAGCCGCACCCCCCATGTGGGTTTAGTCCCACATGGGGGAGCTAAGGAGGTTGGCACTCCTTTTTCTCCTATAAATATAGGTGCCCCTTTGCCTTGAAAAGACACACAATTTCCTCCTTCCTTCTCTCCTACCTTGAACGGGGTTCTGATTCTGGAACTTCGTACGGGGAGAGAAGTCTCTCTATAGTTTGCACACCGCCGTGCTGCTAGATCCACTCTTCCACTTCCGCTGCTCTGCTGGATCTGGAGCCCGGAGGTCTTCATCCACACCGTACGTGTGTGGAACCGCGAGGCGCCATCGTTTGGCGCTGGGAGCTGTCTACTTCCGCTACACGACCTTGAGGTCGGCTACGTCGTCTTCATCGTCAACGTTTGTGCGGGAACGTAATCCCGCTTTCGGTCTACAAGGGTATGTATTCCGTTCCCCTCCGTATAGTATATCTGCATAGTATAGATCCTGGCTAGTTTATGGTTATCGTTGTTAGGAAATTTTTTGTTTTCTGCCTACGATTCCCAACAGTGGTATCAGAGCCGATCTATGCGTAGATATATCTGTACGGTTAGAACACATGTTGAATGTGGGCATCGATTCTACATTTGTTACCCTCTCGCGTGTACTTGTTTATATCGCGGCATTGTGGGATGAAGCGGCCCGGACCGACTTTACGCGTACTCTTACGCGAGACTGGTTCCACACCTGACATATGGCTTGTACCGTATATGTGGCTGGCGGGTGTCTGTATCTCCTACAATAGTTAATATCGCATTTACAATGGAGGGCCCCGAAAGGGGTGTAATAGAGACAATTGTCTTATCGCTGTTGTGGTTGTTTTCATAGGTAAGAAACAGTTCTTATGCGGAAGCCCTAGCAGCCACGTAAAATATGCAAAAGATAAAGTAGAAGCGTCTAACTTTATTTTGCAGGGGCAATGTGATATGGTCAAGGTAGGTTTATTAAATTGTTTATAAACTGTTGGCGCGAAGGAGACCATCGGCGCGGAGAAGACCATATCATGTCGCATTACATTTCATATTAGATGTTATGTAGATTGTGTGCATCTTATATTGTGTGTGTGTGTATATATATATATATATATATATATATATATATATATATATATGTCTATATATATTAGTTACACGGCGGTAGTTATATAAGATGATCCCTCCCAAAATTCCGATAATAGTGTTCTCCCTCTGTCGTGCACCACCAATAAAGTTCTACGTTACGGGGTACGTCGTTTGGGGTTTCGATCCCTTTCGTCTACACTCGTCTCTTCGTTCGCATACAGTGGGTGTAAGCCACGTTGCACACGCGAATACGGCAAAGGGTATTATGGCGAGCCTAGCATATACCAGTATATGGCCTCGGAACACAAGTACCGAAAGGTTAAGCACGAGTCACATACGATGATGTGATTGATATATGATGTCTACCTTTGAAGTTATGCTATCCGCCCGATCGAAGGGGATAGTATAATGGATGGGGATTGTGTAATCACTAAGACGATGAGAGGGATACTCGTCTTGAGTGGGAGTTCTAGTAGTTTTACTTTGAAAACTTAGTTTTATTTTAAAACTTGAACCCATATTTTATTATGAACAAAAGTCTTGTTGCTTTGCAAAACCTTTGTAGATGATAACCTCTTCTATACTCTTTTTAAACTTAGGCGCATTCCTGCGATTTGAGAAACTTAAAAGAGTTGGGTCCAAACTTCATATTTTTATACCGTAGCTTGAGGATACTCCTTGTTTCAAACCTTTTAGCTCTATTCGATACAAAACCCGCTAGGAGATAAAACCGGAGATTCCGCTGACAAAAGATAATTCAGATTATCGAGTTTTGTGCGGATGATTTCATTATAGTCCAGTGTATGCTATGATCTCTGCCGTTGAGATTAAACTGTGGGTGCGTGTTCACAGATCGCGAATGATCGCTAATCTGTATCCACCGTAAATCAGGTTTTCTGCTCAACCGAGATGGAAGAGAACACTTGCATTAAAGGAGCATGTGGCAGTCATACTTGATGACATTGGTCATACTTGATGACATTTGGTCATATTTGATGACATTGAGACGCCTCGCTCAACTCGATCACTGGATGACAAACAACGTTGCCAGGTGCAAATGGTTTGTCATAGACTATGTCAAGAAAGGGGAATTGTTCACCTTCATGAATTCTTGATTACGTTGAAGAATCAAGAAGATGAAACGGATCACCGAGAAGTCATCAATGATGATGGTATATATATGATATACAAGTTATGAATGTTTTACCTAAACAAGTACTCGCAGTAGTGACTAAGACTACTCATAGTGGAGAGTATCATGCATATGATACTAGTCTATGTTACTAGCTCTATAGTGGGTAGTAACATATGTGTGGTATCATATTTATTAGCCTATAGACTCATCTTGCTTCGAAATCCGTTATGTTACGGTATCTACCTATGATACCACCACCATCTCTTTCTTCTTTAATTGCATGCCACATCATCTTTTGTGCTTACGTGGCACTTATGTTACTACCTATGTTACTCCCACTATGGGTAGTCTAAGATTTGATACTAGTCATGTTTTATGAAAACAAGATTTTCTGCTTGAGTAGCTTGGAAGGATGAAGAGACAATGTGTGTAGGTGATGGAAGGCAATATGTTGTGAATATGTTGTGATGGCCATAGACACTCTCTCTGTATCTACCATTTAAATCAAATTTGATTTGAATGAATTCCATTTGATCGCTTGCTAGCATGATCATTATAAGTGTGTCTCCCTCTTGCGAGACAATCATTCATATCTGTTAGTGATAAATCGTTATCCTACATTTATGAGCGATATCTTTAATGATCATACACCGATCGTGAATGGAATGTTGTCATGGTAGTAGCTCTAACATTTATAACATTAAATGCCAAAGGATACAAACTTAGTAATGACACCACATTTATGTGGCACTCACGTTTTGAATCATGTCAAAGTTATAAGCATAAAGAAGCTCCATTCTGATGGATCTATGAGTCTTTGGATTTTGATCTTCTGACACTTGCAAGATAACTAAGACACCGTTTTCAGGAAACGGGTGTATAACTTATTGAAACATCATACATAATTGATGTGTGTGGATAAATGAAGTATTTCAACGTGTAGTGGAAATCATTATTTAGTAAACTTTACCAAGGATTGATTTAAGTAGATGTATGGGCATCCGCTTAATGAAATGCTGGTCTGAATAGTTTGATAAATTCAAATAAAGTTCAGAAGTAAAGTAGGAAAGTAAACTTAACAAGATAATCAATTTCCTACGATACAGATCGAGGGAACGAGGATTTGAGTTATGAGTTTGGCATATCATTGGAAGACTTGTGAAAAGAGTTCCACAAACTACGCCGTATGGAACACCCAATGTTATGGTGTGTTAGGACGTCGTAATCACACAATGTTGGATTGTGTGTGATCAATAAAATCTCTTATCGAATTTTGTGATCATTAGAGTCGTGTGGTAGGAACAAAACATTCACTTTAGATTATAGGGAAACCATCTAAATCCATGGAGACAATACCATATGAGTTATGGCATGGCTTTTAGCCTAGATTGTCGTTTCGTTGTTTTAGTGTTTTGATACGATCAAACCTAGAATGGATAAATCTTTGTAGTGTACCTAAAGAATTAGTTGGGTACGTGTCTCACGACAAGAAGGCAAAATAGTTGCTGGAATATATCTTACTAAAGAAATAGTTTCTTGTCCGAAGGTATAAGTGGGAAAGAAAGTAGAGCAAGGCGGAGTTAATGTAATTCCTCTCTAGACATCAGAGTGACGCAACGGAAATTGTTCCGATACCGGAAACTGTTCCGATATCGTCCTCCATAGATGAAAGAAAGCTAATGATAACATCATGATGCTTTAAGCTCGTACTAAAATCATAGGCATACGAGAATGGTTACGTAGCAGTGAGTGCTACGACTATCTTGTTATGAAACGTCATGTTAATGGAACATGAAAATACCTATGAACTACAAAGAATCGATGGTGAACCTAAGTCCGAGAAATGGCTATGAGCCATATATAATCCGAGATAAAATCCATGTACAATGACTAAGTAATGACTTAGGTATATTTTCTTGATGGCATTCAGGCCATTAAGAATAAATGGAATTTTATGGAAAATAGACACTGACGGAAAGGCAACCGTCTATAAGGATCGATTTGTCATAAAACAGTTTTGACGAATTCAAAAGTTGACCGCAACGAGATTGTGTCTCAAGTGGCGATGCCTTAGTCTATTTAGGATTGTTCTAGCAATTACTTTCAATTGAGAAATTGATAGGAGGATAAAGAAACCGTGTTCCCTAATGGCAACATTAAGGAAGAGTTGTAATCGGTACAACAAGTAGGTTTGGTTGATCCTAAGGATGCTAGACATGTATGCAAACTTCAGTTGTCCATTCATGGGCTGAAGCAAGCATATCGGAGCTGGAATCTTCACTTTGATAATGTGATCAAAGGATTTTGGAGTCGTCCAAAATAATTGAAGAAACCTGCATTTATAAAGAAGTGAGTGGGAGCTAAGTAGCTTTTCTTGATCTCATATGTGAATGGCATATTTGAGTGGGAGCTAAAAGTAAATTCCCTTGTCTTATATGCGAAAGGCATATTTGAGTGGGAGCTAGGTGTCATTCCAAATTTTATATGTAACGACATATTGAGAATGATACAGATCCTCTAGTAAAGTATGAATGATTATTTAAGTGATTAAATTTTCTGTGAATGAAGTTTAGAGTATTAGGCTTTAGATCTATAATTCGTATAGATCATAAGGGGCTTAATAACATTAGGTCGGAATATTGTCCTACGTTAAGATTCTGAAATGTTTCAGAATAGAACAAGCGAAGAAAAGTTCTTACTTGTATGACTGGGTTAAAATATTAAGATTGTCTTGGCGTTTCAGTGATGGTTGATTAGAACTGGATGTCCGACATCCTCTATGCCTCAGACATAGATTCTATCATACTGAAAGCTCGACTTGGTGTGACCCAAGTTCTTGGTTGAAGAACGGGTTCTAGAGTGATCCCTGGATGGATCAATGAACAAACGTTAAGTATATCCTTCAGTGTCTAAAGAGAACTGAGGATATGTTTTCTAGTATGGGGTAAGAGTGAAGAGATAACTTGCCGTAAAAGGTTTACGATGATGCAAGTTATGACACTGACCCATACGGCTAGAAATCTCATACAGGAAAGTCCTTTGTTTTGAAGAAAGGGTTAGATGCGAAGTTGCATATGAATGCACTATATAGAAGGGTTAGTTCGCGAAATTGCATATGAATGCATTGTCGCATGATCTACATAGGTATAGAAATATATGGCTATTTCGGAAATAGCAAGTGTGATTGGATTGTGCTGTTTTCCCGAGCATGACTGGTTTCCCTTAATAGAAGGCTCATGCTGCGTGAAATTCAGAGTCTCACTCCATCGACAAAACATATATTTTACCGTTATCATAAGATACGGGATGATGTCAAACTAGGTGACATAGAAGTGTTGCAAAGCACATACAGATCTCAATGCGGGAAGATCTGATGACTCAACCTCTTCCACGAGACGAGCATGCACCATAATGCTATAGGTGTCAAGCTTTTACCAAGTTGTAAACTAGATTAATTGGTACTCTAGTGCAAGTGGGAGACTGTTGGAGATATGCCCTAGAGGCAATTAATAAATAGATTTTATTGTCATATCTCAATAGTTCATAATAAGTTTTAATACCATGCTATAACTGTATTACTCGGAAACATAATACACGTGTGGTATAGAAACAACCAGGTCCCTAGTAGCCTCTACTTGACTAGTCCGTTGTGTAACAGATGATCAAGGTTTCCTGATCATGGGCATTAACCGGTTAACAACGGAGTCATATCATTGGGTGAATGATTTGATGGACATACCCAAAATATAGAAACGTAGTTTCATATCTTAGACCGTGAGATTATATCAAGTCGCTGCTTCTGAAAGATACGGCTGATCGCACCTAACGTCATGTCTCATACGCACGACAATAAGGGTGACACTTTCGGGTATTGGAAGGAAGTAGTCGGGGCGAGTAATCAATAGCGGGAATTGCCAATCCGCATAGCAGGATAGATGCTCTGGGCCCACTCGGTGAGATTACATCTAATGAGCTTGCAAGCATGTGACTAGGTCACGGGGATGTAACATCACAGACGAGAAAAGATAGATTGTCAAGGATGAGGTCAAGCTCGGTAAAATGTGATACCGGAGAACGACGCTCAACAATCTAAGCATCGCCAGGCAAGAGATTGAAACTGGACGTCTACAGGTTCAAACGAATAAAGAGACATTCGTGGACACACAGGGGCTATCATGGATATCCAGATTCCGCTGTTAGTCGATTGATCGGAGAGAGAGTCTCGATCATGTCTGGAGTGATCCCGAACCGTGGGGTAACACACTTAAGGGTGGGTGACGATTAGATTGGATTTAGAGAGAATGAGAAACAGGAACTCCGGAAGTGTTCTGGAGCTCCGGAAGTGTTCCGGTAATTGTCCGATGATTGATCGGAGGCCACGAAATATGTTTCGGGGTCCGAATGAATTAAATAATATGTATCTAATATTAATAAGTGTTATTAATGGTTAAATACATTTTTTATTTAATTAATTTCGAATTTAAAAGGCATTAAAAGTTAAATGGGCCTTAGAGGCCCATTAGGGGAAAGAAAAGAAAAGAAAAAGGAAAAAGGGGGCTGCCACCTTAGTGGGCCACATGGGGCCCACCAAGGCAGCCGCACCCCCCATGCAGCCGCACCCCCCATGTGGGTTTAGTCCCACATGGGGGAGCTAAGGAGGTTGGCACTCCTTTTTCTCCTATAAATATAGGTGCCCCTTTGCCTTGAAAAGACACACAATTTCTCCTTCCTTCTCTCCTACCTTGAACGGGTTCCGATTCTGGAGCTTCGTACGGGAGAGAAGTCTCTCTATAGTTTGCACACCGCCGTGCTGCTAGATCCACTCTTCCACTTCCGCTGCTCTGCTGGATCTGGAGCCCGGAGGTCGTCATCCACACCGTACGTGTGTGGAACCGCGAGGCGCCATCGTTTGGCGCTGGGAGCTGTCTACTTCCGCTACACGACCTTGAGGTCGGCTACGTCGTCTTCATCGTCAACGTTTGTGCGGGAACGTAATCCCGCTTTCGGTCTACAAGGGTATGTATTCCGTTCCCCTCCGTATAGTATATCTGCATAGTATAGATCCTGGCTAGTTTATGGTTATCGTTGTTAGGAATTTTTTTGTTTTCTGCCTACGATTCCCAACAATTATTTATGCTAGATAGTGGGTTCATGCCTCCGGTAATCTAGGAGAGTGACAATAACTTCTAAGATTGTGGGTGTGTTGTTGCCACTAGGGATAAAATAACCGATGCTTAGCTTAAGCGTATGCCGTTAGGTCTAATGCATTTGTTTACTTTACGCACATTACTTAATGCAATTATCCGTTGCTTGCAACTTAATACCAACGGGGAACTTGGTATGACAACCTGGCGGTGGATTATTAGTCATAGACGTTGTTGGATAACGGTCTATGTATTTTGTCGTAATGCCCACATGAATATCATAGTAATCATCATGTCATATATATGCATTGTCATGCGCTCAATATTTTGTCAATTGCCCAGCTGTAATTTGTTCACCCAGCATGTTAGTTATCTTTTATGGAGAGACACCACTAGTGAACTGTGGACCCCAGTCCATTCTTTTACACTGATAATACAACCAACTGCAAAAACTGTTGCTTTTCATTCTCTGCAATTTACTACTGTTTTCCACACCATACGTTTAATCCTTTGTTTTCAGCAAGCCGGTGAGATTGACAACCTCACTGTTTCGTTGGGGCAAATTAGTTTGATTGTGTTGTGTGCAGATTCCACGTTGGTGATCGAGTAACGGCGCCACCAACAACCTTCCGAAGTGATTTCTTGCTCCTACTGGTTCGATTAAACCTTGGTTTCATACTGAGGGAAAACTGCTGCTATACTGCATCATACCTTCCTCTTGGGGTCTCCCAGCGAACGTGTGATCCACGCAATCAAGCATATTTTCGGGCGCCGTTGCTGGGGAGCAGAAGCACTTCGGTTCAGCAATCTTCTTGCCTTCCTTCCACACGCCATATTTTCTGACGCCATATTGGGGAGCAAGAGGATTTCTGCAAGGGGAGTTTCACGCTTCCAATCTCTTTACTTTGTTATTGTCTTGCTTAGTTTATTTTTATTTAGTCTTGTTTGCTTTATTTATCAACAACACAAAAAAATTTGTTACTTTTATTTTCAAATTGTTATCTTTCTGTTTTGTTTTAATTTTGCTAAAATGAGTACCCCTGAAATTGAAGTTCGGTCCTTTAAGCAACAAGGTGGAGAAAGTATAAAAGATGCTTGGTATAGGATCAGTGATGCTCACCGTAGATGTGCTAAAAAATATTCTACCATGATCCTTATTAGAAATTTTTATGTTGGTATCACTAGTTGGTATCAGTATGTTCTAGATACTCTGACAGGAGGCAACTTTCTGGGGACTCCTGCTTTGGAAGCACGCAATATAATTGAAAGTTTGGTAGGAACACCACTTATTAATGATCTTAAAATTGAGACTACTTTGGAAGATGTTATAAAAAAATTGGAGTCCATGGAGAAAAACTTGCCGGATTTGCTTGGTAGTTCTAGCAAAGTTAATGAATCACTTAGGGATCTTAATAAAAGAATTGCTATTTTAGAAGCTAGCACTGGCCATGATAATTAAAACTTCAGGATAGGTGAATTAGAGGATACTCTAAGTTCAACTTTCTCCTCTATCAAGTTTAAAAAGCAGAAAATTTTTGTGGGGAAAGAGCAAAAATTCATGTATGTTCGAAAAGTGCCTCAACCAAAACCCCCTAATGTGCTTAAAACTGATAAAATTGAGGGTGAATCACATAATGAATTATTTAAATTTGCTTCCCAAGAATTACCTGAACCAAAAATGCCTATTGTTACAAGCTGTGTTTTTGAGGAAGTTTTTGATGATGTTGATGCTTCATCACTTGGAAACACTTGATTCTTACTTTCTGCGCCTAGCTGAAAGGCGTTAAAGAAAAGCGCTTATGGGAGACAACCCATTATTTTATTTCTGCAAATTTTCTTCATTTTTTTGAGTCAAGGAGTTGTTTACTTCTGTAACAATTCCTTTGTATCTTTATTTTATCGCATTGTTGTGCCAAATATTGCCTCTAATAGGAAGATGATGCTAGATTTGGATTTCTGCGCAGGAACAGATTTCCGTTTTTCACCGTTTTAATTCTGTAAAATCACAGAAAAATTATTTAAATCTGAAATTTTTTATGCGTAATCCTCAGATATGTACGCATCTTTCGTTAGTTTAAAGTTTTTCGATCTGAGCAACATAAGTGCCTCGAAAAAATTCATCTTTGCGGACTGTTCTGTTTAGACAGATTATGTCTTTTATTTTTCGCATTCTCTCTTTTACTACTGTTGAGTGGAATTCTTTTTTAGGGTGAAGAGCTTCACATAACATCAGTGGCAGTAGCAAATGTTAAAAGTAACGGTCATGTTTGTGTCCTTATAGAACATGTGAGTTTTTGATTGTGCACTAACCCTCTAATGAGAATTACTTTGAGTTTGGTATGGCGGAAGTTTTCAAGGGTCAAGAGAGAAGGATGATATAATGTGATCAAGAAGAGTGAAGAGCTTAAGCTTGGGGATGCTCCCATGGATCACCCTAGCATATTTCAAGAAGACTCAAGCGTCTAAGCTTGGGGATGCCTTGGGCATCCCCTTCTTCATCAGCAACTTATCAGGTCATCTCTAGTGAAACTATATTTTAATTCTTTCACATCATATGTGCTTTACTTGGAGCGTCTGTGTGCTTTTATTTTCAGTATTTTATTTTTCGTATGGTCAATTTGATTGGACCCCAGCATTCTTGATTTGGAGAGAGACACGCTCCGCTTTTCATATGAATACTCATATTTTTCACTTATACTTGTTGACTATTCTTATCTAGCTATTGTTATACTTTTAGCTCCTGTTTTTCATGCATCTTTTATTCAAAGCTGTTAGTTCATTTAAAGAAAGTACTCTCTTGCTTCACTTATAATTGTTTGGAGATTTTATGTTGAAATAAATTGATTGGTGTTTGGTTGGAACAGAAAATGTTGCATGTGGTAGATGGTATAATGGAAAAAGCTTACATATTCTTGTAGATCATTGTATTGGATAATTTGATACTTGTCAATTGTTTTGGGTTATCAAGTAGTTCATGATTAAGCTTTTGTATCATGTAGTTAAAACCTATTAATGAAGAACTACCGTAAAGCTCGTTGAAATTTGGTTTGCATGTTTGGTATCTCTAAGGTCTAGATATTTTCTATTAAAAGGTTTTGGTTAACAGGGAAGACAGTGTAGAGTCTTATAATGCTTGCAATATGTTTTCATATAAGCCTTGCTGTGTCGGTTGATATCCTGTGTTTGCTTCAAATAACCTTGCTAGCCTAAACTCTGTATTGAGAGGGAATGCTTCTCGTGCATCCAAAACCTTGAGCCCAAATCCATGCCATCTGTGTCCACCATAACTACCTATATGTGGTATTTTCTTGCCATTCCAAGTAAATTTTTCATGTGCTACCTTTAAACTATTCAAACTTTATTACTACTATTTTGTGTCAATGTTTACCTAGCTCATGAGGACGGGGTGGATATCTTTATGTCAACTGTCAAACAGATTTTACCACCGGACTAGCGGCATATACATCCGCTTATCCATTAATTTTGCAAAAAGAGCTGGCTAATGGGGTGCCCAGCCCCAATTAATTACAACTTTAACTGCTTAATTCTCTTCACATTTTTGCCCTGATTTATCAGTCAAGCTCCTTGATGCTTGTCTCGAAAGTACTATTCATGAAAAGTTTTTGCTTATATGATTCAGTTGTTTGCTCATTATCTACTTGCTAGCAAACTATAGACCATTGACCTGGATCACTTCATTCATAACATGTGCTTTACAGTATTATTTGATCAAGCTTATGATTGTAGCATGTCACCTCAGAAATTATTTTGTTTTTTATCGTTTTACCTACTCGAGGACGAGTAGAACTAAGCTTGGGGATGCTTGATATGTCTCAAACGTATCTATACTTTCTGATGTTCCATGTTGATATTATACCAATTGTTACATGTTTTATATACACTTCATAGCATTTTTATGCATTTTCTGGGACTAACCTATTAACAAGATGCCACAGTGTCAGTTCCTGTTTTCTGCTGTTTTTATATTCCAGAAAAGCTAGTATGGAAATATTCTCAGAATTGGACGAAACTTGGACAGAACCTCCTATTTTTCCAGCACGAAGACGGAGTCCAGAGGAGACACGGAGGGGAGCCACGTGGCGCCCACACCATGGGGCCGCGCGGGCCCCCCTGCCACGCCGTGGGGTGGTGTGGGGCCCTCGTGGCTCCGCAGCCGCCGCCCTTTCGCCTATTTATTCCTCCCGACGCGGAAATCCTGAATACCCGAGCCATTATCCACGAAAAGTTCCAGAGACGCCGCCGCCGTCAACCCTAGCTCGGGAGGGTTCAGAAGCTCCTCCCGGCACCCTGCCGGAGAGGGAAATCATCACCGGAGGGCTCTACATCACCATGCCTGCCTCCGGAGTGATGCGTGAGTAGTTCATCCTTGTACTACGGGTCCATGGCAGTAGCTAGATGGTTGTCTCTCCACTTTATGCTATCATGTTTAGATCTTGTGAGCTGCCTATCATGATCAAGATCATCTTATTGTAATGCTACATGTTGTGTTTGCTGGTATCCGATGAATATTGAATACTATGTCAAGTTGATTATCAATCTATCTTATATGTTATTTATGATCTTGCATGCTTTTCGTTACTAGTAGATGCTTTGGCCAAGTAGATGCTTGTAACTCCAAGAGTGAGTATTTATGCTAGATAGTGGGTTCATGCCTCCGGTAATCTGGGAGAGTGACAATAACTTCTAAGATTGTGGATGTGCTGTTGCCACTAGGGATAAAATAACCGATGCTTAGCTTAAGGGTACGCCGTTAGGTCTAATGCATTTGTTTACTTTACGCACATTACTTAATGCAATTATCCGTTGCTTGTAACTTAATACCAATGCGGAACTCGGTATGACAACCTGGCGGTGGATTATTAGTCATAGACGCTGTTGGATAACGGTCTATGTAATTTGTCGTAATGCCTACATGAATATCATAGTAATCATCATGTCATATATATGCATTGTCATGCGCTCAATATTTTGTCAATTGCCCAGCTGTAATTTGTTCACCCAGCATGTTAGTTATCTTTTATGGAAAGACACCACTAGTGAACTGTGGACCCCGGTCCATTCTTTTACACTGATAATACAACCAACTACAAACACTGTTCCTTTTCATTCTCTGCAATTTACTACTGTTTTCCACACCATACGTTTAATCCTTTGTTTTCAGCAAGCCGGTGAGATTGACAACCTCACTGTTTTGTTGGGGCAAAATAGTTTGATTGTGTTGTGTGCAGATTCCACGTTGGTGATCGAGTAACGGCGCCACCAACAACCTTCCAAAGTGATTTCTTGCTCGTACTGGTTTGATTAAACCTTGGTTTCATACTGAGGGAAAACTGCTGCTACACTGCATCATACCTTCCTCTTGGGGTATCCCAGCGAACGTGTGATCCACGCAATCATGGAGCTTCTCCTTCAGTTAGTCAGTTAAAAACCGTTGAGCATTGCAACACGTTGATGTCATTGTGAGTTCCATCCATGCCAAAGAAAGCATGTCAAATCCACAAATCTTTATCAGCCACTGCTTCTAGCACGACACTGCACTCTCCAACATGACCCTTGTAAACTCCTTGCCAGGCGAATGGGCAATTCTTCCATATCAAATGCATGCAGTCGATGCTTCCAAGCATACCAGGAAATCCTCTAGCTGTGTGCCATGAGCCTAGCAGTGTCAGCTTCATTTGGTTGTCTCAAATACTTTGGCCCAAACACCGCAACAACCGCCCAATACCGATACATGGTCTTGATACATGTGGATTCAGCCATACGGAGGTAGTCGTCTACTGCATCTACGGGAGCTCCATATGCAAGAACTCTCAAAGCAGCAGTGCATTTCTGGATAGAGGAGAAACCAACCATCCCGGTGCAGTCGCTCTTCAGCTTGAAATAGTCATCATACTCCCGCACGGCCGTCAGAACGACCATGAAGAGGTTTCTGTTCATCCTAAACTGCCGCCGGAATTCCTTCTCCCCGTGTGTGGGAACGTCGGCGAAGTAGTCTTGCCACGGCGGCATATGTCCCTCCATCCGTCTACGATCTTTGTTCATCCTCCTACCCGGCTTCGAACCTCCAATCCGAGGCGCAACATTGATCTGCCCAAGCAAACCAACCATGCAAGTGATGATTGCCAAGTGTTCATCGACAACGGCGTTGGAGGCGGCATGGGCGGTGAGCAATGCGTCGGCTAGCTCGAGTTCTTCGTCGCTATCCATCTATATCAACAAAAGGTTTAGCAAAAAAACGAAGTCCCGGATTTAGGAGAAAAACAGAGCTGAGCAATGCGACGAACACCTTGCTTGCGGGGAAGTTCTCGGAGGCGACGACGGTGTAGCGCTGGACAACAAGTGTGGCTCGACGGAGAAGAGACTATAGACACTGCGACTGCGACGGGAGATATAGTACGCCGTTCCTGGCGCGGGGGGAGACGGGCGTCCAACCAGCGGAGGGTGGGTGGCGGCGCCGGCGATTCATTAGGGAGGGGCGATTCAGTAGGGAGGGGATGAGTACAGGCCGCAAACGAACGCTGGGGGAGAAAATAAAAGGGTTGGGTCGCTGACGCGTCGGTCCCGTCCGTCGGGTTTCGACGAGGCGCGGGTTGCCGCGGTTGCCGGCGGGCCCGTTTGCGTCCCTAGAATTTAGGCACGAAGCGGGGTTGCCGGACGCTGTATTGGGGTGCGCCGGCAACTTTTCCGCTATTGGGTGCGCCGCTGGGGAACGGTTTGCTGCCGGCGCGCCCAAAACGTCTATTGAGACCGGAGTTGGGCGCGCCGGTGGAGATGCTCTCAGGACCTGAACAGTTATTAGTTCACACCCTGAATGTTGGGCCCTCTCTGAATTTTGACAAAGATTGACTCTCGCGCATTAACATGCAGCAAAACTACATGATGAGATGTGGTCTTCTGTTGCGATTATAGAGCAAAATCGATGTGGTTTGACATTCAAATTCAAGGAAGGAACCTAGTAGCAACATGGCGCCTCTTTTGTGAGTTTCCGGGTGCTGCAAATGGACATTGCTATGGTTTTCAGATAACACAATTCTGAGGTAGGCCTGCCCTTGTTGGTCAGCTAGTCTCATTTTTTTTGAAGAATCAATAATGTCATAGTAAAACACATAAATGTAGACGCAGACAATGGGTCCAATGGCCAATGCCCCTATCCCATAACTGCACCTTTTTTTTTCGAGTGACCGCTATGACTCAACATGTCAGGTGGAACTGTGCACGCATCGCTAAAGCCCCACAGATATTGTCGATAGAGAGATCCAGAGATTAACGGGCTATGCCTAAGTAAATGTGGGCCTTTGGGCTTTAGACGTATTCAATCCAGTACAAACCTCAATTCGATGCAAACCCACCACCCACGATCCTATAGCCCTTAAAGGCATCTCCACTCGTTGCCCCCCAGGCCGAAAAACGGCGCTATTTTGGGTCCTAGGGGTGCGTTTCCCAGCCATGCCCAAACCCGTGATCAGGCCCATAAAAATGTAAAAAAACAAACTTGGCTCAAATTTGTAAATTTTACGCGAATTTCATACTATATAGACGAAATCCGCATAGTTCAGGCGATTACAAATATAAAGACTTAAAAAACTTAAATTTAAACTAAAACACGGCGCTCTACATGCCCAGCTGGCTGTAGAACACCATGTAGTCGCCGCCGTCGCCGTCGGAATCGCTTGGCAGCGCGTCGTGGGCGCGGCTGGGGCCTGCTTCGCCGTCGTTGCGGCCGCCTCCGACCTCGTCGTCGTTGTCGGAGTCGATGACGATGACGCCGTAACGAGCGGCGAAATCTTGACGGGCGCGGCGGCGAGCTGCCCGTGCCTCGGCCTCCTCGAGCAGGCGGCGCTGGCGCTCAACCTCCTCGCGCTCGTGCTCGGCCTTGGACCAAGCGCAAGCGAACGCCAGGTCCGCCGGGAGCACATCGTCGAACGAATTCCTCTCGGCACACTTCTGGCCGGGAAATTCCACCTCGTCGTCGGGCGCCTCCTGTTTGATGGCCGCTCGCACGTACTCGCGCGGCGCGGTCCACTCCGGCTCCGGCTTCGGCTTCCTCAGAGCGGTGGCGCTGCCTGTGTCGGGCTCCTTCTTCGGCTTCACGAGGCGCAGGCGGCCCCTTGGTGGCGAAGGGAGGCGGCGGCCGCTGTTGAGGATGATGCCGCTCGACCTCCCTCCTCGTGGCGTGTCCTCCGGCTCGGGCTTGACCCGAGCAAGCGACGGCGGCGGCGTGCTGCAGGAGGACGCCGGCGTTGATGACGAACGCGGGCCGGAGGAAAAGGAGGAGGAGGAGGCGCCGCCCATCCTCCTCGGCATCCACGAAGAACCGCGGTGCCTGGAGACCGACAGAGCCCGCGGCGGCATTGTGAGCCGCGGCCTGTTTCCGGCGTGGATGTGCTTGAGCACGAAGGTGAGCGTACGCCCTGGCGCACCCCACCAGAGCCTGCGGCCGCCGCCGTTGTTCCGGCCGGAGACGGCGCCGTTGTTGTTGGTGTCGGCGAGCTCCCGGGTGCGCTGCCGGCGGAAGTACTTCGAGGAGAAGAAGATGAAGACGGCGGGCGTCGCAGGCCTTTGACCGGCGCGGGAGCCGAGGAGATGAAGATGAAGACGGCGGTTTCACGCGTTTTTTCGTCTGCTCGCTGACAGGACGGGCCCGCCTCTATTTCGCGCGCTTTCACCCCCCAGCTGCCCCCCGGCGGCCTGGGTTTGGCCTTGGAGCGCCGGCGCAAAAAATGGCTCAAACGGCGCTATTTGGGCTCTTGGGGGGGCGAGTGGGAGAAAACGGCGCTATTTTCGGCGAACGGCGCTATTTTCGGCTCCTGGGGGGCGCTGGGGAGGGGGGGCGAGTGGAGATGCCCTAACTCCTCGACCTGTCCAGCGCAAGATCTAGCCCAGCGCTGCCGCGGTGGTAAATCCGCACGGAGATGTCGTCGTGCCGGCGAGCTTGGCGTCAACACGGAAATAAGGGGCAGGTGGATACGGAGACTAGGCATCCACACGTGATGGCGATTCAGCCGCGATTCGGCGCCGTTCCGCTGATGACAACATGCAACCATCGCCGGCGGTGCCCGCAGGCGACGATTCGACGCGGCGCTGCCTCCGCGCGACGGAAGCTCGTCGCCCCAGGCGGCGGTGGCTCTTAGCACTCACCGCTGACTCCACTCGACGGCGGCTCGTCGGACTCGACGACTGCCCTCACGCGGCGGTGGCCAGGCCGCCGCTCCCACATGACGATGGCTTGGAGTCCGCGACGCTGCCCCATGCGACATCGAATCGACGGCCGGGGCGCTAGCCAACGCGATGGCGTGTGTCTCCCAGCTTGATTATGTAGGAAGACATCGAAGCTGCGTTCTGTAGATTGCAATACCTAGTTACTTCTGAACTTGTAAACTGTTGAAGACTGCCGGCGGCGGTGACACTGACACATGGTCTGAAGTGAGAGGCAGGTCCTTGGGAGGGATGGAGCGGCCAGGGCGTCGTGCGTGAGAGCTGGTGGCGACGGGTCTGAAGGAATAGTTTCCATGGAGTCCGGTGGAGGGCGAGGGATCACGGCCGGCGGCATCATGTTCATGTACACGAGATCGTAGACGAAACTCGAGGACAGGTCGAGGAGTTAAGGGCTTTACGATCGTGGGTAATAGGTGGGGGGTTAAGTGGAAAAGTGTGTTAAGTTTTAATCAGGAGTTTCACTTCTCATCTGCTTCCTTGATTAACCATCCGATGGTCAAGCACAATAGTTTGCAGGTTTGCACCGAATTGAGGTTTACACTGGATACGTTGCCCACAGATATTGTCGATAGAGAGATCCAGAGATTAATGGGCTATGCCTAAGTAAATATGGGCCTTTGGGCTTTAGATGTGCTTTTTTTTTTAGATTGGGCTTTAGATGTGCTGGTAATGCGGTGGTGTGAACGTGGAGCGGTTTACGCCTTCTTCGATATCGGTTTACGTACTCCTCCCTTCTGTTCCCCAATATCTCCGGCATGCGGTGCCTCGTCGCGCTCCCGGCGGTCGCCGGCCCCGGCCACTGCTCCCATCTTAACCCCAGACCCCGTCGCAGAAGCACCCCTGTAGAGCTCCTCGGTCGCTGCCTCTGTGGCCGGCGCCACCTCCTCGGTGCATCCTCTGCCGCCAGCGTACTCCATGTCGCCAAACTCCCGTGCCTGGCCGCCCCACCCATCGACCCGAACGTAAGGCTCCTTCACGGCCAAGATAAGCAGCGTTTCTATCTTGTATCTGCGTTGTAAATTGGACGGCTTCTTGATCATCTTATATTTTACTTGCTGCGGCTTTGTTGCAGGTGATGCTTGAGCGTGTACACCCAGCGAGGCCGGGCTGGTACGAGAAGCTTTACGCGACGGCCATGGACAAGGGCATGGCTTCATATGAAGCCGAGGTACACAGTTTTACTCTAATGTCAACTCAACTACATCATACCCAAGTTTGTCAGCAATTGGACAGCTCTTAAGTGCTAAATAAATTTGCTGCATCCAAATTCCCATTCATTTTGCTAGCTGGGTAACGTTGTTTCTGTTTCTTATCTGAATGAACTGTACAATATGATGCCGTGAACTCTTGAATGCAATCATATCTTCAGTACGTGAATTCATGAAGAGTTCTGTTTTTGTTTTCTAGGAAAAGAGCTCACAGTCGCAGCTTCCAATTCCATTACTGAAACTGATAAAACAGAATTCGGTCCCCCCGTCCATAAACACCGTCCTTGATCCTTCTCCATAACCGTGGCCTCTGGCCTCTGCAAACGATCATAAGAACTAAAAACATAAAGAAAACATCCAACTAGGCAGTCTGTCGCAAGTCTTTTGCGAGACCGGGGATTGTAGCTTCTTTTTGTCCCGTGTTTTTTTGGCTTCTTGGCCTCCTTGTTTTTATTTTTCTAGCCTCCTTTGAGGCCTTCCTGTAAAGGAATTGCTTTCTATCTAATCGAATGGCAGAACGCCTGCCTTAAAACCTAAAAAAAAAAAGTCTTTTGCTCATCCTGTCGGCCAAAACAGCCAACAAATAACTTTTTTTTGAATGGTAAATGGACTTTTAATTAAACCGATAGCACAGCAGAATCACTGGCTATAATGTCTGAAATACAATTGGGGGCATGATCCACCCAGGTCGAGTCAGTAGACTCACTACTAGCGCCTAGTTTAGCTAGTTCATGAGCTGCTGTGCTATAGGTCCGTCTAGCAAAGGAGAACTGAAAGAGATCAAAATTCAGTAAACATAAACTTCTAGCCTCCTTCACCAATACGCCAATGGCTGATCTGTCGAAGTCCCTGCTCTTCAGAGCCTGGACAAGGTTTGAAGCATCAGACTCAAGAATGATCCGGTTGGCACCAATCTTGATTGCTCCATCAATAGCGGCAAGGCAAGCGACCGCTTCAGAGTGTAGAGGATCCCTCAAGTGCACAGATTTTCCCGACCCAGAAGCAACGAAATCGCCCGGCTGGTCACGAATGATGTAACCCCAACCACCAGAACCTGAGGACTGGTCGAAAGCTCCATCAAAGTTTACCTTCACCTGCTTGTTAGGTGGATTTGCCCATTTATGTTGATCAGGGGTTTAGGCGGGATGGCGGGCAGTTTTAGACTTTTAAAATCCACCATGTGCCTCTCCACACGATTGCAAACCTGCAGGTAGCCAAGCATGGCTTCATTAGAGTTGGCCTTGTTCCTGATATTCCACCATTCCCACATGAGGGTCAAAGCTTTTAGTTGCACGGAATCATCGGACTTCCACAGCTCCTCTAACATACTTTGAGCAGAGATGCAAGGGAGGAGTTTTTCACGAATCTCCCCGAGACCAAGAGAATTCCAGCATGCCCTAACCAACTTACACTTGAGGAAGATGTGGCCACCGTCTTCATTCAGCCTATGGCAAACCGGGCAAGCAGTATCCAGCTCGACTCCAACGCCAGATATTTTCATTCTAGTTGCTAGACTGTTATGTGCAAGACGCCAAGCAAACATCTTTAGCTTGTTGGGTGCCCGCAACTCCCAGATTTTCTTCCAGTTGAATTTGACCACGTTGTCTCCTGTATTCTCCCTTGAGCAACCCGCGTCGCGGCCAAGCCTTCTGTCACGCAGCAGGACACCAAGCTTGTAGGCGGATTTCACAGAGAAAGCCCCTTTTGGATCAAAGTGCCAAGCCATGCTGTCCTCCATGCCATCACAAATGCTAATAGTAAGAATAGCCCTTGCGTCGGCAGGGTCGAAGTGATCCATGACGAGTTGTTCATCCCAGCCGCCCATGATTGGATTGATCAGATCAGCCACCTTCGTAATTATAGACTGACCATGATGCGTTCTTGGCCGGCGAGTGTCACCTGCCAGGATCCAGGGGTCATCCCAGGCCATGATGTCCTCTCCATCACCCACTCTCCAGACAAGTCCCTCCTGAAGCAGCTCCACGCCTTTGAGGATGCTACGCCAAGTGTAAGAGATACCCGGCGAGGCAGTAGCATCCAGTATACTACCCTCAGGAAAGTATCTTGCTCGCAGCACCCTTCCCACTAGCGAATCAGGCTCCTGCAAGAGTCTCCAGCCCTGCCGGGCGAGCATGCCCATGTTGAATATGTGGAGATCTCTGAAGCCAAGACCCCCTTCAATTTTTGGTTTAGATAAGCATTGCCAACCCAACCAATGATGTCTTTCCTCTTCTTGGTTGTTCCACCAGTACCGGCACACCATGGAGCCAATGTCGTCACAAAAGGTCTTTGTTATGTCAAAACATGACATGGCGAAGAGGGGAATGGCCTGCGCAACCGCCTTGATCAGGATCTCCTTCCCTGCCCTAGAAAGAAATTTTTCCTTCCATCCCTGGATCTTCCTCCACACCTTCTCTTTTAGATAACCGAAAGCCTTGGTCTTGGACCTGCCCAGATGAATTGGTAGCCCCAAGTAACGATCATTGAAAGCCTCGTCACTAATTTGGAGGAGACTTTTAAACTTCCTCTTTGCAGCGTTAGCAGTCCCTTTGCTGAACATCACTGCAGACTTTTCTTTATTGATCATCTGCCCAGAAACATCCTCATAAAGAGAAAGAATGCTTTGGAGCTTCGCAGCGCTTGCATCGTTTGCCTTCATGAAAATGAGAGAGTCATCGGCGAAGAAGAGATGGTTGATTCTTGGCGCAGAAGGACAAACCTGCACCCCCTTGAGAGATACATCCAAATCTGCATCTTGAAGCAAGGCTGGGAGCCCCTCCGCACAAAGAATGAACAAATATGGCGACAACGGACACCCCTGGCGCAGCCCCCTTTGAGGAGTGATCACCTCCGTCAGATCTGAATTCACCTTCACCATGTAGGTGACCGTCGTAACACAGCCCATCACAATTTTCACCCAAGCTGGAGAGAAGCCCATCTTCAACATCATCTTCTCAAGGACACTCCACCCTATCGAAAGCCTTGCTCATGTCAAGCTTGACCGCAGCAAGCCCATCTCTTCCTCCCTTTTGCTGGTGCATGAAGTGGGTAGTTTCATACGCAATTAGAATGTTATCTGTGATCAGCCGCCCCGGAACAAACACGCTCTGGCTTTGGGAGATGATATCAGGCAGCACATCCTTCAGCCTACAAGCAATAACCTTGGTCACAATCTTCATAACCACATTACAAAGGCTGATTGGTCTCAAATCTTTGAGCCTGCTTGGATTATGGACCTTGGGGATCAAAACAATGACAGTCTCGTTCCAGCCCACTGGGATTTGCCCACCATTTAGAACACACAAGATTTCATCTTGAAACTTCCCTCCAACCAGGTCCCAAAAACGTTTGTAAAAAAGGGCTGGCATGCCATCAGGTCCTGGGGCCTTCAAATCTCCCATGGAGTTCAAAGCTTCCTTGATATCATCAACTGAGAAAGACATTCGCAGGAAATCATTCATTTCCTCTGTCACAACACAGGAAACTTTGGACAGAAGTTCGGCCTCCCTCGTCCCAGCACTAGAGGACAGAACAGCCAACAAATAACTGGAAACCAGACAAACAGCTTCAACTCAAACAACTGTTGTTGCCATGCATGAGAGCGCTGTTTCAGTTCTTAATATCTGAATGAACTGCACAATATGTTATCGGGAATTTATGAATAGAACCATATCTTAAGTATGATAGTCTGAACTCCGGAAGAGTCCCGCTGACCAGTATCTTTCTTTTGATCCGATAAGGCGATAAATATCAGAAGCAAGCACATGGAGTGTTGTTGCTTGTCAATACATGATCACTACTTGGTCGACAATTTTAGCTTTTCTACTAAAATACAATAGTATTTTCATCAGGAACACAGATTTGATATTTACACCGTTCTGTTATCTCACTAAATATTTCACCTGGTGAAGTTTGCAGATTGCGGAGTATAAACTAAATCTCTTTTCCCAATTTTCTGCCGCTGGGAATAACATTCTGGAGATTGGTGTTGGAACGGGTCCCAACTTAAAGTACTATGCAATTGCGGATGGGGTAAACGTAACTGGGGTGGATCCTAACATGTACATGGAGGAGTATTCTAGAGCAGCAGCAATCTCTACAGGACTTCCATCATCAAGCTTCACTTTTAAAAGAGGGGTATGGAAGTATGATGCCTTGTTGTCGTCGACTAGGTGTATATGCCTATATTTTATTTCAGCATGACAACTGTTTTCTATGCTTGCTTCTACTTAGGTCGGAGAAGCTTTGCCAGCGGAGGACAATTCAATGGATGCAGTTATTGGCACACTGGTGATGTGTTCTGTCCAGGACACAAATATGGCACTCAGAGGTACTCCAATCACTAACATACGAAAACTTCGGATACTTTCTTAAGGCAAAATATCTGGATCCTCACGGGGATACTTTTCTCTCGTTTAGTAGGCCCTGACCTTTATGGATTTTTTCTTTTTGCTTCTGCCATATTATGTTTGCTTCTCCTATATCAATATAAAAGACAAAACTTTTGCCTCGTTTCAAAAAAAAAATGGGCTAAGGAAATGCCAACCAGGACAAATTCTCTGTACCATCAAATCATCATCCAACTGACAAAACGCGTTAGTGTGCATTAATTCGGTAATCGAAATATATTATGTAAGATTAAATCGTTAACCGAGTTATCCTTAATTGATGCACTAAGATCTCTTTTAAAATAAATCAAGAATATACTGTTCTATATCTGCCGCCACAGGGTGCAGCCAACTACAGGGTATCCCCGACCTCTACATTCTTAGAATCTTAGTTGCACTGATGTGAGTGCCTCTGTTGCGTAGAGTATAGGGATGGTTCACCGGCTGGTGAGAGCGTCGCCTGCGGGTTGGTGCCGTGACTGACGAGTTGAGATGGTAGGGGTAGATCAGTGAATTTAGGGATGTAGGGATTTGCAATTGGAAGATTGTGGGTTTATTTCTGCTTTGACCAAAAGACACGGATACACGGATAGGAGGGCCAACACCAGGTAGCCTGATGCATACAAACCCACTAGAAACTTAAGACTTGAGTAGTCTGTTTTGACTCTGACACGAACTCACATTACCCTATTCATTTATTCCGGCTAGACTGCTGCAGTGATTGGACTGGAACTGGACTCTAATTATGGCAAGTGCTACTTGACGTGCTACTAGCGCCACAAGATGCACACAGACACACGATTATTACAAAATAATATGAAAACCCTGCCAAAGTTACAAGAAATACCAAAAACAAGGTTACCTAGCAAAAGCAACTGAAAGTAGAAAGCCAATTGCCGAAGAGACCACACTTATCGGCACAAAACCTAGTACAGAATCTCCATTTGTGCTAGGCCACGGCCTTCAGGGAATGATAAAGACGAAAATAACTGATTATAATGCTCATTGTAGGGCATTGATATATTGCAATATGACTCTTGATACAAAATGCAGAGTTTCCACAGTAATGTTGTGGCCAACTAGTAGCACAAAGTAAGAATTGTAAATTGACTAGAACGTTATGTCATCATTCTTGTCTAGTTAAGTCAATGCCTTTCCCTTAGGAGTACCATTTGCATTAGTGAATTATGATGTGTGGTGTAATTACAATGCATGTGCTTCTGTTTTTATAAGTAAGTGCTACAGATTACTCTTGGCTTCCATTTTACGTATCACCCTTATCTTTTCTCCCAAAGTGTGAAACTACTGCCACTAGAAACACCCAAGTAGAGGTTGTTGGCTCCATACATAAGTCTGTTTCTTTCTTATGTGTTTAAGTGCTACTAATTGAAGTCATACTTGAGTTTCATCTGCATCTTTTTTCCCTCTCCACCTTACAAGAACTCAAGAAGACATATCAGCAATGCTTTAAGATAATCAACTCATACTTCATTTGTTTTCCCTTGGATTCCGCACTTTATACGTGGTACAATAAAACCACTATATTTTCTATTTTAAAACCCTGGGCATTTCACTTCCGCAGAAATAAAGAGAGTCCTTAAGCCGGGTGGCCTCTACCTATTCATCGAGCATGTTGCCGCACCAGGTACCTTCAGCTATTGACATAACGCTGTGCACTTGCTGGTTGCCTGGTTAAACGTACATCCTGTGCATTTCTTGATCCCCTGGTCCATTTTGTTTTAATCGTAGATGGTTCCTTACTTCATTTCGTGCAAGGTGCCCTTGATCCTCTTCAGCAATTTGTGGCTGACGGGTGCCACCTCACAAGGAAAACAGCTGAAAACATTCAGGACGCTGGGTTCTCAAGCTTGAGCTTGAACGCGGTGCGCCTGTCATCCGCGTTTATCATTAGCCCCATGTTTATGGAGTAGCCTGTAAATGACATGTTCTGCAGACCTGGGATTTGCGGGAGTTACATTTTTTGTACGGTGGCTTTTGTGATATCTTGCGATGGTTGCATCTTGCACGAGTTGCACTGGCGCATTTCTGCTCTTCTAGGTTGGTTTGTTTGGGCTGACAAGCTGAAATGGGCTAATTGGGCCTTCTGTATAGGCTAGAAAACCTTTGCTCTTCGTGGGTAAAAGACACATTCTGTTAGTTGGGCTTCGTCTGTAATGTTTCAGCCTGTGGGTTGCTCGGCTGGCGTTTGTTCCATCTACGGTGACGACCGAGAATAATAGTCGACAAATCTAAAGGAAAAAAAAAGTTTTTTTTAAGGATAGTTGACAAGAACGAGGAACTAAAATTGTTTCGACTCTCTCAAAGTATTTCCTTCAGAATATATACGTCTCGTTTCTCTACCAAAGTCGGATAGTTCTCTTCTGAGATTCTCGGCAAACGTACTGAAATAGATATATTGATTTGTTGTATTCTTCTGTAGTTCAGGCAATAGGTAAGGACTGAGTTTGGCAATCACCTTCATAAGCTACACCTTTGATACATTCTTCTTCGTTGTTGATGTGCAGGAAAAATACCATACCCTACATGCACAAAGCCTCCATGAGTTGTTTTTCCCAATGCTTCTCATCCCTAAGGTCCAACCATAACTAGATATCACTCGGAATCTATGGCAACAAGATAATAATCTAGAACTTTGTTTGCTTCACTTCATTGGATGTCTACGATATATATATAGAAGAAGAAAAATGTATGATGCCAAACATAAGTAGGTGTGGCCTTCCTCGGATGCAACAACCGTTTTAAATTGTCCAAGTACAATGGTGTAAAAGGAAGTAGTTTCAATACTACCAAGTGGAATTTTTTTGAACCTTTACCGCCAAGTGGATTGACGCACAATGAAATCATACAATCTCGTAACGAGTTATAAAGCACGGAAGAAGTCGAAAAAATGACTTTCACTTTGGCTCCTGTACTACAATAACCCTTTATTTAGAATTATTAAAACAAAATATAGTATAAAGTTATAAGAAAATTTGGAGAGAAAAACTAAGTGTAGTAATGCATCATACAAGCATGCAGTATCACAATACGTTGTATTAGGCTACCCAGAAATGACAAAACCTTATGTGTATTTTAGAGATTTGAAAGTATGTATACTTAGATCCACATATTTGTCATTTTCGTGTATCATCATACACAATATTTACAACTGAGACTATACACATTTGTGGAATACATTATTGACAACATGCATTATTTTATTTACGATTTTCAAAACTTGTAAATACGATTTTAGTTTTTTGGCTTAAATAAAAGGACTATTGGAACTCTCGGGATCCAGAAAATCCCACTGACAAGAAATCCATCTACATAGAATTCGATATTCATCTAAACAAAGTAGTCATCACTGAGAATTTTTCTTTATGGATCATGAACATATTCTGATGGATGCACGGAAAACCGACACTTTTTGTGAACTACAATAAATAAAAATGAAAATGGCTCATGCTGATATCGTGCATGCAGTATTGTGTGTGACACGTTAGGATGACTCCAACGGGGCGACGCATCGAGTCCGCGCGCCTCCGTTCCTGTCCACGGGGCCAAAAACACGGCCCAACGGGGCGACGCAAACGGAACGCGGTCCGTTTTTTGGTCCGCCGCGACGCATCCCTGGACCAAATTTGGGTCACCGATGTGTCGGGGCGGACGCGCGGCGGAGTGAAAACGCGTCCGCGCGTCCACGCGTGGCGTCCGCCCCGAGCCCACATGTCAGCGACAGGGCACCGGTCAGCTTCCCCCTGGCCCAGTCCTTTTTAATGCCAGGGGATAGGGACGGCCAGCCCCCACCAACCCCACTTCACTGCCCCACTGCCGCACCGTCTCCGGCGACCAAACCCTAGCCAAACCCTAGCCCACTGCCACCGTCGCAATGCCGCTCCGGTGGCCTGGATTCGGCAAGGCCAAGAATGACGGTGAGGCGGGGTCATCCTCTGGCCGCCGCCGCCGCCGCTACATCTCACCTCCCCCTTCCCCACCTACTGATTACTCCATCCACGTTGGAAGGATGAATCTAAGCGGAAATCTACTAGCTTGCGACTAGCGTACACCAGGTGACAAGGGTTATATTTGCGAAAACCCGCAAATAGAGTCGGTGTCCACGCGAGAAATTGCAAACCCTTCGCTAGACTCGACGCAGCTCCAATTTGTACCAGCTGATTACTCCGTCAGTTACTAAATAGTATAAAATGTTTTATGTGTTTCACATATTAACCAAATGCGGATTGAAGTAAGTAAACATACACGATAAAACATGGCTACATACATGTGTGAATATGAAAAAGTCTAGAACATGTTATATTTATTTTAGGTACGAGGAGCGAGTAATTTCGAAAATTTGTTGGGGGACAAGCTACTACTACTCCAGTAGCCTAGCGGCATGGCTGGGACAGAACAGAAGCAACGTCCACGCGCTACGGATGTCCGTGAGCGACAAAGCTAGAGAGGAAAGGACGGAACGAAGCGTACGGCGCTATGGCTCGCTTGCGGAGGCACTAGGTCGTCTCGTCTATTCGTCGGCCTTGATCTTCAACGGAGCGGCGACGTTTCGTCACGTTTCAGATGATCCGACGGTTGCTTGCTGCTGTTGTCGTCGCTGTTGGTTCAGTACTTCGATGCCAGACAGCAATTGCATTGTTCAAAAAAAAAAAAAAAAAGGACAGCAATTGCATGTCGCGAGTTGGCGGCCATATTCTCGGAACACCAAAGTTCTGTACAGGGACCTTTCCTCAACAGCAACAAGGCCTTGCAGCTTTTTTTTTTGACGGATCAAGGCCTTGCAGCTAACCCACTCGGGCATCCGGGTTCACCTTTTCTAGGGCAAAGCCCAATACATTTGCGGGCCTTCACTTAATTTATTGGGCTTTCCACGATTCGTTGGGGTAGAAAATGTCACGAGTTTCATTTCGAAAAAAAAAGATCTCTTTTGTTTATTTCAGTTTTGTCCATACGGACATACGGTAGGACAAAAGTGGCGTCCTCATCACCACCGTGACACTTAAGTAGGTTAATCGCCATAGAGAGGAGGGACCGAGAGAGGATTAGACGCTAGCCTTAGCATAGAACGCTTCTAATTTCGCTCCATCTCTCTCTTTTAGAAGGTGGCTCGGGCAGCAATTTTGCCTTGTCAATCCGTCAACGAAATTTCAGCTCCTTTTCGATTCAAAATGCAGACTTTTCATTATAGCTAGCATGAATTAAATGAATGTGCTTGCGTTCTCTTCGATTCCCGCCATTACCCGAATTCGCACTAGTGTTTGCAACGCCCCTGGCGTGATGAGGAATCCATTCTTGCAAACAAACACACACATAGGAGCACCTTTTCCCAAATCAACAGCATGCATGCTCTATTAGATCTCAGCTAACCAGGAGTACGCCAAATCAACCAACCCATTTTCGGCTACCGGGTTGATTGGGGGCTACCCCGGTTGTCGTTGCATGACTATGCCACCCAATACTTTTGAGGGAAGTCGCGCCCGTCCCATCGCAAGCACCTACATTGTCATGATCACATTAGTCCTTCGAGTTGGTACATATCTTGAATTCAGTTATCTCGGTTGATTCGAATTCGATATCGGTTTTGACCTAACAACTTCTGTTTGCTTTAATCAGAATAGTTGAGAACAAAGTGGTGAATGGGTCCCGGATCAGCGACGTGGCATGGGTATTTGCCATCAAGACTTGTAAAGGAAATACTCTACTTTTGGAAGAAGAGTAACAATTATTCTTCATATTCTGAGTCATAGTGCAGATGGATAGTAATTACGACCTCCCTTTCGGTTTGCAAGGCTCCCTCGTATTTTGGATCAATTTTTGGTCATGAACTATGTGTACTATATAACAAAAAAATATACTACCATTGAAAACTTCTTTCAGTTTCGAATCTAACATTATACAATTTGTGGCATATGGCATACACTTTTCTAATCAAATTCGTGGTCAAAGTTTGACCCAAGATACAACACGGCTTACAGAAACCGGAAGAGAGGGAGTACATTGCAGCCACGTTTACATATGTGAATACAACACTTGTCACAAGAGATAGCAGTTGTGTTCAAGCATCATTAGGTCTTAGATGCACCTCTATGCATCAAATTAATTGTCAGATAACACGATACCATCTTGATCACTATCTTCAGTCTGCAACTCGAACTAACATCTATACTGAAAATTGCAGCATATTTCTATTGTAAACTCACAAGGCACTCTGTTGACGCAGCCTGCCTTTTGGGCCTAACTCCTGCAAATTTGTTGTACCTTCGCCATTTCGCTCAACTGGAGGCAGTCACGCGCCCATGAAATCAAACCCAACTGCGAAATACATGATAGACTGGGGCAGTAAAAAGACGTAGAAATAATCATCTCTGCACAAGTAGTCGTAGCATGCAGACATCAGAAGAAACACTCCAGTCCATAGCTCAAGGCAATGGAACCTGATAAGAACCAGAGATAAAAAAGTTAGCATGTTAATAAACGAAATGCGTCGATCTCAGAAGAAAATGAAGTGAATTTTTATTCCCTTGTTGATCAAGAAATCACCTGTCTTTGAAACGTCGATTCTTCTTAGTACGTACGACCGATTTCATCCTCTGAGCGTTTCCCAACTTCTGTGTGACGATCCACTCGTTAGCCCTTCCCGCTTCGAGGAATCCGATCATGAGGGCTTTGGAGCGGTGCAATGCCATAACGTTCTCAAATAAGAACCACAGTATAATGAGATGGATTGACCTGCAACACATGTAGTAGATGAGCTTTATGACCTTAATGAGCTGATCATTGTGATCTCTGACTGCCAAAAGAAAAATGTTGGTGACACGCAATTTTGTGTTATGTTGCACAGCTATAGTGATCTAACCCTGGAGTCCCAACTGAAGTGAGAAGATTGATAGCTGCAGGTATGTAGATCAGTTCCCACACCGGAATCTGGATCTCTGGAAAGAAAACGCTGATAGGAAGCAGGATGCTGAAAAAGAAGAAGGTGTAGAACGACCATACAATCCTCCGTGCTATGAAGAAGTTGTATATCATGTATAATTTCTTCCAGATTGACACTTTCTGCATTGCAAGTTACGGAGGTAGCATCAAAGGGTTAACATAGAGTTATCGTTCGGTGCTAGTGCTAGAATCTTCCAGCTGAAAATCTGAAATACAAACCTTGGCAGCAAGAATTTCCCAGAACATTTTCTTTAGCAGGAGCGCAGGTCCGCAGGACCAGCGATGTTGTTGGGACCTGTAGGCCTTCAGAGAGCTCGGCAGTTCGCTCTTTACCTAAAAGTGGAAGGAAGAACCGATTGTTGGATCAATCTGCGATAGACTATGTACAAGAATGGTCATATGATCACGGCAGGATATGATTGATCTAGGGAAGTACCTTAATGCTACCAGTGTAAAGAAACTCCCAGCCCCCGAGTCCTGCTCTCAGTGCCAAGTCCATGTCTTCGGCAGTAGTGCGGTCCTCCCAACCTCCCGGCTCGTCGATCGCTTGCTTTCTCCAAACTCCAGCAGTTCCTGCGTATACATGACAAGGAAAGGAAACGTTCTCAAACATAAGTAAATCTGCAAAAGTGTGATAGCTACACACGGAGAGATCAGGTTACCATTGTAGCCAAAGAAGTTGCAGAGGGAGGAGCCTGCTTCCTGCTCCACCTTGAAATGGTAGTCCATCGACATCTCCTGCATTCTCGTCAGCAGGCAATCGTTGGCATTCACTACAAGGCAGCTTAAACGAAATTTCTCTCAGCATATGGAAGTTGGGCAATGACTAGTACATGTAATAATTTCTTCCTAGACAAGACCAGAACAATCCTAACGGCTTCTTTGGATTGCAGGAGAAACATATTATCGAGGGTTTCACATGAGGTGGATTCATACAGGATTTCAGAACACAGAAATTTTGCAACTAATCTCTTTGGATGGTGCATAAAAAATAAACCCATGAGAAGACTGAAAGGGCATTAGACTTTTAAAAGGAACATTAGAATGAGGTATGAGCTCATATTCAAATTCCTATTAAATTTGGGCATAAGGATGGATTCCAAGAAAACTCTTAAGGATTGAAATCCCACAAAATTTCTACGAAAATCCTACAATCCAAAGATACCCTAAGCAGCTAAAACAGTCATAGAAACAGAAGCCGAAGATACATCTTCTTCCTTTTCGATACAAAGGTGCTATTGTGTTTTAAATTCTTATGCAGGTCAAAAGTAACATTAACTGTCTCAGCGAGGCCATAATGCGGAACGTTTGGAAAGAAAGAAACCGGCACATCTTCACTCAAGGCTCCCTTTCAGTTCTGGAGGTTGCCTATCTAGCAAAGCTGCAAAGTAAGACATTAATCAGAGAAGACTGGCTACTCATCCTGAAATGTAACGCTCGGGTTGTGTTGTTTCTCTATTTATTTTTCCATTTTTGCTCTTTTGGGCATTTTGGCCATGTAACTTATCTTGAACTATTTTGTTGTTTTCCTCGGGTTGTGTTGTTTCTCTATTTCTTTTTCCAGTGTTTGCTCTTTTGGGCATTTTGGCCATGTAACCTTTCTTGAACTATTTTCTTGTTTTCCTGTCTTAATGAAATGGGCAACGGTCCTGCCCATTACGTATTGTTTTCTCCTGCATGTCTTCTATAGACAGCACAAAATACATATTTGACCATTTTTTTAATAAATTGCAATTGTCAAAGATATGATAAGAGATATCTACAAATACCTCATAGGCTCTAGAAATTCTACTTAGTTACACCTAAGGCAAACAATGATTTTAGACTAGTATGTTCTATTTACTACAACTAAGATACAAAACCATACACTCTATAAACATGTATTGCCATATTCATTACACCTTAAACTTTTACGGTTCTTCTTAAGAAATATGTAATGATACTAAAAATGGGCCCTAACGCATACATATGTTGGATTACTCACATATGTGCCACAAATTAATTGACATAGACATAATTTTTTATTTTCAGTTTACTTAACTCAGGTATAGGGAGCACAAGTTAACCGAAAAGTTTTCAGGGACCTTGTTAATCGAAAGAAAAAATCCATGTCAAAAAGAACGTTTAAACTTGGTGGAAGTGTAGTTGCAACTTTAGCCGTCAAAACAATATAACCATTAAAACTGTATCCAAGAAATTAGCACGAACTTATATATGTGGTCGCTTTCGCTAACCACAACAGGAAAATATAGTGAAGTCCATACATTTGCATAGAAATAAAGAAGTTCAGTATAAATAACCAACACAGATTAATTTAACAATTGTCTTGGACCTAGCTTTATCTTCGATGGTTTCAATTCAAGAGTGCGCGAGTAGTAGCGTGTCGTGAGAAGTTGTATGAGATGACAAATGAGAAATTAACTCTAGCTAAGGAAAAGCTTCATTGCATTGCAAAAATAAAACATTAGATTACGTGTGCAAATACTTTATTAAATTAGTTTTTTTTATTTCAACACTTTTCAATAGAAAAAATGTGTTTAGTATGGGCATTGTATAGAGAAGAGATACAAGTCAAATGATACACTATACATGCTTCGTGCCAGCTCCCACGTCACTGCATTTGGGCGACACAGGAGACAACGACCTAGTTGTCGCCCCTCCGTATCATTGATCTAGCCTCACTGACGCCTCAGAAAGCAGGTGGGAAATCCTGCGGTGCTACCCAGGACGGTGATGCTAGGTGGTGCTCCTGTTCACGCGTCGTGGGAGCAGGGTCAGACTCCTCATTCTTTGATTCTGTCGAGCTACGATGGCGCGTAGTGGCCGCGACACGGCATCCGAGTGGAGCACGAAGCTCTATGGCAGAAGGATCTATAGATGGATGGAGCAGCGCGTCAGGCAGGCTAGATCTAGGCATGCGGTGGGCCGACCCGACGATTGAGCGTGTCACCTGTGGCACAAAGGAGGAGGCGTGTTGACAGGACACCGGAGCGGTGACTCCAGGATGGAGGTGGCGTCCACGCCATGCCTGTGTGGGCAACAAGTTGATGGTCAGCGGCACATCCACCCTCTTGTTTGCTGCTCACATAGTCCATTCTACCTTGTAGGGCATGGTGGTTGGATTACACTCCCATTGAAAGGCCTGCACCGTTGCGGTTGATGGTGACGACGATGGTGTCTTTCGGTATCATTCTCCTTCTTATTTATGTCATTGTGGAGCTAAAATTCTGTACCGACGCGAGTGTTCAGAGGATCTTCAAGTGAAAACCTAAACTCGATCAGAGCGGGCGGCGACAACACACACGTCAATGCCTAGCATTGCTATGCACGAGTTTAACGTTCCACCTCTGAATTGTAGTACCATTGTTCGTTAAGTTGTTCCGCTAAATTTGTAAAGTTTTTTTTGGTGTGTGTGTGTGTGGGGGGGGGGGGGGTTGGGTCTTCGGAGTTTAGGATCTGTTATGAGAGGCATAGTCTTATCTCATAAGAGCAAATGATTCCATTACCGGGGGGTAATAGTGAGGCCCCGCAACACGGAAAAAATGGCTCAGTGTGTGGCACTGCTCCTAAAGGTTAAATAGATAACACCGAGAGAGGCGGTCAAATTGGGCGTGCAGAAAAGAGATCCCGCTCCCGTGCGACCACGCTAGGCCAAACCGGAGCCCCTACCGTCCCTGTCGAGGCTCCGTCCTCCAGCCATCCCCTCCTCTTTTTGCTACGAGGGGCGTTGATGGGCAAAGCCAGGGCGGCGCCTACTCCGTCTACTCTGGCGGAGACTCTATGTTGCTGCTGCATGGTTGGCGGCGGCGACTGGAGGAGATCCCGATGTTGGCCTAGATGGCTCTAGCGTGCCAGGGCCGCTTCAGCAGGCGCGTAGGCCGGCTGCTGCGGCGACACACAATGTCATACCTAGGCTTGCTGCCGGCCCACAGTGCGAGGACACCGGGGGAACGGCCCTAGACATGGAAGTAGCATCCTCCTTCTCCGGAAGTGGTCGTGTGGTTGGGGGCGGTTGTGGCAGATCTAGGGATCCCGCACCTCATTCGGTGGTTCACACAACTATGGGTTTGGGGAGGCGAGATTGCTGGTGAAAATGAAGCTTTGACTTCAGTCATGGCACGTGATGACGACGTTAATGCGCCGCTACCTTGTTGAAGCCTTCGTCGTTGCAGTAAGTGGCGTCGTGTGTTGGTGGGAGTTCGTGGTACACGGCCCGAGCATCGAACTTGTAGGTGTAGTGATAGTTGTCGCCAAGAAGGTGGTTTTGGCTTGATCGATATACTTGTTTATAAGTCTTTGCTGAATAATATAATAAAAAATACTGTGTGCATCATTTTGATTGAGTTGCCGGAGGTTTAAAGCTCCTTTAAAAAAAAAAAAAAAAACACAAAGACACACTCCCTCCCTTCTTCTTAGCCCCTATGGGGGGGGGGGCTATATGATTTCCTTCAGGTGTTCATTATTAGCAGTAGCAGGTGAAATACACACGGGCGTGTAAACTGGACGTTTGAGCTGCAAATCTAGCGAGAGGGCTTTGTTTTACACGCCCATCAGCGTGTATGCACTATTTCCTCGTTGAGCTTGTTTTTTCTGTCACGCCGCCCCTGTGCCTCCGTGCTCGCCGGGCAGCCGGCCCCTGCCACCACCGGAAGGGAATCTCGCAGGCCGAATCAAAGTTCCACCGTGGTACAAGTACGGTTGTAAGTGAGAAAAAATGGTTCACCTTAGTATGAAAAATGTTCACAATGTAGAAAGTCGTTCACATGGTACAAAATCGTAAGGATGAGATCACTTGAATAATGAAAATTAATCTAATTCTCAGTCAAATTAAAATTATCAACACTCAAAGAAAAAATAATAAATAAAGAAAAATATGACAATCCACTCAGAAGTACACAGGACAGATCTTTTACAAACTCCTTTTTTTTCAAAACAAAAACACCGGCCTCTCCATCAGTCCATGCATACGGCTCTACTCTCAGAGCATATTCGCAGCATACGCAACATGTCTGCAGACCGAATCGCTACATGATGCAAGGGAGAACGGAGAAGACACATAAGCGATCTAGGTTTTCGTCCCCCTCGCCGGAGCTACCGCCGGTACGGCCAGCGTTTGGTGTCCATTATGGCCTTGGAGCTACGGCGGGCCACGAACCTCATCGGCGGGAGGACAGTCATTTCTTTTTTAGATAATTTCAATGTCCTTTTCAGAATGGTGAGGTGGCGTCAACATTTTGAAGTCAGAATAAGGTCCTCCGTGCCCATCCCCGCTCCGCGAGGCGCCTAGTATCGGTAGAGGGCGTGTGGAGTTGTCTTCCCGACCGGTCGGTGTGCGGAATCATTGGTGTGGTCGCAAGTCTAGCTTTTCTAGTCTATTATTCTCATCTATGTCGATTGTTGCTTCCTGATACGCCGATCCGTTGTGCCCTTACATGATGAATTGCCGTTTGCTCACTACAATAATCTTTACTATGACAAGGTTTGTCTGACTCTGATTAGGGAGGGGCGAGGACGATGGCACGCCTTCGGCTCGTTACCATGCCTATAGTCGTCGCTACATGGTCTAAAAGCCTATTAATAATTTCACTGTTTTTTAGATTTCATTACAGATGCTGATGATTATTACTAAATCGGTGTATCTATTCGAAATACAAAAACCACACGCAATTCGTGCCTGAAAAAGAAATATCACAGGAGTATTGTTTTGCAGAAAAAATGCACAACTTTTCTACGTTCACTCGACGAAAAGACCAGCACCAAAGAGTACGAGCTGTGTTACGCGAGACTCACCGAACTCCCAGCGGGCCTGCAGGAGCGCGAGCCCAGGGTTGTGGACGAGGAACGGCACGGTCCGGGCGAGGAAGTCCGGCGAGGGCTGGAAGTCGGCGTCGAACATGGCCACGAACTCGCAGGTCTGCACGTAGCCATGGCGCATCCCTTCCTTGAGGTTCCCGGCCTTGTACCCGGCCCTGTCCTTCCTCGTCTCGTACTTGATGTTCACCCCCTCCTTGGCCCACCTCTCACACTCCTTCCTCACCAGCTCCTGCCCAAGATCATCACACCCAACAAAATCAAAGATCCAGTTGTGTTGTGTGCATGCTTCGTTGTAGATTTTGCTGTTCGATCAACCGCAGTTTTACGGCTTGGATTTGGCTCGTCGGTGAAGATTAACTGCGAGTAATATTAACCAGCAGGGGCTTCAGGAGATCTCACCTTGATGTCGTCGTCTGTGGAGTCGTCCAAAACCTGCACTATTAAGCGATCTGCCGGCCACGTGAGCCTGCAGGCTGCCCCGATTGATAGGTGGTACACCTGAAATTTCACACCTCTGTCGGTATCAGGAGCTATACAAAGATTGCCGACAATAGAAAAGGGACCATGCTTAATTAGCTCCGTAGTCAAGGATCATCCCTGTTCCACTGCTAACTAACCGCTCATACCCCCGGTAACATGATGAAACCTACTTCTTCAGATTACAGAACTTAAGAACTACTATATGACCACTGCTAACTGAAAGCTTGGCAATTTGGAGAGATGCTGGATGTGACAAAAAGCTGGTGGTGAGCATTTGGCACACGCTAACTGAAAGTTCTGCTCACTATATGGCTACTGCTATCTGAAAGATCTGCGATCTTTAGGAGCGCGACAAAATGCCGGAGATGCCCGTTTGGCACACGCTGAACATCCGACAGAGCATGTTATTACTGCCAAAATGAGAAACGAAGACAGAATTTGTTCACAGGTTCAGAGAGCTCGAGCATGCTACAAGCAACCAAGCATTCAGAAGAGAGCCATACCTCCTTCTCGTTGTACATGGGGATCTGGACGAGAACCATGGGGAAGGCCGAGGAGCCAGCCTTGTCGTCCTCCGCGATAGGGTCGCACTTGTACAGCCTCCGCGGCCGCCGGCGGAGCACCTTCACCGCGGCGCTGATCACCCCGAGGAACACCTTCTCGGCGAGCAGGATCACGGACATGACCACGCACAGCGCCACCGCGGCATGGAGCAGCGGCACGAGGAGCTCGGCCCTGACCTGACGCCACGCCTTGAAGATCAGCTCCAAGACGGGGGAGACGAAGGGCCGGTCATCCGTGCGCAGGAGGGCGTCGCCGACGGCGCGCAGCGCGTTGCCACCTGCATATCGGCCGGCGAGTGAGGATGGTTACACTGAGAAACTACTGACTGTTATGATCTTATCTGATCAGAAGAAAGGAAGTAAATGGAATGTATCGATGTATTCTAAACGTACCTTGCATGGCTCTGCCGCGCGCCTCGGTTCAGCCCTTCAGTTCCTTGCTAACTTATAAGCTGCAATCAGCAGTCATCAGTACTCAGCAGATATTTATGCAAGTTACTGAGTAGTACGGTTGATTCATTCACCAGAGAAAACAACATATGTAGACAGTGAGTTTGTCGGGCTCTGTCAGCACATTTCCTATCGATGGACCCCTACCCTTTGCTACACACGAAAATAGATGCGTTTTCCCTTCGTGTTAGTAGCACGTTGCCATGTGACCTCTGACAGCATATGCTAATTTTGTGGCCGTGGTCAATTTGATTGTCGTGTGCGAGACTTGTGTCCCATCCCATGCTCACTAGTGCGTGATCTACTTGCACGAGGGTATCTGATGTTACGTACGCCGGTGCAATTCATCCAATGTTAGCCGCAACGTGTTAGGTACACCGGGATAAGTGTTGGTTAGGAGGGTGGTTGTACCCTAAACTCATCAGAGTTCATATTCTAAGTTTGACACTGTTGTTTCTAATTTAGGCGGAACATTCTTTAATCGGAGGCGACGTTCTCATCGAAGGCAAGGCTAAGTATGGCAATGGGGTGGGTTTAGACGGATATATCATATCCAAATCCATCGGCCTTAGTATGTCCTGCCCACGAAACTATTCATGGGCATGGATGTGGCTTGATACGGATCACAGGGGATGATCCTATGATTGTTGTCCCGATCTTTCACAGCGAGTACCCGGATAGAAATCTCTCAATAACGATCGATGAACGTCACCTGAAGACGAGGAACGAATCCGGCAAGCAACATGATGGAGATCACCACGCGTCAAACCAAAGCACGACAATCCTTGATAAACACAAGAACCTCCGCAGCACTTTATTCGATAAACGGCATCGCCGTCCCCGGAGGGATGCTTCACCACGGAAACACAACACAATAGTTTTTGACTAAAATTCTGAACTCCCTAAACCCTAAGGCGCCTGGCTCCTTTTATGGAGGATGGGGCGCCCAGCTACTTGGGCCGACTTGGTTCGGTTGGACAGGCCCAAACCGAACACACACACATAAAACTTATTACAATAGCAGCGACACAAATAAAACTCACACGACACAACTAATGACACACCTAGCTTGGTGGAGTCCTGAAATTGGGTTTCACCTCCTCCGTCATGCCCGTATCATCCTCCCCCCCTTCAAAAAGCGTTGTCCCCAACGCGTGAGGGTCTGCTCGAAAAGGTGGCGGGATAGAAACAATAGCACCACGCATGTTCTCCGTCTTCAAGTCTTGCTTGCCTACCACACCACATCCTCCCTCTCGGCCTGCTTGACTTGATTTTCTTCTCCATATGAACTGTGACGCCACCATCTTTTCCTTGCTGCGCCGCGGCAGAAATCTGGCCGAAACTATACCAACGCGTGCCGCGGTAGGAACCTGAGTGTAACCTTGCCGTGGCAGCGATGTAGCGCCAACCTGCCCTCCCTTAGGAACCCTTGCTGGAGCCTTTGGTCGCTGAACATGAACCTTCGCTGGACGACCTTGCAAAGTGGTAATGCCCGGGCCACACAACTGACGAACATGTCCATCTTTCCCTCTGTGCATCCGCACTGCTGCTCCAACAAAACGCCTCACAGATGGCCTGACAGAGCTGCGACCGTGTACTCGTGGTACCACACGCACCGAGACACGTTCAGCACAATCATCATCGGTCTAAACACCTTTGTTAGCACCAACTGGAACACATGCTGCAATATCCTTCCTCTCATCAATAAGAGGCTTGCCTTCAACCGGCTTGTCACCAACAAGAACAACTGGCTCGTCATCTACATGCACGGCTGAATCCGTTTCAGTATCAACGCTCCTTGCATCATGCTCCTCTTGCTGCAATTTAACTAGCCTTGGCTTTGGCTTAGCTTTATGCAACTTCTCCTTGCGCACCACTAACTCTACATCGGACTGAATTTGATCATCTCTCATAGGTTTCAAAGTCCGCTGTTTACCATCATGCACAAAAGAATATGTATTTGCTCTCCCAGCATGTGTGACATAGCGATCATACTGTCATGGACGTCCAAGTAATAGTCCACATACCTCCAATGGCAACACATCGCAGTCTATCTCGTCAACATAATCACCAATTGTAAATGGCACACGTACCTTATGAGTAATTTTCAGCATACCACAGCTATTTACCCACTGAACATGCTTAGGTTCTGGAATACGCCATGTGGATGAACCCAAACTGTCCACAACTGCCTTACTAATGCCATTACAGTAACTACCACTGTCAATAATAAGTTTGCATGACTTCTCCTTAATAGTACACTGCGTCTGAAACAAAGTCCAACGCTGGCCTCTATCCGCTGTCATACAAACATCATCCTGTACTCTCTTGAGTTGCATATTCAGCCCTCTCAATGGTACAACCTCTTCTGGAACGACCACCCTGTCCTTTTCCTCAATTGGTGCCAAAAATTTAGCACTCAAAAATTGTTTGAAATTTGCCCAACTAAAAGTTATGCCCATCGCGGACCTCTCTGCACGCCACAAACTAGCCAAATTCTCATCCACACGCCGGTAGGCAAGGACATATTCCGTATGGTCACCAAACGTGCTATCAAGTGTGCGACATCGTGCGAAACCAAGGTCCATGTCAGATTCCCAAGACTGAAACTCTGTGTATGTGGCAGAACTCTCCAACCTCCATTTTATGTTTGCGGAATCAAGTGCCAAACCGATGACAACAGTAGTGTAGTCATGGTACACGTCGTCAGACCTCGCCATCACACGATCATGCTTTGATGAATCCATCTCTGAAAACTGTATATCTCAGTCTGACAAAAGAAAAGGAATACAAATTCACGGAGTACTGTAGCTACTCTTCTATTTTCAGTACCAAGCAATTCCAAACCGAACTCCACGCTCACGAGCAGACAAAGATGAGACGGATGTCTGCTGGGTAGCGCTGCCTGGACCAAACAGATTTGCACCCAAGCCAATTAATGTGCCAAGGAAAAATAAACTGATCAAATCTGTACGTACCAAACCAAACCGGAATACAAGCTGTGCTCGATCTGATTCACAGAAATCTTGCACTTTCCTTTGTTGTGTCGTTATCCAATCCTTTCCTTGTGTTTAATAGTTTCCTATGCTGGCCCGCAAGAATAATCTCACCTAGCAATTAATGCACCGATTCCTTCCCTTGAGTGGCCACCAAAACTGATTTTCCTTTTTAGGGGCTCTTTTCTTTTTCCCCTCTCCTCTCTCGCTCGCTCCTACCCCTTGAGAGTCGCCGCTGCTTGCCTGGCCCAGCTCTGGCCTCCCTCCGCCGGCCGTGCCGGCCGGAGGGAGCGGGAGTTGCTGGCCATGGCCTCTTGTATAGCTTAGGGCTAGTTTTGCTTGCCGTAGATGTAGGTTTAGGGTTTCCTGCTGCTTTCCATGTGGTGTTTGGCGAGATGCCATCAGGCTTTTCCGATCTGGAGCTTCTGCCTAGCTCTGGTTGGTCGGTCGCGACGCTCTCCGACGGGCTCTCATGGTGGGAGGTCGGCTGCGGTGGTGTGGTGGTCGGCAGCCTCTCCTCAAATAAAGGCAGATCTGGTCTTCGTCAGATCCAGCGGTGTGCTGCTCTCTCTGCCCCTCTGTCCGGCCGTGGAGGCGAGGGGATGGGTTGGGAAGCTGCTCTGCTTGCTCGATCTGGAGTTGGCGCTGGGGAGTTGCTGCAGGGGTGCTCGAGCTGCTCCTGGCAGTGTGCAAGGTTGGTGTCGGCGCCGTTTGTGCTCTGGAGCCCATGGCCTGGCTCGGCGCCACCTTGCCGTCCTCTTCAATAAAGCTCGTTCATCATCGGCGAGGTCGTCGCGGCGAAGATCGAGGGATGTGCTGCTGCTTTCTTCCTCTGGCCGGCCGTGGAGGCGAGGAGCGGAAGAAGAGCCGCTGCTGTTCCTCTTCTTCGGTGGAGTATGCTTCTGCTCCTTGTGCGGTGTTCATCGCCGTCGATGGAGCTGCTCTTCAGCTGTTCTTGGTGGAGTTCTTGCGGGCTCGCAAGCTGGCTTCGGCTGCTGTTTGCGGCCTGACCGTCGGGATGGATTGGGGCGTTGCCCCCGTCGATATGGCTACAGCGGAGTTTAGATCTCGTCGTCCGCGGCGGGAGGCTGATGCGGCGACTTCAACGAGGCGTTTGCCTCTACAGGTTCTTCCCGGCGACACAGCTACTGCTCTCGTCGTCTTCGATTTCTTGTCTGGTGGTGCGATGGCGACGACGGCGGAACGAGCGGCGGCGGAGTCAACGACACAGAGATGGTTCCAGGGACCTATGTGTAATTTAGACTGTTGTAGGGGCCTTTCTGTAAAATGCAGAACAGCTGTGCTGTTTCTGGATGTTTCATGTACTGTTGCTTTTCTTGATTAATATATCCAGGAACTTGTATCAAAAAAAAAAAAAACTGATTTTCCTTTCCTTGCTAGCGTGAAGACCAAGGAGTAACTAGTGCGTACTCCGTAACAGCGATCTGACTATACCAACAAATCAGAGCCGATCTCCACGCGATTTTTTTTCTTTCTTTCCTTTGACTCCACACGCAGCCAAACTCGATCGATCTGATCGCCTATTTCCTTCCGAGCGATGCGGGGCAAACCGATCTGTACGAGAAACAGAAAAACACTGGAACGCCTCGGATGATCCGACGCCGCCAGCAACTCCTCGATTCCTCGAAGTCCGATACCAAAGAAATCACAACTCGCAGTGATCTACTAGATGAACAACGGCGTCTTGGCTACCCAAATAGCAGATCGATCAGCAAAATCTCGCCGTGAGCAACCCAGGGCTCTGATACCACATGATACGGATCACAGGGGATGATCCTATGATTGTTGTCCCGATCTTTCACAGCGAGTACCTGGATAGAAATCTCCCAATAACGATCGATGAACGTCACCTGAAGACGAGGAACGAATCCGGCAAGCAACGTGATGGAGATCACCACGCCTCAAACCAAAGCACGACAATCCTTGATGAACACAAGAACCTCCGCAACAACTTTATTCGATAAACGGCATCGCCGTCCCCGGAGGGATGCTTCACCACGGAAACACAACACAATAGTTTTTGACTAAAATTCTGAACTCCCTAAACCCTAAGGCGCCTGGCTCCTTTTATGGAGGATGGGGCGCCCAGCTACTTGGGCCGACTTGGTTCGGTTGGACAGGCCCAAACCGAACACAACACAAATAAAACTCACACGACACAAATAATGACACACCTAGCTTGGTGGAGTCCTGAAATTGGGCTTCACCTCCTCCGTCATGCCCGTATCATGGCTCCATATCCAAACCTGTCGGATATCCGGGTATCCATGAATATCCATGAGTATACGACACTTTGTACATCAACATAACAATATTAACACATTCTACCACTCCAGTGTCATTTCTGCCGGAGAAGAAGGGTGGTCGGGTGTGTGGGACAGCTACAAGCGAATCTTCTAGGTTCCAATTGAGATGCAGGAGGTGAGGCGTCGATCTCGGACACTTGGAGGAGGATTCGAGGCGGATGATCGCTAAACACACTGTGTAGCTGCATGAATGCGTGCGTGGCTAAGGCCTTTAGGGCTAGCAATTAGGTGGGCCTTTGGGTGATTTGACCCTTAGTTGGGGTCTAGCCTCAGGGACCGGGAGAGCTGAGCTTATGAAAAATTTCCATGTCTTGCTGACATGTGGATCCCACATTTCAGCCGGGTATTCATTGGAAATCCACGGGGCAAAACTTTTGCCCGTGTCCACCCCATGAGTTAGCAGATATCCACCCATGAAATCCGTGGACGTAACTAGCCCTCCATACCCTTACCCATCAGGCCGGATATCCATGGATACCGGATCCGTGGATAGAATTGACATATTTAAGCGAGGCGTCTCTGGTGACTTAATCAATCTCAAGACTCAATCCGTTTATAAGGGTTAGTGTGTGCACGTGTTTGTGAGTATTGTGTTTGTACCGTGTTCGAAAAAGAAAGTACACCGGTTAATCCTTTTGGAATGCAAAAATACTCGGCTAGCATAGCAGGCAGGCTGTAGCCAGCATTAACAGCCACACGGCTCTGCGATTTTTTTTTAGGTATAAGGTGGTCGTACCCACCGTCCGAATAGATAGAAAGAGTTGACCCATTTTATAAGGGAAACCGGTTCCAAAAACCATACAAGCTGTACAAAAGAATGACACAGACGCAGCGACCCGCCGCCCACACGACCCAAGTCGAACAAACGCCACAACACACACCACCCTCTCCGGGGCCGCCGCCCCGGCAAAACAACCAGATCGACTTTCGCATTGCCCGGAAGTGATCCAGTCATGGTCGACAAACCCTCTGCCCACGCAGTCTTCATCCAGGTTGTCACCAAAACCACCATGTACCGGGGCCGCCGCCCCGGTGTAGCAACCAGACCGACCTTCACATTGTCTGAAGGCGACCCAGTCAGGTCGACGAACCCTATGCCCGCGCAGTCTTCATCCAGGTCGCCACCCAAACCGTCGCTAGACAACGGCTCTGCCTCATAGACCCGTCGTAGCGCGGGAGACCGAGGACGCCGCCTCGACGTGCACCACCATCCGGGGCCGCCGCCCCGGCATCCGCCTCCCCCGACCACAGGGCTATCCTGCCCATCCATCGCGAAGCCATCGCACCGCGAGGGCCAAAAACTCCAAGACGACGCCTCCAACAAGGTAGTGACGTGTCCGTCACCGTCGCCCGCCCCCGACGGGGCTTAGGTTTTCACTCGGAGAGTCTTCAAACCACTCTCGTCGGAACAGGAAGAGATTCCACAACGACGCAATCAAGAAGGGAACGACGCCCAAAGGCGCCGCCGTCGTTGGCACAGACTGGAGTCCGTGCAAGCTTTCGCTTGGAATTCTCCCGGTCCGTGAAGCTCAGGGAGCAGCCGGTTGGGAGCCTAACTCCGTCGCCACCGACGATCTTCATCGCATGCTACCGCCACCGTGGCACCTAACGCCACGGCAGCAGCCCTGCTGGCCGCGCCCTTTGCCGCAGCCACTGGTCCCGGGCCGCCTCCCCGGCTTCCGCGGCACCCGAGCGCCGGAGCACGTCGGCAGGAGGAGCCTGCCTCCACGCCGGAGCCTCCGCCTCCTCCTCAACTCCGGCCTCCACGCCCACACGACCATCCCACGCGCCGCCACAGCGCCCCCGACGCGCACAGGTCCACCCCGCTGCCCCGCACGGGGGCGTCCCGCTGCCGCTGCCATGTCTGCCTCGGCGCCCATGGTTGGGTCCTCCACGCCACCGCGCCATGCTCGAACGGACGCCTCCACCTCGCCGCATCGAATCCCGAGGGCGGCCTGTTCGAGCCCAGAAGCAGCCCGAGCAACCCAGCGGCCAGCGCCACGCCGAACTGCGCCTCCACTCCACAGCCTCCCTCGCGCCCTTCTTCTCTCACGCCGACACCACGCCTTCTTCCTCGTCGCACGCCGCCCGGGCTGAGGAGCCCAAATCGGGCCCGCCAAAGCCCATTTGGCGCGAAGTCACCACCGCCGTAGGCGACAGCGCCTCTGCCGCCCGCACGCCACCGGCAGCCACCGCGCCAGCCGCGACCTCCCCCGGGCCCGCCGGCCCGGCTTCCTCCGTCCCCGACCGCCGCCGCCCCCACGGGCCGGTCATCGCCGGCCGAGAAGAAGAACCAGGCATGTTAGGATGGTGCGAATCACGGCAATTTCCCGTCTTGTCCTGTTCTTTTCGATCGAAAGTTTTTTCCACTAACGTTCCAAACAACAGTGCTATTGGTTTCCAGCTCCATTCATTTTCGCGGGAGGATGGGAAAAGGAACCTTGTTATTACAGCATGGGCAAAGAAAATTTTCCTATATACACGAACTCTACAACTTCGCCACTTCTACCTTCTCCCCAGCTCAATGGCCTATAACTCAGTACTTTACAGAGACCACGAACCTGACTGAACTTACGTGCACAACTCGTGCCCTGACTGAACTTCCACCGTCGTCCAGAGGGGCGAATAGCTCAGGTGCGACGCTTTTTTGAGGAATTGGACAGGCAACGACGTCGTTGCTCGTAATAGCTCACATGCGGCATCTATTCGAGCAATAATTGCTCTGCGGCGACATGGCCGTCAAACCAAGTTTGACCCGTACATGGAGTAGTTTATCTCGAGTGGGACCCATGTGTCAGCGAAACCTGCCTCTGTTCGTGGGGGAACCATCTCTGCCACGCGCCGGCGTCGGCTCACACCTCACTCCTGTCCCGTCGTCTCGGTTTCTCCGGGCTGGGGAAATTATCCTGGCGACGGCGAGTCGAGCGGCGGCAATGGAGCGGGCGAGTCGAGCGCCGGCAATGGAGCGGGCGACTCGAGCGGCGGCAATGGAGCGGGCGACTCGAGCGGCCGCGCAAGTCCAGCGGCGGCAATCGGAGTCGACCAAGCGGGCGGCGACGCAAGGCTTGCGGTCGCAATCGCAGGTAAGGGCGTCGAGGGAGGATGGAGGATGGGGTGGTGCGGGTACACGGTCGAATAGGCGACCGGCGGCCCGATTCGTGAATCGTGCAGCGGCGAAGGATTCAATCTACCTTCACGGCAAGCGATATCGGATTTCAGTCCAGCAGGTGTTGAAGCAGGCGTGGCAGCGTAACGGCTACTACGGCGGCAAGGGTTTTTCGCTCGGCGGTGATTCGCCGCCGATGACGAGACAGAGGTTTGCCTCGATGCGCAACATTGCTGCGGGCGACGAGAGCAGCTCGGGCGGGAGCTCATCGAGCAGCAGTTCAGCACGCTCAACCCCGAGCCTGGACTTCGAAGTAGCGTTGAGCCTAGAGGCTTTCAGTCTAGTTGCCGGGCTGGCGGAGGACAGATTGGTATGCTCAGAAATTCTCTGCGAGATGAAATCGAGCTAGAAGAATCAGCTACAGAGCCATGGCGGAGGGAAGATTGAGCTGCATTCTGTAGATAGCAAGTCTGGTGAATTTTGTGGGAGTTCTTTTGTGAAATGGCCATGTAAGCACTACGTCGAACACCTTGGGGGCGTGCTCTGGACGTGCTCTGGATGTGCCGTGGCACGTTCCGGTAGGTGAAACCTTGTAAACAATATGTAAATTATTGTGTTCCTTGTTTTTGTGTTCCTTGTGGCATTCGCACGCCGTCAGATTGTGGCATGCACACTGTCGAACACCTTTGGGGGCGCGCTCTGGACACGCCCGATTGTGGCATTCGCAAATGGCACTGCTCTGTTGATTTTTTCTTAAGTTGAAACCTTGTCAACTAGGTAGAGGCTTATAAAAGATGTCTCTATTAGAACCTAATGGTGGTAGATTTGTAACTATTAGAACCTAATGGTGGTAGATCTATAGACAATGATTTACTTCTTTATTTACCAAGTGGTAAATAAAGTGCCATTTGTCACTCTTACCAAGTGGTAGATTTGTAACTATTAGAACCTAATGGTGGTAGATTTTTCGCAAACATTGGCATAGCCTAGTGGCAAAGGGTTGATGACTCCCTTTGCCCACCCAAGTTCGAGTCCCCATGCTCGCAATTTAGGTGTTGCACATATATTCCCTGTCCAGTAGCTTCGTGGGTCGGCAACTCACTATTATAGATTAAATCTATAATAGTGGGTTGTCCTATCCATTAAGATACTGCATTGGGACAAATTTTTTGAATTTGTTAAATAATCTGAAAATTATTTATTTTCTTTTGATTTTTTGGATTCAACTTTGAACCAAAATTCAAATCTACATGTTATTTGTGCTAGGCTTGGATGTTGCAATGATTTCATACTATTATGTGGTTGTTTGATCTAACTTGCTAAGTCTTGAACAAAAAGTGTTTCAAATGAGCTCTAAAGGTAGGGTAAACGGCTCCATTCCTAAGCAAGATTTTTTTCGACCTTGTCTCAATCAGCCAAATAACTTTCCTACACATCTACTCTATATATAAATACCATGTGCACTGGATTTTCATTTTTTTTGTGTTTTTTGAATATTTTATGCTTATTTCAAATTCGGTCAAACCTAAGTTTGACCAACATTTGAACAAGTTTGAAACATGAAAATGAAAAACCAAGCTTGGATCCTTCTTAGTCAATCCAAAATGAAGCTTTGGTGAGTTTTTTGTAAATTTCATGTTGCAAATCCCAAACCACCTCTCTTCACACATGAGAGTTCATAGTTTGAGATGTGAGATTTCACACCATATTGAAGCATTTCTTGTTTAATTATATCTAGACCTTGTTTATCAGTTGGAGTTGTTAGTACATGACAAACTAAGAACATGTGCACTGGATTTTCATTTTTTTGAAGTTTTATGAATATTTTATGATTATTTCAAAATCGGTCAAACCCAAGTTTGACCAACATTTAAACAAGTTTTAAATACCAAAATGAAAAACTAAGCCTGGGTCATTCTTAGTCACACCAAAATGAAGCTTTGGTGATTTTTTCAAAAATTTAAATTTTCAAAACATCAAACCCTCTCTCACTTCCTTGAACTCTCTGCAACTTCGTTCGTGGTAAGTCATTTGTGTGAAGGATTTCTCATGAAAATACTCATATACCAAGTTTATATTTTTTTTCATAACTATGTCATGTAATAGACCATGTGCGCTGGTTTTATGTTATTTTGATTTTTTTTGAATTATTTGTGCTCATTTGAATGTTTGGTCAAACTTTGCACAAAACCGTTGACCGACTCAAAATCAAAGTTTTTTTTTTTGATAACTATGTCATGTAAGTAGACCATGTGCGCTGGTTTTATATTTATTTGATTTTTTTGAATTACTTATGCTCAACCCTAGCTCATTCCATCGATATCGTGAACGTGTGAATGTTGGAATTGAAATGTGGATATAACAAGTTTTATATTTTTTATAGCAACTTAGTTGCATAAGTAGACCATGTGCGCTGGTTGTATGTTGTTTTGATTTTTTTTGAATTAGTTGTGCTCAACCCTAGCTCATTCCATCGATAGCTTGAATTGTGTGAATGTTTTTCATTTAACTGTGGATATAACAAGTTTTAATTTTTTTAGCAACGTAGTTGCATAAGTAAACAGTGAGCGAAAGTTTCATATTTATTTGATTTTTTCTAAATTATTTATGCTCAACCCTAGCTCACTGAAACCCTAAACCCCGTCTGAAACCCCGTCCGAAACCCCCCTGCTTTAGAGCCATTTATCGCTGGTTAGTGAACGGTTGGATCAGAAGGAAACCCCGATCCGCGCCACTCCCAGTTCTGCGCTCTGATTGGCCACTCCCAGTTCCGCGCCATTCCTAGAAAAAAAACTAAATTTGGGCCCAGCAGCAGGATTTGGCCCGCTAATGTTTTTTCCTTGATTAAATTCACCGTGAGCCGTTCAACTTTGGGCCCAGCCCAGCCCTTTCTCAGGCCCAGCCGACCGCCTCCCGTTCCCCTCCCTATATATCCACTGTGTCGTACCCTAGCTATTATCCAGATCCACTCTCGCCGCCACTCTCGCCGCCGGCCACGCAATCCAGCCCCTCCGCCACAGATCAAGCCCCGACGTGCGACGAGGATGAGGCCTGGAGGTTCCTGCTCACGCGGCGGCCATTCCGGCCGCGGAAACGGCTCCGACGAGGAGCGGAGAAGGCAGAAGCGGCCGGCGCCCGCTGACCCCGTACGGCTAAGCTGGTTGCTTCCGACGCCAGTCGGAAGCGCGGCGCTCGCGCGTGGACGAATCTGGGGCGGGAGGCGCCGCCTGCGTACGCCCGGCGCGAAGTGGAGGAGTACGACCGCGCGATGGCGGCGGCGGCGAGAGGCACGGGGAGCTCCTCTGGCGCGGGGACCTCCGCCATCGCACGAGCACCGCTGCCGCCGCCGAAGAGGGAGGAGGAGGAGGAGCAGGGCGCGGCACCGCGCGCCTGGCGCGGGTATCTGCCGGGGGACTTCGTCGACGACGTCGACCTCGACTGGGTCACCGCCGAGCTCCTCGAGCGCACCAAGGACGAGCAGAAGCAGCTCGAGGCCGACCGGGAGATGAAGAAGTCTACGAGTACCAGTACCGCCATGCCATCGAGGAGTCCAAGGCAGACATCCCATGGGGCGCAACCGACTCCGACTCTGACTCCGGCTGAGCGGCGCCGCCGCCTCGTCGCCGCAGCACCCCTGGGGCTCAGGTGAGCCCAATTTTGGATGGATCGATGGGGGTTGGAGCTGCGGTTGATGTCCGTCCTCATAGCTAAGAACTAACCCAAGAACTACTATGTTTGCTTGCCCGTGCGGCTTTTGCTCCGACGAGCCGCCGTTAAAACTACTCCGTTTGTAATAGTACTTTAATTATCTACTATGTTTGCTTGTCTGTTTGTTAATTAGAGTTCGGTTCAATGTGTATTGGTTCGGTTTAATTTGAGTTATTGTCTAAATCGGAGCTCGCCGGCGTTGCGTGCTTCGTCGCTGGAGAAGAAGAGGGAGGATGCGCGCGAAAGGGCAAACGGTTTAACCGTCGTCGCTGCTGTCTGGGCCCCACGCTGAAGTGGGTCCCACCAGACTCCACTAATCCGCGTGGGTCCCACCCCTAATCCTGACGGTGGTTGCGCTTAAGGGCCTTGTTGTGCCTGGGCTATTTTTGCTCAGAGAGATGTCGTAGCAGAGCTATTACAACGAACGACGTCGTTCTCCAGTGAATAGAGTGCAAAAACGTCGCACCTGAGCTATTAGCCCCGTCCAGAGAGCCGGTGATCGTCGGACGCAATGTCGTGGTAACAACCTACTGTACCTGAAAACAAACGCCTGGCCAATGCAGGTGAAGGCATCAGCATCAGCTTCCGCATCACCACTGGTACTTGGCCTTGACGAGGACGTTCTCGTAGAGCTCGGCGGCGTGGTCCCAGCTGAGGTCCTGGGACATGCCGCGGGCCTGCAGGCCCCTCCAGCTCTCCTTGTAGTTCCAGTACGTGTTGAGGCAGTGCCCGAGCGCGTCGATCATCCTGCCTGCGTCAGCCCGGTCGAACGTCCACCCGAGACCCGTGCCGCCGTACGGGTCGAACGGCGTCACCGTGTCCCGCAGCCCTCCCACGGCGTGCACCACGGGAACGGTCCCGTAGGCCATCGCGTACAGCTGGTTCAGCCCGCACGGCTCGAACAGCGACGGCATCAGCAGCACGTCGGCGCCCGCCGTGATCCGGTGCGCCATCTGCACCGAGAACCCCACCCACCCGCGCACCTTGTCCCTGTGCTCCCCCTCCAGCCGCCGCAGCGTCTCCTCCAGGTCCGGCCGCCCCGTGCCTAGCATCACCAGCTGCACGTCCTGCTGCGTGATCCACGGCATCGCCTCTGCGATCAGGTCCACGCCCTTCTGCCGGTCCAGACGACCGATGAACCCGATCACCGGCACGTCGGAGCGCACCTGCAGGCCCAGCTGCCGCTGCAGCGCCTCCTTGCACTGCCGCTTGCCCGTGTCCAGCGTCTCGAAGGTGTAGTTGGTGTAGTCGTCCGAGTGGAGGTGCACGTCGACCTTGGGGTTCCATTCGGCCGTGTCGATGCCGTTCACGATGCCGTCCAGCTTCCACTCATTCTGGTTGATTATGTCGTGGAGCCCCCAGCCACCTTCGGTCGTCTTCAGCTCCCAAAGGTAGCCATGGCTCACCGTCACCACCCGGTCTGCCATCTTCAGGCAGCAGCGAACACGTTGCTGTGCTCACCACCGGAGGGGTCGTACAGTTTCAAGTGATCCATGTAGTGCTCAGGCAAATCCATGTTGAAGAAATCCTCTACAGGCCCACGTCCCTGCAAAGCCAAACATTTTTTGCTATCAAGGTTTCGAAAACAAAACTGGCTAACATGAACAACGTAATCAGAGAAATGTCTGGAGTAAATCATTGTTGGTTAACTTTCTAGAAGCAATATTAGTCGATTTGTGGTAACATCACTAAGATTCCTGTAATCCTACATCGGAGGGAGAAAGCCAAATGCACATATGACTAAACTCTCAGTGCTGATTGATTGTCACAGCCAAAACAGATGCATGACAACCACTTACAGAACAGCAGACAAAAGCTGGTTTCAGAATAAAAGGTACACTGATGGTTCAACTGGTTTCAGAATTGAAGCGCAAACCTGATGAGCAATGTTGTGTATCACGAGAACAGACCGAGTATACTGCATCAAGCCATTGTCTCGGTAATACGCCTTTAGATAGACAGGCAGAAGTGCTGTATGCCAATCATTTGCAATGAAGACTAAATTGCCATCACCGTAGACAGTACCGCCGCATGGAGCGTACCAAGGAACCTGAAAATGTTTGCTTGGGTGAACACTATTATTGATTTGAATGTGCAGAATTAATTTTAGAAGAACATAATGAAAGTTCATCTATTCTAAAATAACAAAACAAGACTGAGCTACCCTTGTGTTTATTATGAATTAAGACAAGCTATTCTATATTTCTTAGAGAAAACGCAAATGACCTTTTCTTTTCTTTTCATTGAAAAGGTAGAAGTTCAGTTACAATCCTCCGAGGAGGTTCAGGGTACAAAAAGATGAAAAAAAAATAGTGAACATCCCAGGTTCAGGAAAATTTATTGATAGACCAGCTGGTATAGTTCATCTTATATGACTCCGTACGACCAAGAAACAACTGATATTTCAAATATCAAGAAATACTTTGGATGGTAATTTATCTATTTATTGAGATGTTATTTACTGATGAAAATAGGTGCAATCAAACCTTAAGAGCTTTGATCACTTTTGTACACACAAGTACTGCAAAGGAACATTATTATTCATTTCTAATGTGCAGAATTAATTTCAGAAGAACATAATGGAAGTTTATCTACCCAAGATTAACTAAACAGAAGGACTGAGTTCTCCTTGTGTTTATTAAGACTAAAGACAAGCTAATCAGTAAGGTGCCCAAGTGGCTTTCTCAACAAACAAAGCTGGAGTTGTTACTTGCTAGTTTGCTTCAGGAAAATGTATTGATAGACCAACTAGTAGAGTTCATCTCATATGAGTCTGTAAGACCAAGACTAAGTTGACATTTTCTAATAATGAAATAATTTGTATGTTTAATTAAATTTTCATTGAGATGTAGTTAGTTACTGATGAGTAACTAAATAGCCGCTCCGTTCCTACATAGATGTCACTTTGGAATATGTGGAACCAAAAGTTCAGAAAAGCTTGATCACTATTATACAAGTATTTATAATTCTCCCAAGGAAATGACACTAGTGTATTTGCCATCAAATTACTTCCATATGGTTTACATCCGTTAGGTCTTAGCGATGGTAGTGACTACGATGCTACGTCAGTTGCCAGTGCTCGGCCGTTTTTACATTCAGTTTCTGTAACCTGCAAACCTGGTGACTCCCTGTTGTATAAACCTTTTACTAGCTTTGCACAACAGCTGGATTGTCTTTTCCCCAAAAAATGAAATGGCCAAAGATGAGTATATTATAGATCGTGTCTAATGTCCGAACTATAAAATATAATTAATTTCAGAATAGAGCGAGTAGTTTTTCGTGAATTGCTTGGACATCTATAGTAGTACAGCTTGCAAAGATACCTCAACAGCAGCTTTGCAGAACAAAATCATGCGCTTCAGTACATCCTGCCAATAAATGATGGAAAATGCACAAACATCACTTACATGACATAAGGAGGAATTGAGTTTTGAGTTTCAAGGCTAACGAAGCTCTAGGAAACAGATGTTTACTGGTCTTTCTCCTCCATAAATGTCATTGTGCCGGTGCCGGAAGGGTGGGGCCTCTAAGAACACAAAATCAACTCCATCAATATAAGAGTGGAAGTAAGTCACTTCTGAATCCTGCAAGCCAGACAAGGATCCAATTCACTGAACCGATCATAGTTTCTAAATATTTTCATTTTCGAATGCAGACTCTTTGTTTATGTTGTTAATGTTTAACGTACCTGTCCGGCTACCTTGTAACGTTTGCGAACACCTAGATCGCGGGCTTCTGCGTAATCTCCATACTTTGGTATCACAACCTAAAATTGAATGAAATACTTGTATCACTTCTTCCTGAACTTATCATCCATGTCACAACGAAAATTACGAAGTCTTTCTAAAGATAAATGTCGTCTTAAACAATGTCTACTATCACAACTCATCCATGTCAGACATGTTAGATCAAACAGCAAAAAACAAACTGTTCATTTTTTTGCGGGAAAAAATAACTATGGCATAGCACATTTTCTGTTTCCTACATATACAGAAAATAACATACAATTTGTTTCCTCAAAATCTGTACTGAACTGCATTAGAACACTGCACAAGAATCAAGATTATATATAGTGTATGTTTCCTACATGTTCCATACTAACTAAAAGGAATAAAAACTCTGAAGTGTTGCTCTAGCAAGCGGTTCATAACAGCTAAATTAGCAGGCCTAAATTTTCTAATCTATCTATTATATACTAAAAGCAAAATGAGGGAGTTTTTCGAGACACCACGTTAATCCACATATGTTATAAATATATAATCCGTTGATTTTTATCGTGATGGTTGAGATAAAAGATGGAAACATTACGTACAACATTAGTTGGTACGAACAAATCGTTTTCAGCACGTCTAACCAAGTCACGTCACGTTCCTTAAAAAAAACAAAAAAATCATGTCACGTGTACACAACACCAACGGTTGGTTACATATGACGCATCGCACTTAGGAAAGGTTTGTAGGCACAGGTCCACTTCCGGCCGGACGTTTAATTAGCAGATCGATCGGCGCCTCCGGCCGGACGTATAGTTAGCCGATCCATGGAAGGTAAATACAAATTCGAATCTATACAATCCGATCGGACGTATAAGCTGAACGATCGGATGTATAACTAGCTGATCGATCGATCAGTAAATATATAATGCGCTCATGCATAATTTTTATCCTATGTTTTAAATATTTAGTAATTAACTATACATATCCATAATCTCTAGCTGATATCTGTCAAAAAATCAATTCCACTAAGTCAAAAAAAAGGGTGTTCGTGTTCAATATTATAGATCGGACGTATAAGCTGATCGATCGGATGTATCGGTAAATATATGTGCTCTCTTAGGCACAACTCGCTCATGCATAATTTTTATCTTATGTTTTAAAGATTTAATTATTAACTATACATGTCTTGAAGAATAACACAATCCACAATCTCTAGCTGATAGTCCATCAAAAAAACCAATTCCACTAAGTCATAAAAAGGTGTTCGTGTTCAATATAATAACAAGATATTAGATATCGCTTAATTGGACCCGAGAATAAAAAGGAGTTGGTTGAACTAAGTATGTTTTCCTTTATCTTAATCTTTTACTTATTTAATCTTTACGCTCGAACAGGCCACGCTAATATTTTTGTGCCACCACATAAATAATCGAGCCCACCATGATGGAACATAAAAGGATGTTGATCCACAGTTCTAGGAACAAAGGAGACAACTAAAATGGTTGTCCAACATGTAAAATTAAGCATACACATTTACATACACGAAAAGCAAGTAAAAAGTCAAAATACAAGCATAACAATGTTATTAATTATACATGTTTTAGTAATAAGTGAAATTTCATCAGAATCAAAAAATGTTCTACATGGACAAATGCATACCAGATTGGTAACCAAACGACTATAAATGGTATTGTTCGAAATCTGTTTGTGCAAGACATGAAGAGCATACAAATATTGCCCTTTTTTTTTGAACGACAATCAACGGGTGACGACCGATTCCTGGAGGCCCACATACATCAACCAAAATTTGAGATGAAATTCAAGTAAAATAATAAAATAATATATTGTAGAACTTTGCAGAGCAATATCGAGATATGTTTTACAACATATTATACGTTTATTTTGTTCAAAAAACATGAAGTAATACCTAAATACATGCACTCACACATACATCCATAATCATATGCTCACACAATATCGACGGACCGCTAGATAAGCAGAGAATTTAGATTAACATTTTTTTACCTCTACCCATGAAATAATAACCCACCATGATGCGGCACACAAATAAGAAAACACGCAAGCTATCCAGTGTGGTCCATCTTAGACTTACTTTCTTACAAGATTCAATGAAACATTTATGGTTATCTCCACTCAAGATTTAAGCCTTTATTACAAAATTATCTATGTGACTTGGTAAAAAGTGATATATCTACTCCGATTTATGGCTTCAAATAAACACAAAATCTCTAGAGAACAATAGCTCCATTAAAATGTATCCACATGCGCATTAATACCCAAAAAAATATACACACGTGTAATATCTTAATAGAAAACATAAAACATTTGACCTTCGATATAGCAAAAACCTCTTTATGTTTAAAAAGACAATTGATATATCTTCATTTTTTAAAAGATCAAGACCAAATACAAACAATCTAAATTGTAACTAAAATAGCACATCAGGTTGAACATCATATTTGTACTTAAAAATATCACACCAGATATATCTTTAGAATTGTATCTACATATGTCACAACCGATAGATCTTCATAGTGTATACCTATGAGTATCATGTGTACATGAATTCACCAAATAGAATACTAAACTAATCACAATTAATTAAAAGATTTTACAAGTGTAGTAGAACGTACAATCATCATGAAACTGTTGTATGGTGGATCATAATTATTAGATAGACACAAAAACATATACATCTTGCGCCCTATTTAAAGATGTAACTCTTGAAGTGGCTCCAAAGGATGACTAATGACAATTTGATCTTTGTATTCTTAATTACTAATTAGTTTTGGAAGGATTTGAGTTGGTACTACAATTGTTAGGTCGATGTTACATGGTAACACATACATATGTGTGTGAGAGATACAAAGAGTGGGGAGGGCCGAAGAGACATAGAGAGAGCCGAGATTTACCTGAATATGAAGACTACATGATTGTTAATTAAGAGTATGCATGGATAAAAGAGAATATCGCTACATAAATATGAGTACCAACAGATATGGTTGCTATTATAAGTCGGTGATAACAGACAGATCTACACAAATTAAATACATTTATTGATTAGTTGGTCTAACTGTTTACAAGGATAAATTGATTCATTAAATAAATAAATTTTGTATTCCTGGTGTCAGCTTTCCACTTCGGACGTTCACCTACAATTATTTATTCGACTAAAACATAAAAAAATTGTGTAACGTTATAGTTAATGCCAATCACTAAAATTCTACCACATGATTCATGATTGCAACAAAAGTAACAAACACCTCAATTTGCAAACTAATTCAACATCATGTGACTAAAACATAAAAAAATTGTGTAACGTTATAGTTAATGCTAATCACTAAAATTCTACCACATGATTCATGATTGCAACAAAAGTTACAAACACCTCAATTTGCAAACTAATTCAACGTCATGCTAAAACAACAACAAAACTCAATAATTTTATTACTCATAATTTATCCAAAAATTTAAAATGCATTTCATAAATGTGATATTTTATTTAGGATAACATTTTGGTAGCTATATTTTCCTATCATGTTCCATAAAAGTAGATTTTTTATCCATCACTAGAGTACTGATATAAAGAGTTGCCCTCGCATTTGCGAGGGTCACCATGCTAGTTATATACTAAAAGCAAAATGAGGGTGTCTAATAGAGCCACCACGTTAATCCACATCATTTAAAATAATTTTAGTGGTTAGATCTAAAATATATGGCTGAGATTTTATCAAAAATTAGAGTTACGTAAATGTTTGACACGACTTATGTTGAGAGACGTGACCTCCTTTAGCAATTTGCCTACCTGACAAGAAAAAAAAAGCAACATGCGTTGTACCGTAATAGCCAAAGGGAAAAAAATCTAGCTCGCACGTGGTGGCAAAGGAAACGTGCTTCCATCAGATAAATAGGAATATAGGATAGTCTCCGTTTAAAACCCGGCCGTATAAGAGAGTAGCTAACTACCTTGAAACGTGATAGCTAAAAGCAAAAAATAAAATGAAACGTGGTGGCAAAGGACATGAATTGCTAAAATATGCACTTTTCCCCCACAAATAATTAAACTGGCCACTAAGTATTTTCTCTATTTCATTTAGCTTCGTTTTTTAGTTTAGTTAAAATCAAATTTTGTAAAATTAACCAAAGTTGTAGCAATAAATATCAACATCCGTAATAACAATTTTATTCATTATGAATCTAATACTAATGATTTTGTATTTTAGATATTGATTTTTTCTAAACTTGGTCTAACTTTATAAAGTTTGATTTTGACTAAACGGCAGAACGCAGGCTAACTGCGAGCCCAGGGAGTATATTGTTTCTATGATTGAGTAAACATAATTGAAAAATTTATTCGACAACCATCAGACCAACACAATAAAAAAACGTGTGCAGAAGTTCGGAGTCATGAAATTTTAAAATTAAATATATATACTTGGTTAAACTTTATATGTTTGATTTTGACTAAACACCAGAAGACAGGTTAACTGTGAACTAAGCGTGCACATTATTTCTATGATTGAGCACACATAATTGACAAATTTATTCGACAACCATCAGACAACACACACAAAAAAAGAGTGCAGAAGTTTAGAGTCATGTAATTTTAAAATTAATGAAGTCACGACCTTAGTCGCACTACACACATTATTTTTATGACTGAGTACACATAAATGATAAATTTATTCAACTTCCATCATACCAACGCTCTCACAAAACACATGCGTGAGTTTGGAGTTCCGAGTTGTGAAAATTTAATATTAGTGAATTAACAATATTAGTCGCATTACCGACAGGAATGTCCCTCAAACTAAAAAAATTAGTTTAATGATACTCAAAGGTTGAGTCAACACATATTCTCCCTTCGCTGAAGGAATATTCCCATATAATGAGACACAAAGCGTCAAACCTTAAAAATTGTTGAAGATATAACATTAGCCGACACACTAGCGACAAGAGCATCCCTCACGCCTAAAATATTTTTGTTTAATGATACACATATGGCCAAGTCGCCACATATTCTTGATTGGTATGTTTCATATTTCGTATCCACACAGTGTGTCGATACAATTTTAATCCGAGGACGTGAAAAGTGTACACTTAATTCTTATGAATTATTTGATGGATATACTTTCTTTGTATGGTAAACGTATTTGAAATGTTGTATGTGTCTTACTCTCATGTAACGATATCAACGTAAGAGCACATGTCATTTCAATTGGATTAAGAGTTTTAATCTATGCTATCTAACCCGGGTAGACATTTTGCATAACATATAAAATACATGTGACCGAGGTGTGTAGAACCATTGAATGAAGATCGTGATAAGTTAATAGTTTGGAAAACTTATAGTAGTACTTCTCTAACTTTGACTATTAATGTACAAATATGTTAACGAATATGCCTAGAAAAATTAAATTACCTTTAGCATTATATTCCTATAAAAAATAATGTCCAACGTTTCACCATGTTCATTTTTCTAAAACCGTTGCACAATGTGAAATGGAGTAAGTAAATGAGAGGAAGAAACATCATAACAAGATAATACTCGCTCTTTAATGTGACCTGCCTATTATGGAGAATATGCCGTTTTATCTTAACTCAACATTTTAAATCAAGGATAACTAATCTCCCATACTGATCTAACATCGTGTAACATATATAGTTCAGTTTACGGATCCAATATTACTTACAAGGATGTTTCAACATATGGCATGATAATCTTGCCCAAATTTTTTAGATTGCACAAGATGTTAATCGCATACCTGATATTTTACTTGCCGTAAATTTGGGATAGTTGTAGAACAATTTTTTTCATCGTCACATAATGGGAAATAATATGATATCAATAAAACATTAATTTTTTTAGTGAACACTTTCAACCAACATCAAATGATGCCCTCGCATTTGCGAGGGCCACCATGCTAGTAAGAGAAAAAGGCAAAAGATTGAGTACCATGACACGATGTCCTCTCCTTGCCAGAGCCTTGGGCAAAGCACCCACAACATCTCCAAGACCACCTATACATGATAGCAAGAGTCTGAGAACAATACAACCAAGCTACAGAATAGTACATGCTAAGTCTGATTGCACGAGCTCAGTTTACGTAAGCATGCCTGTTTTACAGAAAGGAGCACATTCAGAAGCCACCACGATGACATTCATCACATTTGGCCCAGCCAATGGACTTGACCCCTTGTTCTTATTGTCATCCGAAGAACTCCCCACTTCTGCATCTCCACTAGTGTCAACATTAGGTCCAACCTGTTCTCCGACAACAAAATCTTTCCAATAACCCGATGCAGTCTCCGATTCCGAGACTTGTGTATGGATCGACGGATCAACTTTGGATTTGCACCCAGCTGCCCCATTTTGCTCAGTGACGCTACTATCTAGCTTCAGTGCAGATGCAGCTGATTTTGGTGAAGCAGCACCCTCATTTTCAGCAGCCTGAGTGAACGGCGAAATCCATCAGCAATTCAGCATAGCAAAGGATTAAAGTGTAATGTCACCTAGTACGAAACGAAATGTGTGAGAAGTGCACGTGAATACGTGATGATGCAACATTTCCGAAAGAAAGAGCAACTAAACTGGGCCTTTTGCACTAAACTATCCCCATCCTGACAAGTAAACCATCGCAAAGAAGGAATGATACGCGTATCAACTGACAAAGTATCAACCTTGACCTTGCCGAGCTGCCCAGTAATCACCTTCGAGCTCTCCCCTGCGGCTGCCTCTGCCGCCTTCGCCGCGTCCTCCTCACCACCGGCCCCCGGCGACGATGCCGTCGCGGCGCACGGCGCCACTCCGTCCCTGGAAAATCCGCGGCGCGCCCAATGCAGCCGCGCGTCGGCGGCCCCGTACGAACGCACCGCGCTGCTCACCCTGCTCCGCCGGCGCTGCGGCGACGAGGCGGGGGATGGGAGAAAGAGGAAAGCCGCGGACGAGGAAGCGATGGCCCCCGACATGGTCCACGAAACGCAAGAAGTCGTCGGAGGTTCAAGTGAAATAGCGAATCGAACGTTGCAGAGCAAACGAGTCTGATAGCGAGCGACGCCGCGGGCGCGCGCACGAGGGAAATTAAGCGCGGGGGTAGAAAGATCTGCGCTAGGCACGTACGTGTGGCTGCAGGTTTTGGCGGCGGAACGGGGTGGGGGCCCGGGAGGCGGAGGAGCTGGAGGCTAGAGGCAGGCGAGCGACTTGTGTGGAGCTCGGAGTCCGAAGGGGGCGAGCTAGAGCTCTGCGCTGAGGAAGACGACGAGTAGTGGGGAGAGAACGGCGGAGTGTGGCTGCCGGCTGGGGCCCGGCTTCAGCTATCACGTGGAGTGGTGGTGGTGGTGGCAGCGTCGTATTGGTTGCTTATTGTGGTGGGCCCACTGGAACCGCTTGTATAAGGCTGCTCACAATTGAGAATGGGGAGTAACTTAGACAAATATCTAAATGTAACATGTTTTAGATGTTACACATTTTGTCTAGATATATATACAAATAAGTAAACATACACATTAAATATGTCTAGATATATTTGTGTACATGTGTATGTGGACAAAGTCTAAAACATCTTATATTTAGGAACGGAGGGAGTACATATGTTACTACTCTAAGTTACTACCTCCATAGTGGGGAGTAACATGTGAGTAGTGTCATAATTTAATATGTTGCACACTCATTTTGTCTTGAAATGTGTGATGTTACGGCAACATATTTATGTTACCACAACAATCTCTCTCCTCATTAATTACCTGCCAAATCAGATTTTTTGCCTACGTGGTACTGATGTTACTACTCATATTACTCCCATTGTGACTAGTCTAATGTCGTAATAGATGTAGCCGTGCGACGTGTCTGATTGAAATTTTGCTGACCCTTGGGCTCCATCTTTTGAATTATTCATCCCTAGTTTTTTTTTAGAATTTCATTCTTTTTTTAGGAAAGCCATAGCTTTAATAATTAGACATAAAAATATACTCCTCCGTATCAAAATATAAAACTTTCTAGCAAGTTTCCACACACATATATGTAAATATGTTTTAGTGCAAGATTCACATGAACCTTGTACTAAAACATGTCTAGATACATGTGTTTGAAAACTAGCTAGAAATTCTTATATTTTGATACGAGTGAGTATTACTTATTTGCAATACAGCTCGAACACAAAAAAGGAGGATCACCATGCCAAATAGTCATTGTTCCCCTCATAAAACTTAGCTTGTTCATTCATGAGCTGTCCTATTGGCTTCCCTATGATAATGATTAAAATTAACATACAAAACTACGAGAAAGAAAAATACGTTCTTCATAATTTGCTGTCACTTCAGACTTAATGTTTTACAATCGTTATTTCGTACTCTGCAACCAAATACCACACATATTTTCACGTGGAGTAAATATTTCCTGGGATACAAACTCCTGCAGGTGATCCATAATACCACACATATGTACCCAAATGTTCTCATGAATAAGCCGAAGTCCTTGAAAGAAGATTCTAGCCACTTGATCTCGCAAATGACATAGCTATAACGGCAAAAAGGAACTAGACTCCATTTTTTCAACATCAAGAACTAAAGTAGCGAAAAAGCCTTTTGTAGCCCGGGCTACCTAGAGCCCTGTATTTTAATTTTTCAAAACAACATTTAAAGTTTTAAAAAATTCTAAAAATAAATATGGATGTTGCATATTGATACGTCTCAAACGTATCTATAATTTTTGATGTTCCATGCATGTTTTATATCAATTGCTACATGTTTTATATACACTTCATATCATTTTTATGCATTTTCTGGGACTAACCTATTAACAAGATGTCACAGTGTCAGTTCCTGTTTTCTGCTGTCTTTTTGTTTTAGAAAAGCTAGTCAGGAAATATTCTCGGAATTGGACGAAAATCAACGGGGATGAATTTTACACCGACACGATGACGAAGTACGAAGGGCGAACGAAGAGGCACCTCGAGGGGCCCAGACGCCACCTGTGCGCGGCCCCACCTGGTGGCGCGCCGGGGGGGTCGTCTCTCGGGTGGCCCCTCGCGCCGCCCTTTCGCCTATATATTCACCTCCTGCCGAAAACCCTAAATACCCGAGCATTATTCCACGAAAAGTTCCGTCGCCGCCGCCGTCGACAACCCTAGTTTGGGAGGATTCTGAAGCTCTTCCCGGCACCCTGCCGGAGGAGAAAATCATTGCCGGAGGGCTCTACACCACCATGCCCACCTCCGGACAGATGCGTGAGTAGTTCATTCTTGGACTACGGATCCATAGAAGTAGCTAGATGGTTGTCTCTCCACTTTGTGCTATCATGTTTAGATCTTGTGAGCTGCCTAACATGATCAGATCATCTTATTGCAATGCTACATATTATGTTTGCTGGGATCCAATGAATTGTGAAGTTATGATCAAGTTGTTTATCTATTTATCTACTATTTTATTTATGTTCTTGCATGCTCTCCGATGCTAGTAGATGCTTTGGCCAAGTAGATGGTAGTATCTCCAAGAGAGAATATTTATGCTAAATAGTGGGTTCATGCCTCCAATAATCTGGACTCGAGCGACAAAAACGACTAAGGTTGTGGATGTGTTGTTGCCACTAGGGAGAAAATAACTTTGCTTTGCTTATATGCGTTGCTTATATGTCTCATGCATTGTTTACATTACACACCATGCTTAATACAATTATCCGTTGTTTGTAACTTAATACTCGCGGGAGACACGAATATTATCTCGGGAGTGAATTATTAGTCATAGATGCAGCTAGTAAGCGGTCCATGTAAAATGTTGTAATGCCAAATAAATACTACATTAAACATCTTGTCATAATATGCATTGTCATGCGTTTGCCATTTGTCAGTTGCCCAGCTGTAATTTGTTTACCCAACATGCATGCTATTTTTTATGTAAAGACACCACTAGTGAACTGTGGACCCCGGTCCATTCTTCTACACTGATAAAACCACCGTTTTCACTACGCTCTACAGTCACTTGTTCGTTGTTCCTTTTTGCATTTATATTTATTCTCCACACCATATGTTTAATCCTTTGTATTCAACAAGCCGGGGAGATTGACAACCTTCCTGTTTCGTCGGGCAAAGTATTTTGATTGTGTTGTGTGTAGGTCCACGTCAATAATCGTAAACGGCGACATTGACACCGTGTTGAAGCCCTTCCACCTCCTACTGGATTCGATAATCTTGGTAGATTTCAAGGGAAAATTGTTGATGTACTACTTTATACCTTCTTCTTGGACGAACGTGTGTTTTCACGTCATCACATATACCGGATCCTACAATTGTGAAAAAATTCTATCCAAAATTCTTTATATTTTGGGCTGTGTAAACAAGACAAATTCTGACCAGATTTGGAGGTGCTAGACACTAAATTTGTCTTTTTTGTAGCGTAGAATACGTCATATTTTGAATTAATATTTTGCACATTCGTAGAGTATATCCGTGGCTATGTGCACATATTTTTTCAGATTTTTTAACACTTTAAAATTTGTATTTTGAATGTTCAAAACAAAGAGCTACATGTAGCCCGAGCTACAAAACTCCACACTCCTAAAGTAGTTGCTTCTATGGAGGCCAACGCACCAAGGTTTGAGGTTCAAAAGCTCCCTCACAAATAGAGGCACACAAGTAATAACCTATCCGAAGATCTTGCTACTCCGGCTACACCTTCCACATTCACTAGTACATAAACATGAATCAAATACATGCCAAAACCCTCACTAGCCATGGATTTTAGGGTCGTTGCCTCCCACATGTCACTGATATGGCGATCTTAATACAATGGTTATGACTCAGTTGCTCATGTGAACACATAGTAAAAAGTGGCAACATTTTTTTATGTGAACAATATAAATTAAAAAGGATCATGTCACCAACATTATTGTATCATCTCACTTGCAGCTTGATGACGGAGACCAGGACGAGCTACAGGGATGAGTCCACCATTAGATTCTCTGTATTCCACCTCGCCTAAAGGACACAACAACCAAAGTAAAATCCATAAGAAAGTAAAAAAATCTAGATCTATTCTTATTTTCTCTAATACTAACACCACATCAAGACAACGATCACACGCAAGTATTTTTTACCTTTTCTTGTTGGAGGGCCGACCGGCCCTTGAACAACAACTTACCCGTTCTTATTAAACATAGATCATATACAAGTAAACAATAGATTAACTAAGCTCCAGATCAATATAAGAATATATTCCTTAGAGATCAAACACATTGAGGTGGCTTTTGGTCGCCCACGTGTATGCGTCGGCATCGGCACCAACGTTGGCGTGTTGGCCTCTAGCTTTTCCATGTATGCCTCTCTATTTTGTCACTACTACAAAACCTCACATTAGAGACGCTACCTAGAGCCGGTTAAACCAAAAGAAATGACCGTCCGGGATGAAAGCCCAGTCGGGTGAAATTTTGGGTCCGTCTCTGATAATTTGGGCGTTGGTTTTTATTGCCGACCGTCACCAAAATTATTACCATTGGAGACGACGAGGATATTTGACCGGCGCCGAGTGCCCCAAAGTCAGCTCGTCTGATGGCTAGGGAGGCAGCGATGGACTCCTTCTCCTCCGCCCTTGAGGGTTTCCAGTGGCCTTGGCTCATTCTGACGACAAAGAGAACCTTGTGGCGGTTTCGGCTTCGGCGTCCTCCTTCTCTGCCTCCTCGGATTTTTCCTTGCACTCCTTTGTTGCCATGAGATGGACAATGCCAGCAGTACTGAAAGACCAAGATGTTGCCTAGAGCGGGGGGGGGGGGGGGGGGGGGGGTGGGGGGGGGGTGGATAGGCATTTTATAAACAATTATGGATTTGACGTGAAAGCCTGTGGAAATAAACAGGTTGTTTAGTTTTCAAACACAAATCCTAAATATGCTAGGTGAAAGGACAAGGATGTCGCCTAGAGGGGGGGGGGGTGAATAGGCGATTAAAACTTTTCCGGTTTAGTCTTGATAATTGCGGAATAAAACTAGGTGTTTAAATTAACAAGCCAACAACCTAAATAAACTAGGTTCACCTATGTGCACCAACAACTTATGCTAAGCAAGACAAGCAACAAGGTGATAGCAAGATATAATACTTGAAGCACGAAGGCTATCACAATGTAAATTGCATAAGTAGAGAGCTCGGGTATAGGAATAACCGAGTCACGCGGAGACGATGATGTATTCCCGAGTTCCTCCTTCTTAGGGGAGTACGTCTCGTTGGAGAGGTGCGAGGCACCACAAAGGTCGATCTCAACGCCACAAAGGCTCACCCTATTCTCCGATGAACCGCACCACAAAGGTTTGGTTCACCTTCCACTATCGGAATTCCTTCGAGGCGGAATCCGGAGCCTTTCAACAACAATCCGGGGCACAACTCACAACAGGATTGGGGGCTCCCGAACGGCTACAAGTGACCACCAAGGGTCTCAACCACCACACAGGCGTCTAGGGTCCAAAGACCCAAGAGTAACAAGTTGACAAGCTTTCAACTTCCACGAATCCTCGTGGAGAGCACAAACCGATGCATAAAGCAATGGCAAGAGCACAAGTGCTCAAATCCTTCACTCTCAAATCCCACCACAAGCAACTAATGCTTATGGGGGGAGGAGAGAGGAAGAACAACGAAGAACACAACAAATGGAACTTCAACAACTAGATCGAAAGGGTTCCCCTCACTTAGAGGAGAGATGGATTGGTGGAAATGTAGATCTAGGTCTCCTCCTTCAATCCTCCAAATATCAACAAGTTTGGGTGGAGAGATTGGGAGTAATCGAAGAAATGAGCTTGCAACAATGGAGGGGAAGAAATTCTGGGCGAGCTAAAAAGCTGGAGGTAGGTGGAGGGGTATTTATACCCCTCCCAAAAATCTGGCCGTTGGAGAGGTGTGAACCAACACAATGGTTCAACAACCACAAAGGTTTCACCTTCTTCTCCGATGAACCGCACCACAAAGGTTTGGTTCACCTTCCACTATCGGAATCCTTCGAGGCGGAAATCCGGAACCTTTCAACAACGATCCGGGGCACAACCCCCAACGGAATTGGGGGCAATCGAAGAAATGAGCTTGCAACAATGGAGGGGAAGAAATTCTGGGTGAGCTAAAGAGCTGGAGGTAGGTGGAGGGGTATTTATACCCCTCCCAAAAATCTGGCCGTTGGAGAAACAGGGGACCGGATATTCCGGTCCAAGTTGGGGCCGGAATATCCGCCCCCCCCCCCCCCCCGGAATATCCGGCCTAGAAAACAAAAGGTCCGGCCCAAATGTCCGGTTTTACCAGAGGCTCGCACTCGGGGCTTGAAACGAGGTAAAAACACTTTTTAGGGCCGGAATATCCAGCCCCCGACCCCGGATATTCCACCCCCCGGATATTCCGGTTGATAGAAACAGAGATACGAAAACAGCAATATCTATTTCATCCAGACTCCGTTTTCGATGATCTTGGGCTCGTTGGAATCGTAACGAAGAGCACAATAAGATCATGGAGAGAAACATCATAGTCCAACAATGGAGGATAAAACCAAATGGAGAAAGGTTAGACCTCTCGATAAAAGAACAACCGATAAAACCTCCAAACCAAAACCGCAACAAGATATTCGAATGAAATCTGTTTTTGATGAATTAGAGCTTGGTATGGAGATGAACACAAGATCTAAATCCTCACATGGATAAAAGCCAAATAAGAACCAAGAAAGAATGATATGCCAAGTATGCAAAGGTTTGAGCTCTCCACAAAGATGCGATCAAGTTACTCACTTGAGAGCCCCTCTTGATAGTACGCCGTCTATCCTATAACCCGGTCTCCCACATGAGACCGGTAAAATAGAAACCCTATCAAGATCATACCTTTGCCTTGCGCATTCCACTTGAGCTAGATGATGACGATCTTGATCTCTTCAAGTGGACCACATTTCTTGATTGCGCTTTGCTTGGTGAAGACTCACATAACGCTCCCCCATACACCAAGATTGGAGTGCCTCACTTAGGAACATCTTCACTTGGCCATTATCTCCAAATTGGTTGCAAGCTTCAAGCATATGATATCTTCTAGATACCCATCTTGAACTTGCACATCTCAACCTTGATGACGATCACCACTTGACGTCATCCTCCATGAGCTATAAGAAATCTTCCTTTTGATGCAAGCCCATGGAGAGATACCTAACCCCAACAAAGGAATGACACACACACATAATGGGTTAGTTCACAAAGCTATATGGACAATTTCTTACATACCATTGGATCACATGATCCCACATGGTATATCATTTAGCTTTGTGTGTTGATCAACTTGAAACCACTCTTTGCACTTAGTCTTGATCAACCTTGTATCTTTTCATCTTCTTGATCATATCAAATATGTCCATCATAATCAATGATCTTGATGGCATACAACCTTGAATCCAACACATGGAGTTCAAGCGATGCCAATGGACAAACCTACAAGAATAACTCACTACAAACATTAGTCCATAAGGATTGTCATTAATTACCAAAACCACACATGGGGCAACACATGCACTTTCACTAGGCTCAACTAAGTGCACCAACAATAACTTAAGCTAAACAAAATGAACACAAGATATAACACATGTAATAAGCAACAAAAGTAAATTTATTAAAAAATATGCATGCACAAGGATTTCAAGATACAATTTGGATAAAACACCATTAAATCCAAAAAGCCACAAAAGGTGTGACAAAACACATTTGTTGCCCAAATTATATCAAATAGTAAAATCAACAAATTATTTATGACAAATATCAACAAATAAACTAAGTAAAATCCATTTGATCATAAAAGATGAATAAAACACACATTCTCAGAGACTTATCTCATATAGGTAAATGAAAGATAGAATAAAGAATGCGATAACAAGGTAACTAATAGCAAGGTTTGAACAAATAAATCAAACCCTCTACACTTTTCACAATGGATAATTATTGATTTTGATATTAATGTTCCCTTAAAAGCATTAACAATGAACTATGCATCGATGTAGTTTTACCTATTCCTCCATATAGACATGCCAACCATTTTTTAGAACTTTATTGCACTCTTCTATTAAAATAAATTTTTAAGTTCGGGTCAAATTTAACAAGGGAGGATCGATACTTAATTTTCGTTAAATCCTTCTCTTAACATGTTAGTGTTGCTTCAATATTAGGGAAAATTGCGAATGCTAAGAAAACATATTGCATTTAATTGCACATGAGCATTACACGATTGTTATAATTCAATTTCTAGGTGCTCTTTCTACCACATAAAATGTATCAAACGATCATGTAGGGATCAACCCAAACTTGAGGTGACCAGGTAATATTAGCTTATTTTCCTATTACACCTAGCAAAATTAACTACATCACCATGAGGGTAAATTTAAGGTGCGATTTTTTTGCTATACAATTTAACGTGTCCATCATTACAAATATATATAATTATCACTTTTAATTATTTTTTGTAGATAAATTTGTACGAGTTATTTCTTTTCAAGAGAAAATTTTATGATAATTGAACAATTATTGATTTAAAAAATAAAATAGATGAACCATATTCCTCCATAGATTAGTTTATGTCACTTAGTGCATTATACCATGTATACATATGAGTATGCGTTTGTGTTTATTAAAGTAATTAAGTATCTTGGTTACAATATCTGAAACATCCTAGCGAACAAATATCTATAAAGAGGCTTCTTATACCCATGAGAGAAGACGACGAAGAGAATATTTAATCTAATTTATATTCATGCGATGTGATATTATGAGCGAAAATTGTAATGATGCCAGACGACCAATTTGTCAAAGTTATTGAGCGTTCGAGAGAAAATTACACACGTACCATCAGAAACTTGGCTATTTCCATTTTCTCCAGTATACAACTCAAGTTCCACACAAATCCTCGATATGAGTAAACATTTTGGTGAGCGTCAAATAACTGTTGAAAATACAACTTTCATGTTTGATACAAAATTAGACCTCGGAAAATAAGGCAATTAGCACAAACAACATATTTTGCCGATAAGTGAAAAAAAACCCATCATTGTGCTGTTCTTAAGGAAATATGTCGGCATGAAATTCAGTCAGAACACGGAGCCAAAAGGGTAAGAATAATAATAAAAACACCAGGAATTTAAAAAAATGTAAGTTAAGGAGCATGTATTACATATGACGTGGCAGTATACCATCGTATACCTACGGTACACAACAATCCAAGGTAGTACTCGGCTAGCCAACTAACACACGAGCTCGTCCGAACTTGACTAGGCATTAACTCGCGAGCTCGTCAGCTTGCGGAGTCCGTGTCCTTCAGCGGCAGAGTCCGGGTGGATGGCCTCGATCGCTACGGAAACGAAACGCAGCTGGCCAAGTCAAGGAGGCACTCCTTCCGTGCATGTATGCGAACTGAGCATCATCCCCTCGCGCCTCTTGTACTACACAGTTTCACCGGGAGACGGCAGGGGAAGAAGGCGATGGCACGACCTGAATTGCTTGACAAACACGGACTGATGCATGATGTATAGTCTCTTGACGCAGCGACGGAAAGGCATGGACGCATGCATGGTGGTCTTGATGCTGTGGCATTTTCGAAACAAAAGTGTGACATGTATATGAACAGTACCTTATTGGTCACCCAAATCCGATCATAATTTTTATTTTGACGTGGCAAAAGCATCACCCATTGTTGCCCATAATTCAGAACAATCCAAACGAGGCCGTCCGATTTGCCAAAACCTCATCCACTCTCGCGGATCAAACGGCAAAAGCGAATGCACACGAAAAACCTCATCCATACGCGCGATCTCAGCCCTCCATGGCCCCGATCCGACGGCCGGCCTGCCCCGCAATCCCCCTCACGGCCTCATCCTATCCTCGGCCTCTCCGCCCCACTTCACTACTACTCCGTCTCCGTGCGTGCTCCGCTCGCGCCTGGCTCACACCCTCGCTCGCTCGCTCTCCACCGCACGTCCAGCCCGAGCCAGGAGCAGCCAACAATGACGTCCCTCTCCTCCTCCGCGGCCACGGCGCGCGCCACGTTCCTCCCTTCCTCCTGCCGGGCGGCGCCGAGCAGGAGGTCGCGGCTGCTCGTGGCCCGCGCGTCGGCGTCGAGCCCGAAGCTCCCGGGCGGGCGGCGGCTCCGCGTCGCCGTGGTGGGAGGGGGACCCGCGGGCGGCGCGGCGGCGGAGGCGCTGGCCAAGGGCGGCGTGGAGACGGTGCTCATCGAGCGGAAGATGGACAACTGCAAGCCCTGCGGCGGGGCCATCCCGCTGTGCATGGTGTCCGAGTTCGACCTGCCGCTCGACCTCGTCGACAGAAGGGTCACCAAGATGAAGATGATCTCGCCCTCCAACGTCGCCGTCGACATCGGCCGCACGCTCGCCCCGCACGAGTACATCGGGATGGTCAGGCGCGAGGTGCTCGACGACTTCCTCCGGACACGCGCGCAGAAGGCCGGCGCCGAGGTCCTCAATGGACTCTTCCTAAGGTACGTATACATACCAGTCGATCAAATGAAATGCTAGATAGGAGTTTGAGCTTGCTAGTACAAGTTTTGCACTTCTCGTGCCGTCGTGTTGGATTTGACTCTGACACTATCACTGAGCACGAATGATGAATGTAGTACTTGCAAGAATTAGAGAATGGAGAATTATAGTTACATGATGGATTTAAGAATTAGAGAATGACGAATTATAGTTACATGATGGATATAGGTGTCTCTTTTGACTTCACCTATATCCACTCTAATGTATCTTGGCCTGCATGCATGTGCCAAGTGTTAACAGTCCACAACTAGGTTGTAGTGCAAGACTATATACTACTCTGTTGTTCAATAATCGTTTCAAATTTAACATATGAACTGAACCAACTGAATAACATACTACAAATGCCGTTATGAATAAGCCGAGGCTAGTCTCTGTTTTGAGATGCAAGCAGTGTCTAATCAATCATTCTGAGGCTCTGAGCTGACTGCTACCGATCTTCAGGTACGAGGAGCCCAAGGAGCGCAACGGCACGTACACGATTCACTACAACCACTATGACAGCTCCAATGGCAAGGTGGGCGGCGAGAAACGTTCGTTCGAGGTGGACGCGATCGTGGGCGCTGACGGTGCCAACTCCCGCGTGGCCAAGGACATGGGCGCCGGCGACTACGAGTACGCCATCGCGTTCCAGGAGCGCGTCAAGATCCCCGACGACAAGATGCGGTACTACGAGGAGCGCGCGGAGATGTACGTGGGCGACGACGTCTCCCCGGACTTCTACGGCTGGGTGTTCCCCAAGTGCGACCACGTCGCCGTCGGCACGGGCACCGTCACCCACAAGGCCGACATCAAGAAGTTCCAGGCCGCCACCCGCCTCCGCGCAAGGACAAGATCGAGGGCGGCAAGATCATCCGTCGAGGCCCACCCCATCCCCGAGCACCCACGCCCAAAAAGGTAACAAGCGTTCTCTGTTCTTCTGCAAGAACGGGATTGCCCGGCGATCAACTGAGGTCTGATCATGTTCTATGATGTGTATGTCAGGGTGGCGGGGAGGGTGACGCTTGTGGGCGACGCGGCGGGGTACGTGACCAAGTGCTCCGGCGAGGGGATCTACTTCGCGGCGAAGAGCGGGCGGATGTGCGCGGAGGCGATCGTGGCCGGGTCGGCGAACGGGACGCGGCTGGTGGACGAGGGCGACCTGCGCAAGTACCTGGCGGAGTTCGACCGCCTCTACTGGCCCACCTACAAGGTGCTGGACATCCTGCAGAAGGTCTTCTACCGCTCCAACGCCGCAAGGGAGGCCTTCGTCGAGATGTGCGCCGACGACTACGTCCAGCGGATGACCTTCGACAGCTACCTCTACAAGCGCGTCGTCCCCGGGAACCCGCTCGAGGACATCAAGCTCGCCGTCAACACCATCGGCAGCCTCGTCAGGGCCACCGCGCTGCGCAGGGAGATGAAGAACCTCACCTTGTGATCCATCATCAACTCACAATATGCTGTCGCAGGAATCTGCACGCGCTACTTCCAAGAACTGCGGTGGATCCATCGGTATAGTACGTAGAGATTCCCGGCTGATCGAGGAGATTAATTTGAGACGGAAGAGAGGGAAAGAATAAGGCTGAATGGACCGATCGCAAGGTCGTCTTGGTCGATCCTGTCCGATTTTCCTGTACAAGATACGCACGGTGATGTTCAGACTTCAGAGCAGTTCGCCTGGATTATTGAAGCACGCCAATATTCGATATGTGAATGAATGTTGTATAAACTAAGGTTCTGATGCTCTGTGGAACGACGATATATATTGAAATGAGAGCACGATGAACAGAGAGACTATGAAGATATAGGGGGAATGAAGGTGCCGTTAAAATTTTAAATCTTTGCAGTGCAACTTCAGAAATGAATAAACCTAATTAAGCGCAACCTTGTACTAAAACGCAACTGGCATTGAACCACAAAGTGTATATTTTGTCATCATGATGAGATAATTAAATACCTCTTGTTGCAATCTGATTTATAGCATACTCCTTCCAAGATCATGCATGACACGAAAGACAGGCATTTGGAAGTGTTCCGCATCTCTGTCAAGCCTGAAGAGCGATACCGAGGTTTCTCTTTCGTTTGCGGACCATGTACTTTTCCTTGTCAACCGCTTGCCTAACACCTTTGTCTCCTCATCGAGCTCAGCATCTGGTCTCTCCTCCATCAGCTTCTTTCTTTGCTGCAACATCTGCACCACCATCTTTGTTTTCTCTGCCTTTTCCGGAGTGTCGTCCTTCCCCAGCTCCTGCAGGACATAAATTTCATGCTCACGACCTTGCAAACTTACCGAGTCAGTGCTAGAAGAGAGGGGAAGAAAACGCACCTTAACATCATCGATGAGCCTCTGTAGACTCCTCACCTTGCGGCTTGGCCACCGTGGGATCCCGAGCTCCCTGCATCTCTTCTTCAGGACCGTCAGCCCCACATTGAGCTCCACCGCCGCCTGCTTAATCGGCATGCAGAAAAACTGTGACACCAGCTCGAAGGTGAGCAATGGCTTCTCCACCACTTCATCCCTCACACACTCTTCCGTCTTTGTGGCCTTCCCCAATGTGTCCATGTCCATCCATGATCTAGCCTCAGTTCCCATCTTCACACGTACGGTCTGATGGGATGGGTCCTCTAGAGATGGAACTGGTATGTGTAACAGCTCTGCCGTAGCTGGTCACTATTTATAGTACCCATGGATTTAATGTAGCTTCGGTAATCGTAGAAGCATAAGGAAAATTTCTTATCAATTTTTACTCACTCTCATTAAGAAATCAAGTTACACACAAGTTTCAAGAGTGAAGTTTGACCAACAATTAGATAAATTAAATGTGGATTATGTCACACAAAATTAATATTTATGTTATTATTAATAAATTAAATTATTTATCAAACTTAAATCTTCTCATAAGTAGTTGTTTAGAAAAAAGAGCACATGAAAATGACCCTTATTACCAAAGCACACTCCATATATTCTTTGTTTACCGTAAAGTGGATTCCAATATAGCATACTTTCAGCCGTGTCAACTTAGTATTTATCAAACAACCTAATATACACATGATTTACACAGGATTATGTGGTATCAAAAACCGACCGACAAAATCAACATTAAACTGGTTTTAGAATCTTTGCATGCATATACAGGGTCATCATATGTACTTATCTTTACTATTATGTTTGGATTGGAGATTGTCTAGTGTCGCACAAAATAACATGAGTCCAAATCTCTCAGGGTCCATTTTTTTCTTGGTTTCTTTAGCCTTTTTCCTTTCCTAGTAAAAATTGAACTCATGAATACAAAACGGATAGAATTAGCACATGAATATAGGACCAACCAATCAGGATATGGTGTCTTGACTCGTAAGTCTAGATGCACATGTTATGAAAATGCATTTTAAGTGTATTAAAAAATAAAAAAAATTCAAATAAAATTTTCAGATGTTCATCCAAACTTTCTAATGATGCACAAAAAGTTTCGCGAAAAAATGACATTTTTTGTGGGCCGTGTTAAAATGCCAAAAAAAAAAAGAATCTTACGTATTTTCATTTCAGAGCACCGGAATTTATCTTTTTACACAAGACACAAAAATCCGAATATATACGTGAAATTTTTGTTTGAAATTATTTGATATTTTGAAATACAATTTTGGTAGTGGATGCATCTACATCGTACGGGCCAAAGCAATTCCCCAAACCGATCATCTCTTTTCTCTTTCCTTTGCTTGCCTCACACAAGAAAATGTTGTACCCCATTCCGAGTAGTACTCCAAATATCAATCTGCAAACAAAATCTTGTACGAGAAAAAATATAACACGATCAAAACCGAGTGAAATAGGAGAGTGCTAGTTCTACTTACTCGCCAGTTAATTCTTAATCAAATGACTTGGCCATAATTTTCAAATCAAAACACTCGAGAGGGAACAGAAAATATCTCTCTGAGTAGGAGGTCCCAATTCCATCTTGATCAACTTTCCCACACAACTTGTTTCTTTCTAGGCCTAAAATCTATCTTTGTAACTATCCATTTACACACAACATTTGATAGACCCTAAGTCGACCATTTCACAACTCAGATCATACAAGGATCTCAGGCCTAAAGATATGAACATTGAATGTGACCGACAAATGATAACTTGGTCGTTGCGTCTTGTATTGAGCCAGTACAGCTCGCAAAACTCGTTTGGTCAAGTCAATTTTTGTCGGATTAGAACCTACGTGCCCATAACCAGTGGAACCATAAATATATTGAGGCAAAAAACGGCTCCAACAGCTTACCCAAAAGTGGTCCTAGGTCTATTTTTTTTTGTTATGATCAATAATTTGACCCAACAGCTTAATCATATCCACTCACTTCTCTACCCAAAACCAGTTTGGGTAGCCAAATTTTGGGTAAGGTGTTCGAGATGCTCTAAATACACTTAGAAAATATCTGCCGAGTCAATAAACAATTCGGCCTGCCAAGTCCTACTTTAGGGTATATTTCCAACAATAAATATGTGTTCGAGCTAGCTTACAGTTATGTTAGAATAGTTTAAATTTTATGTCAGGCCCTGTAACGTACACTTATTGTAAAGAGGCTCATTGTAACGAACGGAAATTAACATGTGTACGGTTGAACGCTCCCCCCCCCCACCCCATTGTGTTCCCAGTGCCAGCAAGTTATGGTAGGGAGATTTGCATTATTCATGCTCCATGGATGTATGTCTCATGGCTAGGTCTCTCACCGCCTTTTTTTTAGAGAAATCTGGTAGGGGGAAACACCTATATCGAATTTTATCTTTGAAAGTGTGATTACCCCAATTTGCATCCGTGTGGTTGTGAACTTGGGTGACTAGATTGTACATCAACTCTCCCTACTGCCTCATCCCAAGGAGACTACACAATGTGCAACCGCGTCTATGCCCGAGGCTTAACATGACGGTGCGATCACCCGTAAAGTAGCCTTACCTGAACATAATTTATATAAGAGGCTGGTAATAAGTTTGAAGATCCTAAATCACAATACTTACGTTTGAGTATACAGAAAATCATCATTTAAGCAAAAAAAATTGTAAATTTATTGAGGTTTGTGATTTGAATTTTGTAAGATTTGTCTGCCAAAATAAAGGTTTGCGATTTTTGTGGATCCTTATTTTTCCCCCTATTTAGGTCTTTTGATTACTTGATTTTTTCTTCTCACCCAAAATGTAGAATCTCAAAGAAGCCCAAGAAGAAACAATTCCATCCACATGTCTTGCATGTACTACCTCTTATCCATCTCCGATTCATAACAAGTGTCGCGGTTCTGAACTAACCTCAGTGTCCTGCAGGACCGGTGAACATAAATCGATCATGTCCTGCAGGAGCTAGGTGGTGACACTGAGAAGTACTAGCTAGTTCATCGAAAATTCCAAAAACGAGAGGAAAAAAGTTCGTCTTGCAAACAAGAAAACTAGTCCACAGATCAAACAATAAAACTAGCATCCACATACCAAGCTCATACGCAACCGTAGTGATGTAGTAACGCAGCGACACAAGATGAGTACAAGAAGATTGAAACTTGCACAATGAAGGAGCTGAATAGTAGCACTGCTTACCTGACATCCGGAAGGTAGTGCCGCTCTTCATGAGACATGAAGTTCTGGGAGTAGTAGCAGCCCCTTCTTCATATGACCTGAAGTTATCCATCCGTGAGTAGAAGGAATGGCGCTGTTTGCAGGCAAGCCGTAACTACATATGGCTGCCACTGATAGTGCCCCTGGATTTTAAAGGGAAAACAGTCATGAGGAGCTAATGCATGCATTGGTAACTGCAAATTAAGTGCTGGATGCGTGCAAACGTGCAACGGAGCGAAGGAAGTGGCCAATGACGTGCCTTCTGGAGTACTGGTAAATCTAGCATGCAGAGCACATACAGATTGATGCGCCCCCTTCTTGTCACCTCTTTTCACACCTCTGGTCACATGTGAATTGTCATTATTGGCAAAATTTCGGTCATACTCTTTCATATTGTCCTTTGACGTCATCCTTATCTTATCTCACATGCTCATGCGTCTGCACACGACATTTATTTTTTGTTCCACGAGAGAACTTGTCAATAGCATTAGATAGGATCATTTAGGGCGTGTTTCTATCTAAGATTTGTTGGTAAAGGGATAGTGAGAAAAAGAAATATTGATTGGCTAAATGGAATTTCATTTGTCGACCAAAAAATCCGGAAGGGTTGGGTCTTCATGACCTTGACGTCAAAATTACAGCCCTCCTGAAAATATGGCGTTTTAGCCTACTTTCTGAAGACGGGGTCTCGCAAACACTTCTCAGAAGGAAATATATCGAAACAAAAGCTTTGTCACAAGTTTATTGGAAACCCGTGACTCACTTTGGACCGTATAATGACAAGGAAGAAATATATATTTCGCTTTGGAAAATTTAATATAAAGGATGGATATGAAATTAGGTTTTAGGAGGACAAATGGTTGGGCAACACCACTCTCCGGGATCACTATCCATCTCCATATAATATTGTCCATCATAAAAGCGATACATTAGCTACGGTTATAAAGTCATCGCCGTCGAATGTGACGTTCGGGCAAGATTTAATCGACCTAAACTTGCGGCATGGAGTGTATCCTTCTAGGGAGGCTGGCTTTGGTACAGTTGTCGTAAGGGTCCGACGAATTTCGCTGGAGTCTACGTTCTCTGTGGACTCCATGTACATAGTTTTTGTTCATACTGAGATACCGGTCATAATCACAAAAATTTTGGAAGATGAAGATACCACTTAAGCTAAAAATGTTTGCGTGGTATATTCGTGGAGGTTTGTTAAACGATACTGGAGGGAAGTACAAAGTGTGTGTTCTTTGCTCGTGAAGAAACGATCAAACACTTATTTTTTAATTGCAAGTTTGTCCGTTCTATTTGAACAGCCATCCAAATAGTTTCAAATTTATATTGCGAATATTTTAGGCAATTGGTAAAATGGTGTTGTTCATATGTTTAGAATACTAATTAGGTGTGAGCGATACCTATTATATGGTCGCTCTGGTTGTGTGCATCATGTATAACTATGCAGGCCGGGTGTTATGATTAAACCTTTTAAGTAATAAATTGTCCATTAAAAAAAAGGCGAGCCCCACACTAGACCCCCAGCTGAAAAACATGGTGTTTGGATTCTTGCTTTATCTCCCGGACCAGGCCAACGCGCACCACAAAAGTTCTTCTCAGCCAGTCCTCTCGGAACATCCGAAACTGCAGTTCCAGTGAATCCAGTCTCCCAGCGTGTGACCTGGAGTAACGCCGTGTGAGAGCTGCTGCAAGCACCAGAGGCGCGCGAGCTCAAAAGTTGCGGCGGGATAAATTCGGTCACTGCCCGCCTAATTTGCCCCTCTATATAGCCACCATGCTCATGGCCCAAATCCAAAACCACCATTCCCCTTTCAAACTCCATGGCGATTTTCGGGTATGTAAGAAAAATAAAACTAAACAAAAATAAATAGACAAAAGTAAACTAAACAAAAGTAAACTAAGCAAAACAAAACTAAGCAAAATTAAACTAAGCAAAATAAAATAAAACCGAAACAGAGGGAGAGGTAGAGTGTACTCCCCAAGTTAACTTATAGGTAGAGCTATGCTCCCCGGCAACGGCGCCAGAAAATAGTCTTGATAACCCACAAGTGTAGGGGACCGAGGCAGTCTTTGAGGGTAGTAAAACCCAAATTTATTGATTCGACACAAGGGGAGCCAAAGAATACTTATAAGTCTTACCAGCGAAGTTGTCAATCCACCCCACCTGGGAAAGCACTAACAACAAGAGTGACGTGAAAGAAGCAGTAATATGAGAGCAATAGTAACAATAACGTAGCAGTAGCAAAAGTAACAACGGAGGCAATGGCGCAGAAAATAGTTGGTGGCGTGTATATGGACCGGGGTTCCCAGCTATCTTCACTAGAGATAACTCTCCAAAATAAATAACAAGTGTTGGTGAACAAATTACAGTTGGGCAATCGACAAAGTGCAACTAACTCATGATAGACATCTAGTTTATAAATCATACGTAGGCATGTTTTTTATATAGTCATACGTGCTTGAAACAAGAAACTTGCATGACATCTTTTGTCCAACCATTCCGTTTCAACGGGCCGATCCAGGAACCTAACTGGTAATTAAGGTACTACTTTTACAGAGCACCGGAGCAAAGCATTAACACTTAATGAAAACATGTGATCCTCAAGTTACAGCCATCCCCTTTGGTTGTCCTAATTGTTGTCACTTTGGGGCCTCGGGTTCTGGACAGCAACAGGTGCAACAAGTTGTAGATACAATCTAAAGCAACAATATACTTAAATCTAAAATCATGCCACGTGCACTAGTGACAAGCAATGAACACAACAAGATTGCAGCAACAATAATTAACAAACATCATGGATAGACTAATCAAAATGTAACAATTCATCGGATCCCAACAAACACAACATCGATTACATCAGATGGATCTCAATGATGTAAGGCAGCTCATGAGATCATTGTATTGAAGTACATGAGAAAGAGAGTACCAACTATCTACTGCTAGAACCCGAGTCCATGGGGGAACTACTCACGGAGCATCATGGAGGCGGTGGCGTCAAAGGAGATGGCTCCGGGGGTCGATCCCCGTCCCGACAGGGTGCCATAACAGGAACTCTGACCCCCGAAGTAGGGTTTTGGATGCTGCGGAGCTCTGATGTGTTTCGGGGGAAATCCTTTGGCGTGCGTGACTTTAGGTCAGGGAGGTATTTTGGGCGAAGAGGCGACGCGAGGCGGTGGAAGAGGCCGCGCCTGGGGGTATCCTGGGGGCTGTGGGCCCTCCTGCAGCTCCCTTCTGGCTCGGGGTCTTCAGGCAAAAAAGAATTTCTGTAATGTTTTCGGATTTTTCTGAGCACTTTGGATTTTTGACCTTTTCTGCAATGCACAGACATAATAAACAGAAACTGGCACTGGGCACTGGGTTATAGGCTAGTCCAATAAAATATGCCAAAATGATATAAAAACATAATAAACACATGTGGCATTTTATAAAACAAGCATGAAAATATCAAAATTATAGATACGTTTGAGACTATCAGTAACCAGTAGATCATTACCGCATAATTACTCAATTAGACACCACCTTCACCTATTCAATCCTTTATTACAACTCCTTATTACTTTCAGTTTTGTTTATTTATGTTCTTAGATATTAGTTCCTTAAACCACTCCTTATTCTTTTTTACTTTAGAAATTTATAGATTAAACTATTTTCAAACACTGTTTGGGGCGAAACATAGGTACATGTGTGTTTATACATGTGGCAATGATGACCCACAAGTATAGGGGTGTATCGTAGTACTTTCGATAAATAAGAGTGTGAACCCAACGAGGAGCAGAAGGTGTTGACAAGCAGTTTCGGTCAAGGTTTCACTATAACACTAGCAGACAAGTTTTTAGAGGTTTTTGATATAGCAGATAAATAAAATACAAGTAAATAAAAGACAGTAATAATAATTGCAGCGAGTGGCCCAATCCTTTTTAGAGCAAAAGATAAGCCGGTTGGTTTACTTATGATGACAAAATGTTCTTGAGGACACACGGGAATTCGTCAAGTGCTTTCGCTTCATACAGTTGATTAATCTTTATTGTTTTGATAAGTGTTGTGTGGGTGAACCTATGCTAATGCACCGCCCTTACTTGGACTAATACATACTTGTGATTATACCCCTTGTAAGCATCCGCAATTACAAAAAGTAATTAAGATAAATCTAACCACAGCTTAAACTCTGAGATCCTACACTCCCTCGTGCACCGGTTTACTAACGGGGTTTAGATTTCTGTCACTCCGGCAACCCCACAATTAGCGACCAACTACACAATGCATTCCCCTAGGCCCATAAAGGTGAAGTGTCATGTAGTCGACGTTCACATGACACCACTAGAAGAATAACACCACAACTTAAATATCAAACCATTAAATATTACTCAACATAATTCCACTACTAGCGACAAGACTTTCCCATGTCCTCAAGAACTAAATGAACACTCACAAGACATCATATGGATCATGATCAGAGGTGATATAATGATGAATAACAATCTGGACATAAACTTTAATTCACCGATAAAACTCAATAGCATCAACCACAAGGAGTAATTAACACCGGGAGAGTTCCCCCTATGAACTAGACAAAGTATAGCCCTAGATGTTACAGCGGAACAAAGTGGAGCGGAGGTGATGATGGTGATGGCGGTGGAGATGATGATGATCCCGATGAAGTCCAGCACGTATGACGATGACTATGGCGATGATTTCCCCCCTCCGGGAGGGAATTTCCTCGCAGATTTCTCCCTGCCGGAGCATTTTCTCTCTCTGTTGTTTCCGTCCGTGGAGGCGGCGGAATATTTCCTCGGGCGCTCCTTCTGAAGATTAGGGTTGAGGAGGTCATGTACGCGAAGGGGGAGCGCCAGAGGTGGGCCAGGGGCCCCACACCATGCCTCGGCGTGGGCCCCATGGTCCGCGCCCTAGGGTGGTGTGGGCCCCTCGTGGCCCATCCCAGCCTCCCTTTTGGCTGCCTCCGTCTTCTGATAAAATAGGAGCTTCTGTATATTCGTTGTGGTTTTTGGAACTCCAGAAATATAGCGTCTTGACGGTGCTTTTTCCAGCTGAAATCTGACTCCGGCAGTTAATTCTCCAATAATCATCAAACATGCAAAATAAGATAAAATAACATAAGTAACACATCTTAATATGAAATATATCAATGAATAACAGTAAATTATGATATAAAATAGTGATGCAAAATGGACGTATCAACTCCCCCCAAGCTTAGACCTCGCTTGTCCCCAAGCGAAAGCTGAGCTCAGTAAACAAGACCACAGGTTTATGGAGTGAAGCGTCGATAATAAAGAATACGGACAAGAAGCATCAGTATTTACTTAACAGCACAAATCATTTTAAACAGCAACTACTCTTCATATAACTTAACTTGAACATGAGTAATGAAACAACCACAATAAAGGTGCAAAGGAGATTATAAATTAGTGATGGCACACTTCATTCTTAGTCATAGAACAATAAGCAATTCAAACTTATCTTTCGAAAGGAGTCTTTATACTAGAGCTTATATTGCAGAACTTACATGCTCAATCATCACACTTTCTTTACAGTCATTGATAACTTTCAAAGTTATATTCTTAGAGGCAAAGGTCTTTGTACTAAGACAAGGAAGGATAAAAGACATGATTGAAAATATTAATGCTATATATGGTTGAATCACAACAACTCAAATGCTTACTCAAGGAGGAAGGAAATAGGTGTACTGACTCAACATGAAAAGTAAAAGAAAGGCCCTTCGCAGAGGAAGCAGGGATTAAATCATGTGCTAGAGCTTTTTAATTTTTGAAATCATATAGAGAGTAGAAATTAAGTTTTGAGAGGTGTTTGTTAATTGGTCAACGAATCAGTAGTAGACAGTACGATATTACCCTTGCCAACCAGACTTTTTAAGAGCGGCTCCCATGAAGGACGTTATTTCTACCAGCAAGGCAGATCATCCCTCTTTTCTCTTTTGTTTACACATGCAGATGTTTCACTGAGTATTCAGTTGACAAAATGTGAAGAGATTAAGCGGTTAAAGTTGTAATTAATTGGGACTGGGCACCCCGTTGCCAGCTCTTTTTGCAAAATTAACAGATAAGGGATGTATATGCCGCTAGTCTGGAGGTAAAGTCTGTTTGACAAGTGAAATAAAGACATCTACCACGTCCTCATGAGCTTGGTAAACATTGACACAAAAAGGAGTAATAACAATTTTGAATAGTTTAAAGGTAGCACATGACAAATTTACTTGGAGTGGCGGTTAAATACCACATATAGGTAGTTATGGTGGACACAGATGGCATGGATTTTGGCTCAAGGATTTGGATGCACGAGAAGCATTCCCTCTCAGTACAGGGGTTAAGGCTAGCAAGGTCGGGTGGCAAGCATAAGAGTTGAGGGATACACCCAAATATACATGTAATAAGAGCAATCATGCAATCTTCCTTGTAAGTACAAATATTTTAACTCAAGAATGCTAATCTCATTGGCTAGCAAGAAAGAAAGATAATGGGATAATATTTTTGCATGTAATTCCCTCCTTCTACTTAAGTTTTCAAAGTATTGTTGCTACTGACCAATGCTAAGTTTGCCATAACCAATCTAATTTACTTGATGTACCCAAAAGTGATGTCAATACCAATGACAAGATCAGCATATAAGAGGATTTGCATGCTAAAATAAAGTGTACCGAAAGTAAAGGTGAAACTTCTCATTAATATTCTAAACAAAGACACACGCACACCAACGGATACATAGATAACTAAAGGAGTGACACTCCACATTGCAAACCATCTTATAAGATAACTTCTCTACTCATGATATGACCACGAAATTGTAAAAGCAAAAAGATAAAGATGATACTGGGCACTCCCCCAAGCTTGGAACAAGCCAAGGAGTGCCATTACCCCTTGACGATTCAAACTTGATCTCTTGGTGGTGAAGGACTCTTCATCATCCGATTTCCAAGGTAGAGGTTCCCCATCAAAGAAGGATGATTTGGTTTCAACAGCCCTGAAACTTGCAGCAGAACTTATGCGTTTGAACCTAGCTTCATACTCACAGTTTTGGTTTTGAAGATCATAGATTTGCGCTTGCAAATTGGACGTGGTTTCACTGAGCGCGAAGATATCATCCCATAGCTTGCTAGTCTCCTTCTTGTGTTCAGCAATAAGCTCATCAATAATCTTGTGGTTGATCTCCACTCCGCGCTCTATCATCTTCTGGTACCGGAAGACTTCATGCTCTACTTCTTCTAGCCTGGCCTTCATGTCCCCTTCAATCTTGGGTCCTTTGACATCTTCTTGGACAAGGACTCCATCCACAAGTCGCATCTCTTGTGGGTGCTGCTTCAGCTCATTGATGTACGGGTCGACGACGTTCTTGAAGAAGGTATCCTTCGGGGCCTCGGACGAAGACATTGTTCTAATCTTGGAGCTAACCCTGGCAGAAACAGCTCGAAAACAAAACACGACGAAAACACGATATACGGACCTCGGGAGATCCGGGTGAATATATAGCAGAAAGTTTAACAACAAAAGGAAGGTACAGGTCGAAACGGGGTCGGAGACGGGCTCCGAGGCGCCCACACCATGCCTCGGCGCCCAGGGTGGGGCCCGCCCAGGGGTGTGTGCCCTCGGGCACCGTTTCCTACCCTTTTGACTCATAATTTTTCTTAAAAATAAAACAACAATATTAAAGTTGGAAAGTCAAACGCGAACTTTTTCTTACCGAAACTGGTACCTATTCCAAATCAGCTTCTGCAGTTACCTGAATTTGGCTTTTTATAAAATCCTCTGGAGTTACCACTTGAATAATCAACATCTTCGTTATAAGAATCTCCAGAAATGTAATGCTTGAGTCTTTGCCCATTAACCACTTGTGGTCTGTCTCCATCGAGCGAATTAATTTTATTGCACCTGAGCGATAGACTTCCTCAACAACATAAGGTCCTTCCCATTTTGAAAGTAATTTTCCTGCAAAAAATCTGAGACGAGACCTATACAGTAAAACTTTTTCACCTACGTTAAATTCTCTCTTTAGAATTCTCCTATCATGCCATTGCTTAACTTTCTCTTTAAAAAGCCTAGCATTTTCATAAGCTTCACTTCTCCATTCATCTAAGAGCTCAAATCAAGTAACCTCTTTTTACCAGCAAGTTTAAAGTCTCTATTAAGTTCCTTTACTGCCCAATAAGCTTTATGTTCCAATTCTAGAGGTAAATGACAAGCTTTTCCGTAAACCATTTTGTAAGGAGACATACCCATAGGATTTTTATAAGCAGTTCTATAAGCCCACAAAGCATCATTAAGCTTCCTAGCCCAATTTTTCCTGGATTTATTAACAGTCTTTTGCAAAATAGATTTAATCTCTCTATTTGATAATTCTACTTGGCCACTTGTTTGAGGATGATAAGGTGAGGAAATTCTATGGTTAACATCATACTTAGCAAGAGTCTTTCTAAAAGCACCATGGATAAAATGAGAACCATCAGTCATGAGATATCTAGGCACACCAAACCTTGGAAAAATAATATCTTTAAGCATTTTTAATGATGTCTCACCATCAGCACTAGATGTTGGTATAGCTTCTACCCATTTAGTAACATAATCAACAGCAACAAGTATATGAGTATAACCATCTGAAGGAGGAAAAGGACCCATAAAATCAAATCCCCAACAGTCAAAAGGTTCAATAACAAGAGAATAATTCATAGGCATTTCATTACGTCTACTTATATTACCAACCCTTTGACATTCATCACATGATAAAATAAATTTTCTTGCATCTTTAAAAAGAGTAGGCCAATAAAAACCTGATTGTAGAACCTTTTGTGCAGTTCTATCTCCAGCATGATGTCCTCCATAAGCACTACTATGGCATTTGCTCAATATTTCTTTTTGTTCATACTCAGGAACACATCTTCGCATTATACCATCTACTCCTTCTTATAAATGTGGGTCATCCCAAAAATAATGCCTCAAGTCATAGAAGAACTTCTTCTTTGCTGAGCTGTAAAGGTTGGAGGCAAATACTTGGCAACAATAAAGTTAGCATAATCAGCATACCATGGACTTTCGCGTGAGCTTACCTTTATCGAAGCCAATTGTTCATTTGGAAAACTATCATTAACAGGTATAGGATCATATGAAATATTTTCCAATCTAGACAAGTTATCAGCAACAGGATTTTCAGCACCTTTCCTATCTACAATATGTAAATCAAACTCTTGCAGTAAAAGTACCCATCTTATAAGCCTAGGCTTAGCATCTTTCTTTTCCATAAGGTATCTAATAGCAGCATGATCAGTGTGATAGTAACTTTTGAATCAACAATATAAGGTCTAAATTTATCACAAGCAAAACAACTGCTAAAAATTCCTTTTCAGTAGTAGCATAATTCTTTTGAGCGGCATCAAGTGTCTTACTAGCATAATGAATAACATTTAATTTCTTGTCTACTCGCTGTCCAAGAACAGCTCCTACAGCAAAATCACTAGCATCACACATTATTTCAAAAGGTAAAGTCCAATCAGGGTTGAACAACAGGAGCTGTGATTAAAGCCTTTTTCAGAATTTCGAAAGCTTCTTTACAATCATCATCAAAAACAAAAGGTACATCTTTTTGAAGAAGATTAGTGAGGGGTTTTGAAATTTTAGAGAAATCTTTAATAAATCTCCTATAGAAACCGGCATGACCAAGAATACTACGAATACCTTTAACATCCCTAGGACAGGGCATTTTCTCAATTGCTTCAACTTTAGCTCTGTCCACTTCAATACCTCTTTCAGAAATTTGTCCAAGAACAATTCCTTCATTAACCATAAAATGACATTTCTCCCAATTAAGAACAAGATTAGTTTCCTCACATCTCTGCAAAACTTTATCAAGATTGTGCAAGCAGTTGTCAAAGAAGTTCCATAGACGGAAAAATCGTCCATGAATACTTCCACAATTTCTTCACAAAAACCATGAAAAATAGCAGACATGCATCTTTGAAACGTAGCAGGAGCATTACACAAACCAAAAGGCATACGTCTATAAGCATAAGTTCCATAAGGACAAGTAAAAGTAGTTTTCTCTTGATCTTGATGTTTAACAGCAATTTGTGAAAAACCAGAATAACCATCAAGAAAGCAAAAATGAGTTTTCTTAGACAACCTTTCTAACATTTGATCAATAAAAGGTAAAGGATAGTGATCTTTCTTAGTAACTTTATTAACCTTTCGAAAATCAATGCACATCCTATATCCAACTACTACTCTTTGAGGAATAAGTTCATTATTTTCATTTGGCACAACAGTAACTCCTCCTTTCTTAGGGACACAATGCACAGGACTTACCCATCTACTATCAGCAATAGGATAAATTATACCAGCATCGAAGTTTCAATACCTCATTTCTTACCACTTCTTTCATCTTAGGGATTAAACGACGTTGATGCTCAACAACTGGTTTTGCATCAGGTTCCATGTTGATGGCGTGTTGACATATAGTAGGAGAAATCCCCTTTAAATCATCGTATATCCTATAGCTCCTCGATGTTTCTTCAATACTTCTAATAACCTCGCTTCTTCATTACCTGAAAGTTTAGAACTAATAATAGGATATGTTTTCTTTTCATCAAGATGAGCATATTTAAGATTATCAGGCAAAGGTTTTAAATCGAAAACAGGATCTTCCTTAGGAGGTGCAGAGGTACCCAAATCCTCTACAGGCAAATTATGTTTAAGTATTGGTGGTTGACGAAGAAAGATATCGTCAATCTCATTTCTTTCTTCCATAAATACCTCACTTTCGTGTTCCTCCATGTATTGCTGCAAAGCACTGTTAGGAGCAATGGCAACAGAAGCAAGTTGTTCAATTTTTGAATCCTCATTAGGTAATTCGGTTTCATAAAGATTTTTACCAAACTTAGAAAAATTGAACTCATAAGATTCTCCATCAAATTTAGTATAAATTTTCTCTTTCTTACAGTCTATAATTGCACCACATGTATTTAAGAAAGGTCTACCAAAAATAATAGGGCAGGTTTTACTAGCAGCAGAACCAAGTACTAGAAAATCAGCAGGATATTTAGTCTTACCGCATAAAACTTCAACATCTCTTACAATACCAATTGGGGAAATAGTTTGTCTATTAGCAAGCTGAATAACCACATCAATATCCTCAAGTTCACAAGGACTAATTTCATGCATAATTTCTTTATAAAGTTCAAAAGGGATAGCACTGGAACTCGCACCAATATCACATAAACCATAATAGCAATGTTCTCCTATCTTAACTGAAAGCACAGGAACACGTTTTCCTAGCTCTACCGGATGTGCAACAATATTAGAGGCATCTTCACAAAAGATATGTCCTCCTTCTACATTTTCGGTTACCAAATCCTTTACTATTGCTATTGCAGGTTCAACAGTTATTTGTTCATCAGGTTCATCTAGCTTTCTTTGTACTTTTATTAACCACACTAGCTTATAGAATGTTCCTTAACTTTAACAGAAAAGGCATTTTCTCAATATAAGGTTCTGGCAAAATGTGATCAACAGTATGAACTTCAATGTTTTTAATAGGGCAGAATTAGCATTATCTTTATAAGGTACATGGTACTTATTCCACTCTTCTTTAGGAACATCAAGATAAGAGGCAAAAGCCTTATAACAGTTTGCAATAACTTGAGAATCAAGACCATACATATCATAAAGACTACGAAAATTATCAGTATCCATGAAAGTTTTAATGCATTCATAATCATACTTTATACCTGATTCTCTACCTTTGTCGTTCTCCCATCCTTCAGTATTTTCCTGAATCCGATCAAGAAGGTCCCATTTAACCTTCTTTATTACGTGTAAATGATCCGGAACAAGAGGTATCCAATAGAGTTTTATCCTGAAGAGAAAGCCTTGCGTAGAAGTTATCAATAACAATATTACCCGGAAGCTCATGAATGGGGCATTTGAGCATTAATGACTTCAATCTCCCCCACGCTTGGGCAATACTCTCTCCATCATGAGGCCAAAATTATATATGATTCCGATCTTGATGAATTTCACTAGAGGATAAAATTTAGAGTAAAAGAGAGGTACAATTTCCTCCCAGCCAATAGAACGGCCATTCTTCAGCATCTTATACCATTCCGCAGCTCTGCCCAGTGATATAGAGAATAATTTCCTCTTGACTTCTTCCATGAAATACCTGCACACTTGAACAACTCGCATAATTCATGTATAAACCAAATGATCACCAGGATGGACAGTTCCATCTCCTACATAGCGGTTATTCGTAACACGTTCAACAATTTTCATAGGTATTTTAAATGGAATTACTTGATCAGGTGGCGACTTGTCTACTACCGTAGCAGTGGTAGTAGCATTCCCGAATAGGGATTCAAATGGAGATCTCTCCATAATGAAATAGAGTAGCAAGCAAAATAAAAACAGCACTTACAGTAAAAGTTTCCCTTACCGATTCCACTTACCAATAGCACTTCACTCCCCGGCAACGGCCCAGAAAATAGTCTTGATGACCACAAGTATAGGGGTGTATCGTAGTACTTTCGATAAATAAGAGTGTCGAACCAACGAGGAGCAGAAGGTGTTGACAAGCGTTTCGGTCAAGGTTTCACTGTAAACACTAGCAGACAAGTTTTTAGGGGTTTTTGATATAGCAGATAAATAAAACAAGTAAATAAAAGACAGTAATAATAATTGCAGCGAGTGGCCCAATCCTTTTTAGAGCAAAGGATAAGCCGGTTGGTTTACTTATGATGACAAAATGTTCTTGAGGACACACATTTAGTCAAGTGCTTTCGCTTCATACAGTTGATTAATCTTTATTGTTTTGATAAGTGTTGTGGTGAACCTATGCTAATGCACCGCCCTTACTTGGACTAATACATACTTGTGATTATACCCCTTGTAAGCATCCGCAATTACAAGAAAGTAATTAAGATAAATCTAACCACACCTTAAACTCTGAGATCCTACACTCCCTCGTGCACCGGTTTACTAACGGGGGTTTAGGTTTCTGTCACTCCGGCAACCCCACAATTAGCGACCAACTACACAATGCATTCCCCTAGGCCCATAAAGGTGAAGTGTCATGTAGTCGACGTTCACATGACACCACTAGAAGAATAACACCACAACTTAAATATCAAACCATTAAATATTACTCAACATAATTCCACTACTAGCGACAAGACTTTCCCATGTCCTCAAGAACTAAATGAACGACTCACAAGACATCATATGGATCATGATCAGAGGTGATATAATGATGAATAACAATCTGGACATAAACTTTTACCCGATAAAACTCAATAGCATCAACCACAGGAGTATTAACACCGGAGTTCCCCCTATGAACTAACAAAGTATAGCCCTAGATGTACAGCGAACGAAGTGGAGCGGCGGTGAGATGGTGATGGCGGTGGAGATGATGATGATAGCCCGATGAAGTCCAGCGTGATGACGATGACGATGGCGATGATTTCTCCCCTCCGGGAGGGAATTTCCCGCAGATTCTCCCCTGCCGAGAGCTTTTTCTCTCTCTGTTGTTTCCGTTCCGTGGAGGCGGCGGAATATTTCCTCGCGCTCCTTCCTGAAGATTAGGTTGAGGAGGTCATGTACGCGAAGGGAGCGCCAGAGGTGGGCCAGGGGCCCCATACATGCCTCGTGCGGGCCCCATGGTGCCGCGCCCTAGGTGGTGTGGGCCCCTCGTGGCCCATCTCAGCCTCCCCTTTTGGCTGCCTCCGTCTTCTGATAAAATAGGAGCTTCTAATATTCGTTGGGTTTTTGAACTCCAGAAATATAGAGTCTTGACGGTGCCTTTTCCAGCTGAAATCTGACTCCGGCAGTTAATTCTCCAATAATCATCAAACATGCAAAATAAGATAAAATAACATAAGTAACACATCTTAATATGAAATATATCAGAATAATAAGTAAATTATGATATAAAATAGTGATGCAAAATGGACGTATCAGGCAACTTAGTTGTGGGGTTATAGTAGCCTTCCTATAAACTTTCTTGGGACATATTAAACGGGAGAAATACTTCCCATTAAAATGCAACACAATCATGTGCTATTGCAGACATAACACACCGTGTAAAGCAGTGCTACAGCGCGTGGTAAGCCTCCTTCAATTCTTCCACGAGGATCGACTCTAGTCATATCAGAGCTTTAACATTATATAAGGGAAAGGGACCGGTCATGTATTCCCCCATTTAAGTTTCCCCATCGACATATCTAATGGAATGTTTGTGAATATGCGACAAAGCGCAGGGCCGCCTCGCCCAACACCATCAATATAGCCGAGGCATCCGGCTTAGTAAAGCCACCCAACGCCATCTTGAGTCCTTGGGCTACGGGAGTTGCAGTGCCGCTTAAATGTCAAGGCTTGATGCTCCGCAAGGGTACCACCGGCGATGACGCCTTTATCTTCATCTCACGAGAGGCGAGGTTCAGTTTAGTTATCACATGTTGCTTAGGTATTTTGTATGGAATTGTTAATTAGAACTCATTATATATGATAGGGCAAGATATGAATAGAATATGTATGATTTCCCACACTTTATGCAAAAAAGCGTTAGAATGGGTATCTTATGATATAGATAAACTATTAAAATCATGTCGCTTTATTGAGTTACTAGATACTACATCATACACGATTTACATGTGAACCGCGTGTGATAGAATGTAGCCTCGTTTCAATTAGTGGATACAATGTTTTGGCACAAACATGCCTCATACCATGCTAAACAACACTTTGAGTGAGATTCCAATTTTCGATTGAAAAAGGAGCTTTCCATTTTCTAAGTGCCTAAAAGAGGTTTCTTAGAAGCAAGTACAAAACGTACGTGGTAAATTGCACTTTAGTTTTCACACAATTTAGATCATATTGGAGGTAATACTGTCGAATGTTTGAATTTCTAAATACTTTGCTGTTTTTCTCATTTAAATAAATTTCGATAAATTTACCAAAATTAAATTAAAATTTGAACTAGAAGTGTGTAGGTTGTTCTTAGAATCACCACATATCATTTCATGTACCAATGTAGGAATATAGTGAATACCGAAAAGAGTGTTGAAAGATCAAATGCTTGATATGGAAAGTTATGCCAGTAATTTGTACCATATTAAAAAATCAAACAAACGAAGATGGTTAATTAAAGCAATTTCTTGCAACAAGAGCGCGAAATGAATTGACAGAAACCCCCAATGCTTTATTTATCGAACCCCAAAACCCTTTGTTAAGCTTTGGCTAACATTATTTTTTCTGTCTGGCAACTCTATGAAATTCGTGTGCTTCTTTTTTATTCTCAATGTTGGGCCCCGAAATATCTCAATAGTTCTCTACTGAAGTTTTTTTCCTTGCCAACCTGCTGATCATGGTGAATCCTATATATTGCCCGTTTGTGTCGCTTATCGCGCGCGCCGCGGAAGACTTCGTTGGGAAGCGTTACTGGGGCCGCCCATTTCGCAGCTTTCCTTTTATTTTCTTTTTTCGATTTCTTTTTTCTTTTTCTTTTTCGTTTATTTTCTATTTCTGTTTTTTTTCGTTTTGTTTTCGTTTTCTGTTTTGTTTTTGTTTTCTTATTATTTTTCGTTCTTTTTATTTTATTTCTATTTCTTTTTCTTACTATTTCAAAATCTGAACATTATTCAAATTGAACAATTTTCAAAATTTGAACCTTTTCAATTTTGGAACATTTTCAAAATTTTGGAACTATTTTCAATTTTGGAACCATTTTCGAAAATTTGGAACTATTTTCAATTTGGAACCATTTTCAATTTTGAAATATTTTCAAAACCACCATTTTCAAAATGGGAACCATTTTCAATTTTGGCAGTACAGCTTGACATTCTATGAACGCATGTCAAGTTTCTTGAAAAAAATATATTTTGTGTGACCTTTTTTTTTAAATGGGAGAACCCGGCCTATGCATCAAAATGATGCACACAACCTTTTAGCATAATTTTAAAAATATGTAGCAGGTATAAAATTCATCGTTTCAACTCAAGGACCACTCAACGTGGAAATGATAATCAACCAACCAAAAATAATAGCACTAAGCATCAATCCTTTTGTGTGCAACCATCCACCTGACGCAAGATAACCCGTATGACCACCGATAGTTGGGTACATCCAGAATCCATATGACTCCGTTGGGTTGCTGGAAGAAGAATGGACCACTCGTGGATCCAATATAGCCATGTTTGTACCTGCAAAAGTGAAGTATCATTCCAGCAATTCCAAATTCCTAAAGGAAAGCAGAAACACCTATACGTATTCATGCCTTCATTTTCTTATCAAGACTATTGAGCCAACTTCCAAACATATGTGCAATAATCTAGGAGAGGAGTTAAAAGTAAAATGAATCAAATGGCAAACATTTCTAACAAAAGATCATGATAAAGAAGATTTGTTCTACAGACTCACTGCTGTAAGTTTCAGCAAACGAGCACTTGGATGGACTGTTCCATCCCCTGCATAACAATTGTTCATAACTCTTTCAATTATTCCAAATGGTATTTTAAAAGGGATACATTCAGTAGGGGAGTTCTTTCCTTACCACAGGTTAGTGGAGAGTGCACTCCCGAACAGCGAATCAACGAAGAAAGCTCCATAATAAAGTAAAGCAACAACAAAAAAAAAAACAACACTAGCCTAACTAGTGAAATAAAAACAATAAACAAAAAGAAAATTCAAGATCTAAAGAAGATACCTTCAAGCTAGCACTCAACTCCCCGGCAACGGTGTCAGAAAAGAGCTTGATTTCTACTACGCGTTCTATTCTTGTAGACAGTGTTGGGCTCCAAGTGAAGAGGTTTGTAGAAATAACAACAAATTTCCCTTAAGTGAGTAACCCAAGTTAATCGAACTCAGGAGGTGGAGGTTGAATTATCCCTCTCAATCAACCCCAATTAAGATATAAGAAGTCTCTTGTGTCCCCAACACATCTATAAACACTTGTCAGATGTATAGGTGCACTATTCGCGAAGAGATGGTAAAAGGCAATAGATGGAAGTAACAAGTGGTATTTGTAATCTGTAATAAAATACAGCAAGCAAACATGTAACAAAACTGAAAGTAAACGGTGTTTTAATGGGGGAAACAAGGCCTAGAGATCATACTTTCACCAGTGGTCTCTCCCACAATATTAACACAACTGAACATATGCATCATACTTCCTCTTCAATTTGTAATGTAGGTGCTACTCGGACTATTCTTCTGCTGGATAAGAAACAAGATGACCACTGCGTAGGGCTACAAAAGCTCACCTCAAAAGTCCGATAAACAAACAGCACAATTCCATAATGTCATCCAGCACAAAGAACAACTCATGATAAATATCCCTCTAATCTATTATCCATAGAGTCACACACGATACCACACTGTCATCCTTGGCACCGTTTGTCAAAAATGACTCGGGAAATTATACTAGATAAAACCAATTGAGCAACATATCCATTACATAATGAAAAGGAAACATCATACGAGTTCAACTAGATTAACAATGCTCATGATCACATAAAGATCACACCATGGGAGAGAGATAACCACATAGCTACATGTACAAGCCCTCAACCCCAATGAAGAACTACTCCTCAGCATCATGTGGAGGCAGCACGTACGTGATGAATATGGCTCCGGAGGTGATTCCTCGTCCCGGCAGGGTGCCGGAACAGGAACTTTTGTCCCCCAAATTAGGATTTTTGTGGTGCGGAGCTCGTTGCGTTTATGACAAATCCTCTGGGGGGTCAAAGTTTATGTCAGGAGATTTTATAGACAAGAGCGGCGCGAGGCGGTGCACGAGGCTCTAGAAGGGTTGGGCGCGGCCCCACCTCTGCAGCGCCTAGGGTCTTCTGAAACAAAAGACAGCAAAAACAGTAACTTGCAGTGGCATCATGTAATAGTTAGTTCCAGAAAATGCACTAAAATGATATAAAACTATAAATAAAACATGTAGCATTGCTATAAAACAAGCATGAAACAATCAAAAATTATAGATACATTTAAGACATTAGCAGTGCCCATTTAGTTTCCTCATCATGTCTCAGCTTAGCCAGACATTCATCA